>JALGQZ010000011.1:31378093-31908093 GCA_023105745.1 Austropuccinia psidii
GGATTGTATTTGATTATTATTATAATTAAAATTTGACATAAATATAAGAATATCCCAGATCATTTCTGTTAGCTGGTACCCTCTTTCATGGCTTCCAGACTAAATATTAGGAATTAAATAAACTAATTAAAAGTGGAATAATATTAAATTTGATTAATAGACGTGTCACTAGTGCTTAAAATAAATTACTGTTAAAATTTAGTCTTCAGAAGTAGGTTTTGAGAGCGCTAATATTATTCAAAATAAAATTTAAGTAATTCTTAATTGTAAAAAATATATTTTGGTAAGAGCTCTGAGGATTGATTCTAAGAGAATTAATCCTCTTTTAATGTTGTAATTACAAATTTGAAATTGAAATAAAATGAAGTAATTTTGTTTGAATGAGGAAAGATCTGTTATGGAAACAAGAACAGATATAACAACAAGATTAATAACATAGTTGGAACTTATCCTATGACATATTTAGTAATCACTCATAGCAACAAGATTTAATTGATGTTATGATAACATTAATTTAGTTATTTGAAATTTATACAAAATCTGAAAGAAAATGAGACAAAAATTCAAAGAAAGTAATTGGAGTCTGTAAAGCAGGTAAAGGTTAACATGCTTTCAGGCTCACAATTTAATAATATTCATAGCACTCACAGTCTCACTGAGGCTTAAAGATAAGATATATATTGCTATATTAGACAATAATTAACTTTGTTGAAGCCCTCCATACAACAAAACTATCAACATGAGAGAAGTGGATACACCTGACAGGGGGTGTTGAGTTTGAAATTTTACATGGGAGATACATTTAATGAAGGTGGGAGATGGGACAGAAATTAAATTTCAAAATGGAAGTTTTGAAAAAAAATTAATTGAAATATGCCAGCCAAAAAGCTGAAATCCAGTTTCCTGAATATCCTTTTATAGTAAGGCTAGCTAGAGCTCAATAGCTCAAAAGTATATGTAAAAGGATCATTTTAATTCCTTATGAATTTTTCAATTTTTTTTCCTTAATTGATATAATGTTATAAAAAGAACATTGAGCATTTAAGGTATGCTTCATAGAGTTTTACACACCAGGGCATTTTTTGTGTGACTGGCTAGCTAGTAATATATTTTTTCTGTCATTTATTCTATAGTATACTGCTTTAGTTTTTATAATGTTCCAAAAAAAATTGATAAAGTTCTTTCCAAATTTTCCTTATTTGAATTAATTCTTTATGTCTCAGTAATAGGTTAAAAGATATTCTTATATCTCACCAGAAAGGGTGAAGTGAATGAGGCTATAAAATATAACTATTCAAAAAGTATACCTTTGATGACTTAAAAATAAATGAATGTAATCAAATATTTTCAAAAAATTTCAAATGTGACTTTATCCTGAAATTTGATACTTACAAACATATGCCTTCAATATGTCGAAATAGCTATTCATTATGATAGGAAAACTATGAATTTAATTGCTGAAAACCTTTGAGAATGAACTTGAATAATGAGTAAAATGCAATAATTCAGTGAACTCAGAATAATCTGAATCTATAATTGATTTGAATACTTATCATTGGAAGTCTTTTCTATAAATTTATCACCAGCTAAGTTTGCATTATGGAAGTTTGTCTTTCATAAGATCACTCACAGAGAAACATTTCTTGAAATTTTTTGGTTTTGGGAAAATATCATCCTATTTAGCCATGGAAAATGGAATAAAAACAAACTAAATGGAGAGGAGACCTTCTTTAGGGGTTCAACTATGAAAACCCAGTGAAAAATCCATGAAATGGCCAAATTTTTGCCCTAAAATAGATATTGGGGATCTTAATATCTTTCAAATTCAGCATTATATTGACAGAAATATTATTAAAATTTATCTTGGGTTTTTTTATTGACAATTGATCAAAAACCCTCAAAAATACGTCAAGAATATCTATTTGAGACCTTGAGACATCCCCTGGGTTTAGGGGCTTTGTTTGCAAGCTCTTTTAATAAGACCCTGAAATCTTTCAAGGCCTCTTTTAGGGAAATCAAATTTTGAAAACTCAGTTAAAACCCTTTGAAATGGCCAAATTTGTGCCATAAAATAGATTTTGGGGGTCTGAAAAGTATCATGGTATTACATGGCATATCTATTTCATCAAATGTGACATTTTTTCTGGGGTGCAATATGACTGATTAAGTAGAAAACCAAATAAGTATCAAATATAGATTTTCGGACCATGATAAACCATCCTATTCTATTCTCCCTAAGGTTCTGGGGCCTGTTCTCTCTAGCTACTGAAAAAACCCCTAGACTTGTGGAAGACCTTACTCAGGGGGGTTTACCATGAAAAACTAAGTGAAAATATTGTTAAATGGCCAAGATTTTCCTGAATGATAGATTTTTGGGGTCCAAACGCCTGTAGAATACAGAATACATTTCAAATTACTATATGGAATATTTCCTGTACAAAAATGGGACTTCTTCCTTGGGTGTCTACTATGGCCAATTGAGTAAAAAAACCCAGAACTTTCCAAAATAGCTATTTTGGGAACCCAAGACATACCTTTGTTTTCTCCCATGGCTTAGGGGGCTTTTTGGCTCCAGCCAGCTATTACAAAAAAAACCTGATATTATGGGGTATCTTTATTAGGTGGATTTAATATGGAAAACTCAGTGAAAGCCCTGTGAAATGGCAAAAAATGTTGGGGTTTGGGGGGTCTAAATAGTTGTAAAATACAGAATGATTTCTAAATTAATGTATTTAATTGTTATTATAAAGGGTTTTTAGGCAAATAATTGATTAAAACAGCCCATTTGATAAGGATTTCCTGAAAATAATTAAAGTAATTGGGCAGTTTGGCTTCCAGTTTGTATGTGAAACCCAATTTTATGAACTGAAAAAATTAATTCCATGTGGCTTAAGTATTCTAGAGGTTGTAATTTGCTACTGATATTTCAAATTATTCAGAAATTTAAAACTTCTTTCTTTGTGATCTTATTACATATTGATTAATCTTATTTAATAGAGACTTCTCATTAATAGTGATATGGTTAGTTATCTTTCATATAATTAAGAATGATGGGCTGTTTTCATGTTTTTATGATACTCCATTATTCACTTCAAAAAATACCCCTACTAGCCTTTCTCATTCCAAAAAGACTCAACATGCTTCCAGAAGCTACTGGGATAAAGACTTTAAGCTCTTAAACTCATCAAAGACTTCCAAAAGCTTTTATATTTTAATTTTACAATATTCTAAAGTTCACAAATTTCAAACTTTTTTTATCTAAACTAATGTGCAGTAGGGTCAAACTCACTATGGTGGGAACTTCAAAAGAATCTATTTTCCATAGAATATTTATATTTTGGGAATATAATAGAAACTTATATTGAACAACTAAGGAACTAATGATAAATGGTAAAGGTATTTTTAAGGTATAGGGTATTACTAGACAGCCAGTCACACAAAAAAACCCTTTGTGACATATATTGAATGAAATTAATCAGAAAATACCACAATGAATTGAGAGTTTTATGAAAAGATAGATATTACAAAATAGTGAATTTACAATCAAATTTCCTTGTCTTACAAAATTATTTATTAATTGATACATGATGTTCCTTTTTTTATTCTCTTATTGAAGTTAGATTATCTATTTTAAAGTGAAAAGAACCTCAAGTTGAAATGGAAAAAAATTGGATTTAAGGAGTTAATAGAAAAATAAAAATATAAATTGATCAAATATAACCAGTATTTGAGCCTATAAATTCTATAGAGGAAATTCTTTCACTTAAATTTATAGTAAATGAAGATTTAAAGAAGAATATCTTGCTTTAATCTTACAATTGGGGAAGGCTTTTTTAAATAAGGACAAACTTTCAAATCAAGAATAATTCTTATTTTCAGAAAAGAACCAAATATTAATCATAGAATAGTTGGTGTAATTTTCCTCTGATATAAAAGTTTTTTTAGTTTCTTCAACATTAATTTTTTTTTTCGAACAAAATGTTATTTATTAATTGATATATTACTGTTAGAAAATGAAAAATCTGTAACTCAAAGTCTTTATTTAATGGAATACTTCAATATTTCACAGTGTAAGATAATGTTTTGAAAAAAATTGATAGTGTGAGTTATTCTCTTCATAAAATTAGGCAAGAAGCTATAGAAATGATTGAATTATGGAATTATTACATAATATTCATAAATTTCATTTTAATCCTCTGAAATTTTATGTGTTAAATTTGAACAAATATAACCTTCATTGATAAATATAGCTAGACCAAATTTTGATCAATGGAGTTTTTAATTAAAAGAAATGAATTTATTTAGTTTTCTATTTAGTATCTATTTACGTTATCCTTGCTATAATTAATAGGAATTCTTTTGTTTTTTATTCATTAGATTTTAATATATTTCCTAATAATTTAAATTTTTGGAGAGGTTTCCATTTGTAGAGGTATGAAAATTGTGTGGTTTTGATGGGTTAAAAGCTTTAATTGGTCCAAAAAAGGTTTTAAAGTTGTGAACTTTCTAATAAGAAAAAAGGAAGAAATCCAGATTTGCAAAGCTAATTGAGATAATAAATTTCTAATTTTTATGAATTCAATTTTCCTTGAGCTTATGGGAGCATGTATTTTGTGAGAATTGTATTCACCAATGAAGCCATCTCCCATTCCACAGCCAAGTCCATCCCCAGTCCTCACCTCCCATCAATTTTTTAGTTAAAATTGAGGTGTTGTGTATATTTAATTAATTTGAGAAGTATTTTTCTTACAGAATTTCAATCCTGCATGAGCTCAATTTGAAGTTTTTTTAAGGCCATATTATAGCTTTCAATAAATAAAAGGGCAAAAACCACACAGATAAGGGGGACAAAGGAAAAAGAACAAATAGAGCCAAGGTAGCCAACTTTTGGAATCAGAAAGGACTATATTCAGTTTTTCCACCTTTATTGGAGGATTTTCAACCTTCCTTAAGCTTTAAGATTAGACTTTGATCCAACATTACAGTTTAAACTGGTTTTATCCAGACTTGGACAGGAGCTTACAAGCTTCCAAAGGTTAAATCTCAATATTAAAGCTTGCAATCAAGATTTTAAGAGCTTTAAAAGATTAAATAAGCTTAAAAATTCAAGATTATAAGCATTAAAACCTTATCAAATATTAAGGTTTGGTGTGTATCACTATTTTACATGGAAAAATAGCAATAACTTCAAGGTTCATTGAATATCCAATTCTTAATGAATTTTCTTGAAAACCTCACACAGCTTACAATTTAATGTTATTGGTGTATAAATTGAATTTTAAGGTTCCTTTTAGAATAGGACAAATTGGTAAGTACCCTTGAAATTAACTTTTTTAATTATTATTAAAGAAAATTAGAATTTCTTTAAAAATTAATTAAAAATTGAGTTTAAGAGATTTCTTCTTGAAGCTTTATTTTTAAGTTTTTCATGGGAGTAATATTAATATAAATATGTTTTGTTTATATTTAAACTTGAAATAATCAATTCAAAAGAGGATTAAAGCTTCTTGAAGTTAAGAATAACACTGGTAACTTCAAAATGGAATGGAAAAAAAAAGTCACCTTGAGCTAATAACCTTATTTTTAAGAATGGTTTTTAATTTTTGACCTGATAATTCCCTCTATATCCATTATTATTCATTAAAGCTTCTCTTAAGCCATAAAAAGAGCCTTCACATTACTGTTTTTGCCAATAACCAATTATTATTCCAATTATATTAGACATTTAAACAGTTCAAGTTTTATTAAGTATAAAATCTTATTATTAAAAATATTTCTTAACTATTTTCATTCTTTATAAATTTTAAATTAAACAATTGAAATCATATAGCTCATATTATTGTTGTAATCACCAACAATATATTTTATTATATAAAATTATTGTCTTAAAATATCTTTTTAAAATCCACAAATTCCTCTTAAAAACTCTCAAATCGATTTTTTTATCATAAAAATCTGTTTTTTCTTTGAAAATATTAATTTTTGGTGTGTTTTCAACTTATAAACAGTAGTTAATACTTTAACTGATGTTGTTTGACTTATTGTATAAAATAAATGTTATAAGTAAGTTTTCTCTAAAATTCTATTTCTTTTTTATCTAGTATTAGTTTTTTTATATAGAATTTTTCTATAAGAATTATCTCTGCACAGTGTGTGTGATATTTAGTTTATAAATAATATTTATATTATTTCTAAGCTGTTAAATATTATTATTCTCCATGTATAGTTGTCTTATGACAAGCTTTATACATTGCTATTATTATAATTGTTGGTGAGTATAATAATTAAAATTTCTTATAATTATGAAGATATTTCTTCATTATTGAATTATTTAATAATAATTAACTCCATATTCTATGAAACTATTTTTAATAATTATATTAATTTGTGGTTATAATATTCAATTATATTATATTTTCTACTGAGGACAGCTATAGCACTCTTGATATTTTTTACTATTATCAAGAGCTTATTAGACAAACCTTACGGAGTGTCTTGAATAATAATTAATTGCATGAATAAGAAAATAAATAAAGAAAAAAGGATTTTAGCCATATATTTATGAAAGGCGCAAACTTGGGGGCATTGATGTTTCAAGGCCTTCTGAATCTGTCCAAAGAATCTAAAAGTTCTCAGAAAGTGGTCAAGGTTATTATTAGAAAAAATCTGGGTAGAATACCCCATTATAGGCGCATGCCAGAAGAGGAACTTACTTTCATAACCTCTAATCCCCATCAAGCACCATAAAATCAAACTATCAAGGCATTTGGGCCAGGATTGTCAGGATAAAGAGTATGGAAATCCTTGAGAAGGTCTGGTGAGCTGGTAGGATTGAAAGCTGGTTCCCAAGTTGTTCTTTCCAGGTCTTCACTGAATCCTTCCCACTCTACTTGATACAATAATTTTACTCTCTTGAGTTTTGAGTCCAGAAACTGAGCCACTTCCCATTCCTTTTGCTCTTCCACTATGAATGGTGTTGGTGGAAATTTCTGTAGCTTTGGGATAGTTGATTGCTTGACTGGTTCTAATAAGGACACATGGAAAACAGGGTGAACTTACTTCCATTGTTGAGGAAACTTGAGGTGATATGCATGGCTTCCAATCTTATTCAACACTTCAAAGGGTCCCAAACATCTTTCTGTGAGCCCCTTATGATGGGTGTTGTAGTCTTAATATTATTTGAGGCTAGCCATAATTTGTTCAAAGGTTGGAAATCAGGTGGAATTGCCCTATTTCTATCTACATACTTCTTAAAATGCTTTATTTCTGACTCTCATTCTTCCTTGACAACTTGATTTACTTATTGGAGTTTTGTTGATAAATTTACAGCAGGTGTGTCTTGAGAAATGTGAATTGAATCAAAGCTTGGATATCTTCCATGAATGGTGAAAAAGGGGTATTGTTTTTTATGAGTGTTCTGTATTATTGTAGGCAAATTCAGCTAGAGGGAGCAAGATGCGCCAGTAACCTTTGTGGTAACTGACATAAATCAAAAGATAATGTTCTAGAATATGATTTACCTTCTCTGCCTGCCTATCTGTTTGAGGGTGAAAAGAAGCTGAAAGATCTCTTTATATCTTTAGTTTCTGACATAATTGGGTCCATAATGATGAAACAAATAAGGAACCTCTACCACTGACAATACTTACTTGCAGTCCATTCTTGGAAAATACATCATTAATAAAGATTTGAGATAAGTACAGGGAAGTAATTGTTGAATAAGCTGGAATGAATATTGCTATTTTTGAGAATCTGTCCACAACTAACAATATTTAATTGAAGTTTTTGGATAGTGGAAACTGAGTGATAAAGTCTATTGATAAGGAATTCCAAGGACAAGATTGAATTTGAAGAGGCTTGAGTGATCCTAACTTTTTATGGTGAATGTTCTTGTTTCTTGAACATTGCTGAAATGAGGACACATAATACTTTATGATTTGATTAATTACAGCCCAGTAGAAATCCCTATTTATGAGCTTGCAGGTCTTCTCCTGGCCAGGATGGCCAGCCAATGGTGAGCCATGATGCTTTTGAAGAATTTTAAGTTGAATTTCACTATTTCTTGTGATAAACAATCTGTCTTTGAATAATAGCAACTTGGATTGAGGTTCAAGAGAATAATCTAAAACTGATTCACCTCTTGCTAATTGCTTGAGTATTTCTTCATAGTCTTTTGCTTGCCATACTTCTTTTTGAATCTTATCCACTAAATCTGAGAAAACTTCAGCCTTCATTAAGAAGAATCTTGATTCTTGAATATAATCTTTCTTAAGAATTTGCTGAAACTTTTGAGGATTCTTTCCGATGAAATCCACCCGCCTCTCTTGTTCCAAATTTTCCTGATGTGAAAAGGCATCTGGTAAAGTGGACAGCCCTCCTGGGTAGTAGTTGATAGTGAAATGGAAGTAAGAGAGAAATTTTCCCAAAGGGCTTGACAGTGAGTAAGAACTTTAGAAGATATGAAATACTGGAGAGGAATTGTATGTCAATAATTCAAAAGGATTGGAAAGAGAAAGAAGAAAAGCTCTTTAGTGCATGAAAGCCCAAAATATTTCAAGGAGTTCCTATTCATGAACTTCATAGTTAAGCTCAGCCTGTAGAAACTTTCAAATACAAATGCAAGGGGATTCTTTCCTGAGTCATCCACCTGACTTAGTAAAGCACTCAAGGAAGATTTAAAAGCATTAGTCTCTACAATATTTGGTAAAGAAGTATTAAAATGAGAAAGGATAGGAGCAGTTGCAAAAGCTTCTTTGAGTATTTGAAGCTGACTAAGAGCTTCCTCATTGAAGATAAAAGGAGAATCTATTTTGAGAAGAGAAGTGATATAAATGATTTATTTGGAATAATTTTTCAATTAAAGGACAATGGAAATTTGAAAAGCCAAGAAAAGACTGAAGGGCCATGATTTCCTTGGCCTGAGTCCAATTGAAGATTTGTTGAGATTTTAAAGAATCCATCTCAAGGCCATCACTTGAAAAATCATAGCACAAGTATTCCACACTTGAGGCATGGAATACACACTTTGAGGCCCTAGAAAACAAATCATTGTCCTTTTTTTGGAGGACAGAGGCCACATGTTTTACATGTTACTCCTCAGAACTACAGAAGAGCATAATATTATCTAAGTAGACTACTACAAAAAACATTAAAAAGGTCTGAAAAGATATGATTCACAAGATTTTGGAATGAAGCAGGAGCATTGGTAAAGCCAAATGGCATAACCAAATACTCATAGCTACCATATTTGGCTCTAAATGCAGTTAAGTGCTCATCCCCCTCTCTAATTCTTGGGAGATTATAAGAGCCACACAGATATATGTTGGAGAAGATAGTGGGACCATCAAAGATGGTAAAAAGGTGGTTGATTGGAAAAACAGGATTCCTGTTCTTCATAGTGACAGCATTGAGTTTGGGGAAGTCAAAACACAAATGAAGGCCACCATCTGTTTTCTTCACAAAAAGGACAGGTGC
Organism: Austropuccinia psidii; assembly: GCA_023105745.1. NCBI lineage: Eukaryota > Fungi > Basidiomycota > Pucciniomycetes > Pucciniales > Sphaerophragmiaceae > Austropuccinia > Austropuccinia psidii. The sequence continues at coordinate 31,387,568 of JALGQZ010000011.1, forward strand.
TCCTGTTGAAGAGGAGCTTGGCCTAATGAAAACTTTCTCTACATTCTCTGAAATTTAGGCCTGCAGTGTTTCTGACTCATGATTTTATAATAAGTAGATAACACCAACTGGAGGTAGAAGACCCTCCAGTTTGACATGATTATCAAAGGAACGGTATGGAGGAAGTTTCTCTGATTTCACCTTGGAGAATACATCCAAATATTCATGATAAGCAGGAGGGACTACCTTCAACACAGTTCAAATTTCTTCTGGATCTTCTTCCTCATCCCACTGACCCTCCAGGGAGGGATGAAATGATAAAGGAGAAAGGTTTATCTCCCCTTGAAAGAGATGAGGTGAAGATATAGCAACATCTCCTCCAACATCTTTTATCTCTTTGGAGACTTAATATCCTTATGAAGTCAATTACTGACAGGGAATGATGGGAGGAATATGGACAGAAGAAGGAAGGGAAGGTGTCTTAACTTCACCAACCAGAGAAAAACCTTTGACATCAGTGGAAGAGTCACTACTAGTAGAAGGAATAATAACACTAGAATAATAGGTGATCAATCCCTTTTCAATCAATAATGGTATTAAAATGGTAAAGGAAATCCTAGCCCAATATGAGGTCTTCTCGCTTGGGGGAATCTATGATAAAAAATTGAAATTAAAATCTTGTGATGGAAGGAAATTCAAAAACCCACTTGGTATAATGGGTGATGAACAAAGAAGTGGATTTATTTGAATCCAGAATGAAAATATGAATTTTTTTGTAGAGATCTGACATAGTCAATGAGTACTTGAGAACAAGATTCTTTGAAATAAAAGAGTTTGTATCACCAGAATCAATGAGAATACTATAAAAAATATCAGAGACAGAAGATAAAATAAGAAACTTTAAAGATTTCATGACACTAAAATCAAAAGTGAAAAATTGTGCTCTTGATGGAAACAAATGTGAACCGTTGAACACATCATGATTCCCACTCAGGAGTTTCCCTACATGGTATGGAAGCCTCTTGATGACCCAGGCATATTCTGAGGCCTCTTGAAACATTTTTCAATTGGGTGCTTTACACCACAATAAGTGAATAAGCCTTCTTAAACCTCCTCCTCTCCTTTTCAGAAAAAATTAATTTTTTGCCTTTATTGAGGAGATCAGCATGAGGATTATCCTTAGAAAGTTGAATATTCTTCCCCTTCTTACTCTTCTTGTGATGAGGATTTTTGGAAGATGAATCTTGAGGAGGCCTGAAGGAATTTGTAAGGTTTGTCTATGAAACTCTTGATAATAGTAGTAAATATCAAGAGTACTATGACTGTCCTCAGTAGAAAAAGTAATATAATTAAATCTTATAACCACAAATTTATATAATTATTCAAATAATTATACATAAAAAAAGAAATTTGATTATTTTTAAATAATTTAATAATAAGAAATTATTAATAATTATAATAAATTATAATTATTCTCTTATTGTTATAGTCACTTACAGTTATAAGAATAAGAAGTGTAAAGCTCTTAATGAGAAAATTACACATGGAGAATATCAATATTTATCCACTTATAAATAATATAAGAATATTATTTATAGAAGAAATCATCACACACACTGTGTAGAGATAATTATTATAGAAAAATTCTATAAAAAAACTAATACTAGATAAAAAAGTATAGAACTTTGAAGAAAACCTACTTATAATATGTTAATACAACAAGTCAAACAGCAACAGTTATTATATAAAGTAATGATTATAAGTCAAAAAAACGCCTAGAATCAATATTTTCAAAGATAAAAAAACTTTTTATGTCAAAAAATATGATTAAAGAGTTTTTAAGAGGAATTTGTGGATTTTAAAAGACATTTAAGAGAATAATTTTATATAAGAAAATATATTACATATTATTACAAAAATAATCTAAATTCTATGATTTATATTCTTTGAGCTTAAGTCTAATAAAGAATAAAATAACTTAAGAATTACTTTAATAATAAGATTTTATATTTAATAAAACTTTACCTGTTTAAATGTCCAATATGATTGGAATGATGATTGATGATGGACAAAAACAGTAATGAATAGACTCTTTTTATGTCTACAGAGAAGCTCTCATGATTCATAATGGATATAGAGGGTGTGCTCAGGTCAAAACTGCAAAACCATATTTAAAAATAAGGTTCTTAACTTAAGGTAACATATTTTGAATTCCAATTTAAAGTTACCAGTGTTATTCTTAACTCCAAGTAATTTCACTCCTCTTTTGGATGAATTGTTTTAAGTTTTAATTTAAATTGAGTTTATTTATATTAAATTTCATCACATGAACAACTTAAAAATAGAGCTTCAAGCAGAAATCTCTTAAAATCAATTTTTAATTAATTTTTAAAGAAATCTTAATTTTCTTCAGGTAGAATTAAAAGAGTAAATTTCCAGGATGATTAAAAATAAAGAATGTTTATAAAAGATACTTAAAATTTGGTTTATACACAGATAATATTTATTTGTAAGCTGTGTTAAAAGTTCAAGCAAATCCATGAAAAATTGGATTTTTAATGAATTTATGGAGTTATTTCTATTTTTCCATGTAAAATAGCAATACACACAAAAAATTGACTTTTGATGAGGTTTTAATTCTTTTAAATTTAAAATTTTAAGCTTAATTAAGCTTTTACAGTTCTTAAAACCTTTATTTCAAGCTTGCATATTGAGATTTACCCTTTGGCAGCTTGAAATTCCTGTCTAAATTGGGATAAAACAAGTTTAAACTTTAATTTTGGATCAAAGTCTAATCTTAAGGCTTAAATAAGGTTTAAAATTCTCCAATACAGGCGGAAAACCTTAATTTAATCCTTTCAGATCCAAAAAGCTGGGTACCCCAGCTCTGTTTGGTCCTTTTCCTTTGTCCCACCTTTTTGCATGTATTTTTCCCTTTTATTCATTTGAATCCATACTATGGCCTTAAACACCTTTAAATTGAGCTCACACAGAATTTACATTCTGTATGGCAAATCCTTAGCCAATTCAGTAAATATACACAACACCTTAATTTTAACTAAAATTTTGGTTTGTTTGCATAAACCCTATGCAACTTTAAATTTAAGCTTCTTTAAACTTAAATTTAACAACTTCAAAAAAAATGTTAAAAAATTTGCATTTGTATTGTGAGATTCTGAAATATTCATCTTTGAGTATAACACCCTATGGGTCTACCCTAGGTTATTTTCGGAGTAGAATCCAAAAATGACATAATAATTATAACTTTGTTTTTCAAAAAAAAGTTATACTTATTTTTTGTCATTTTGTATTTTAAATTCAGTTGGTAGGTATGTTTTAGACTAAATAAACTGTGTATAGTTTTATTTGTAGCCTTATAGGTATGTCACACATATCTCACAGGCTCACAAAATTGGACCCAGTGACAGGAGGCTTCTTCTCTTGATGACTATCCTTTTACCTCTGCCTCTCATAGTACCTAGTATCTAGCTCCAAGGTAATTTACATGAGCTCTTTAAAGCTATAAGAATTACTAGGGTGAGAAGCCAATTTGTACAATAACCTTGTTTCCAAGCCTCTTGTATAAATGTAAACATATGCCATTTCTCCCCAATCTCCAATTCTTGAAATTAACCTTCTGAAATAAGAAATGTACAAAGAGACATGACCACTTTTCATCATCCTGAGATTATCCAACTCTCGTTCAGATTTCCTGAATTCATTTGGATCACCAAAAAGAGTGGATAACTGGATTTAAAACAACTTCCAGTTATTCAGGAGATAATATGGGTATTCATTGGAGATATTTGAGACAAATGATTGTATCCATTTTCTAGCTCTAAAAGTGAGAAAAGAAGTTGAGTAAAGAAACTTTTTCTTGTCAGAGAAGAAGTTTTCTGGTTCAGTATGGAATATTTATTGACAGGATTGAATAAATCCTCTCAATTTATGGGCTTGAGTACCATAAAAAGGATCAGGTGCCTTCATTGATGGAGTCTTGAATGCTGTGGCTCTGGAGTTGTCCCTGGAGGAAACCTATTGAGTGAGCTTTCCCATGAATTGAGTCATCTTCTCCATCATCTTCAGGAAATTTGGTTCAGCTTGAGAGGCAAGAGGTTTATTAGAAAGGGCTAGATTTTGAGCCACAAAAGCTTCAGAGGAACCTGCCAAGGCAGCTTCCACTTCAGTCTCCTCAGACTCTTCCTATTCCACAGACTCCTCCCCCTCTTCATCTTCAGCATCCCCAAATCTACTATGCCAGGATAGCCACCCAACAAGCCAGAGAATTATATTAATCTTCTTGACTTCATACCTCCTCTTCTGAAGGGTTCTTCTCCTTCCATTGATGGTCTTCTGTTCAAATTTTCACTCAGATGATTAGCTGATGGTGTGCAGTCAAGAGGAGCCCTTTCTGTAGGAGCTAGAAAAGCTTGACTTATTTAGAATCTTGTGTCCTTGGCTGAAGGGATATTCTTAAAATGCATTATTTGAAAAGGAAAAATCAAACTTGATGAGACTTTGAGAACAAAAAAGGAGGCTTGACCAATTTAAAACAAATGAGAATATTGAGGGATACATCAAAATCTTGAGGTGAAATCACTTTGAATAATTCTTGAAGGAGGATGATGAAAGAGTCAACATCTTATGGATAACCAATGCCTTGAAGAACTTAAAATCAATGTCAATCAATTAAATCAAGTCAATTCAAAATCAATATCAATTATGTCTTGAGGAATCCACTCAATCAGTAAATATCATCAAAATTCAATTCAATATCTTGAGGAATAAAATTCAAATAAATCAATAAAAAAATCTTGAGGGTCACTCAGCTATCTTGAGGGATCAGAATCAAGTAAATCAAATAAATAAAATTCTTGAGGTTAAATGAATTTCTTGAGGAAACCCAATCAAAAGTTAGCCAATAAATGCTTGAGGAATTCAAAAGCAACAAATAATCAATCTAATTCCACTGAAAAATCCCAAATTTCTGAATCAATCACACCAACAAATTACAATAAATCAAAACCTGATAAAAACTTAATTCAGGGAGAAAAAATAAATTGAGAATCTATTAATAATTAATAATAAAGTGAAAAGGCCAGAAACTATGAAGAAATGAGAAAGAAGGTCAATTTTTATATAGATAGAATGAATGAGATGAAAAATGATGAGAAATCAGAAGATTATAAAATAATGAGAAGTAATGATTTATGAAAAAGAGAAGTGAATATAAAATTAATGAAAAGAAAGAAGAACTTGCGAGTTAATAAATATAATTTCACAGGGGCTCTTTGAAGTGAAGAGGGCCTGGGACTTACTTATAGAGGGTTCATATTGAATAAGAGTGAATACACTTAAGAGTGTAATAATAATGGTATTTATAATCAAATTGAATATAATAAAATCAGAAACAATAAGAATAAGAGTAAATAATAAAGGTGACAGCCACAAACAAGTCCAAGTCCACTGTTTCAACCTGTCAAAAAGAAGGAGAAGGGTTAATGAGGATATGGCCACCACAGCTCCACTGAACAGGGAAGGAATGTAAAGACCAACTTAAGACCAATAATTAATATATTCCAAAGTAAGATAGAAGAATATTTATTGAATAATAAATCAAATATACTAATTAACTGGGGGAAAAGTCCTCAGGGGGAGAAAGAGGGGCTGGTATATTTGAGAATAAACCAGCCCTGATCCAAAGAGTGAATTTCCTTGAGAGGGATCTTTATTTGAATTTATTTGGATAATAAAGCCCCTGTATGTATGTACAGTGCCCTGCAATAAGTATGAAACTATTTAAAAAAAGTGCACTGTATTGGTTTGGCTGCACAGCCAGAATTCTCATGGACATAAGTCAAATTAAATATTTCAATTGCCAAAAAAACCTATAGAAAAATAAGTAAAAAAAGACAATATTTGAGTAAAGAAACATTCTTTTTTGGGTTTCTAAACAATACATGAGGGTAAGAAAAATACTTAATAATGAAAAAAGTTAAACAACATAAAAAACAAACTCATTAGCTAAAGTAAAGTGAAATAAGTTATGAGAGCAAGAGAATACTGACCATATAAGGATGGTGGTCCTAGTGAGATGTCAGACCACCATTCTGTGCAATTACCATTTCCATTCTCCATTTCATGAAGAGTAGCAAGTCATCCAAAGTTCCATGAGGAACGTTGTCCCATGCTGATTGGATGGAAATCTGTAATTCATCAATTGTTTGTGATTGATAGAGTTTGCTGATGGAACTCTTCATGATCTTCCACACATTCTCTATTGGGTTAAGACTGGGTGAGTGAGCGGGCCATTTATTGCTGAGAGTTTCTGTGTGGATTGGGGCATTGTCTTCCATGAAAATAAGCCGGTGTCTTCCCATTATCCAGGGTGTTTGCTCCATGTGGCTGATAAAAGGAAAAAGAACTGGTTTCTAAACCTGTTGAGTGAGTTGAGCCAATGTCATTTTCCCATAAAGAAGCACAATTTGTGATCATTTGGCCACACAAATTGCACCCCAGCTCATGATTTTTTGGAATCCAGAGCTATGATCGGTGGCTAAGTTCTCCAAATGCCACTTCTCTTGAGTAGTGCGCCATACGCACACTCGGTTGACTTTCTTTCCTAGCTTGAAAGCTGATTTTTTGGTCCAAAAAAGCTTTTCCTAATAATCAATTCCCCAGTGCACATGAGTTTGAGCAAATAGTAGTTGGGCTTGAAAATCTTGTGGTCAAAGGTAAGGCTTTCTTGATGCCTTACCTAACTTGTAGATTTCTTGCTAAATTGTTCTGGTTGATACACTTTCAGTCATCAATTTTGTAACCTGAGAGACAGTAAGACAATGGCAACAAGTAATGATGTGGCCAAGCTGATGTTGGTCACAATCCTTCAAGATGGTAGGCCTTCTGGGGTTTTGTGAGTTTTCCCTGTGCCAATTTGTTGATAATTTGAGATGGTATTGTAGATTGTCCTAAGAGGGACTTCAGCTAATTAAGAAATGGCTCAGTAAAATGAACCTGCTTGACGCATTCCAACAATTTGTCCATGAGTTTAAACATCAAGATACAGAATTATCTCAATTGAAGAAAAAAAATCCAAGTGGAAAAAGAACAAACACTTTGACAGTTATTGGTTGGGTCTTTGCAAGGAATCAGGTGATGATATTTAAATAGTCCAATCTCCATTATTGGACTATTTGTTAAAGTGAATTGAGGTTCTATAGAAAGAAAGATTGAGAACAAAAAATTTAAAATGAGATTGAATAAGAAAAAAAAGCAAGTTGAGAAAAGAGAATTATGATTAGAGATAAGGTGTGACAAATAGGATGGCAGGAAGCATGCATGCTGCACACAGGCCCTGACCTGCATTCACATATATTGGGCATGGAACTGTACAGGGTCTGTACAAGAGCTGTGGTGGAATTGAGTGATCATATAGTTTCAGACTTGTGAATCCAAAGCTGTATTTGATGAAGCCAGCCTGTACAAGTGTTGACAGGCTGTATTGATGAACTAGACTGTATGAATGTTTCAGAAAGAAGATTTTATGAAACCGATTATTGATACGCATACTGGATTTCTGGTTTGATGAGTTTGAGTGTGGTTAAGATTGAATACCCTTACCCCTGGATAGTGTCTGTGACAGATAATTATGTAAAATATTCTTTTCATTAATCAATAAAAATCTTTATTCATAATATATAAAGGGTTTTGGTAAACACACGTAAGCTTTTAGTAAAAACACAAAAGCCCTTACATGTTTTTATCAATTTATGGCCAAAAGACCTAATTTTATGGTAAAAACACGTAAGTGACCTTATTTTTCAAAAAATTCCTCAGGATCAGTTTTAAGGTTTTTTTTTATTTTTTTTACCATATTTTTCCCAACATAGGATGTCAATATCCACAAATTTTTCCAAAAAGATTCATTATATATGTTCCCACTTATGAATTTCCATAATTTTTTTTTAAAAATAAAGGGCAAAATCTTGAGAATAAAAAACCAGAAGACCAAAAATTGGGGATTTTTTGTTTCCTGGACAATTGTGGGCCCAAAAAGTCCCTTTTTTACGTTTTTTGTTCATGTTTGTAATTAGCTTGAAAATGGCATTTATGACATCAATTGAATTAAAAATATAATTTATGAGGAGTGGAGGTTTCAATTCCATTTGTGGCATTTAAAGTGCTATTTATGGTATCAAAGGTGCCATAAATTTCATCACAAATGACATAATAATGCCATCAATGGCATCAAGAATGACATATAGATGCCATTTATGGCCATATTATTGGCATAATTGGAATTAAAACAATGCCATAAATGTAATTGTATGGCCTTAACAATGCCATTTATGCATTTAACAATCTCATAAATGGCCTCAACAATGGCATTGTTAAGGTAATTCATTCCATTTTAAGGCCATCAACAATGGAATGAATGGCCTTAAAAATTCCATAAATGGCATTGTTGATGTCATTTTTGGCCTTAGAAATTCCATTAATGGCCTCAACAATGGCATGAATGGCCTTAACAATTCCATTTGTGGAATTTTTAAGGCCATTCATTCCATTTTTAATGGCCTTAAAAATGGCATGAATGGCCTTAAATTATTGATTGCATAAATTGAATTGTTAATTCCATTTATGGCATTAAAAATTCCATTTTTGACATTAACAATGCAATTTATGGAATTAATAATGCCCTTTTATTGCATTGATAATGCCATTAATAGAATTAATAATGCCCTTTATTGCATTGATAATGCCATTAATGGAATCAGAAATGCCATAAATAGCCAGATTTCATTTAAAAACCACCCCTTATGTGTTTTTACCAATTGCTTGTAAAAACCACCCCTTAAGTGTTTTCACCAATTGCTGGAAAAAACATGTAAGCTCTAACGTGTTTTTACCAATACCCTATATAAATTAATAAAATAGGCTGCTTTTTATGAGCTGAAATGAGGTTTATATTAAGGATTTATTTATCATTAAAGCAATATAAGCTCAAAATCTAAAATAAAATATGTTTAAGTTGATAATATCATAATATTTCTGAATTAATATATTCAATATTATTAAATAAAATCCACATAAATCACATATAAATTACATAGTTACTTAAAATTATTGGCTTTGATTAATTGGAGGTGCATTTTTTCTAAATTAAATGTTGAATAATCATATAAATTTTTAAATTTTCCATCTGTGTCAATTTAAAATGGATATTCTAAATTTATTAGAATTGAATAATTTTGGAGATATATTCCCTTTTTAATAGCATTATAGTACCCTTAAAATGTGTTTTTCACTTTTTCTACGAATAGTTAAACTTTAAAGAGATGTATGGTCCCAAAATATGCTTAATATTTTCATTTGAAGGAACTTTATCGGTGTAATAAATGAGAATGTCTTCCTTGAAGATCAATTTATTGAAAAAAATTGGTCTGAAAATCAGTACACAAATTCAATATAATTGAGGCTTGAAGCTTAAAGAAATGAGTGGTGCATATTCCCAGAAATAACAGTTTTTTAATAGACTTAAATCCCAAACGTTTGTGGTAATATTTTAGAAGAATACTATTGATTTTCTCTTCTTTTTTCAGCCCTGTAATGAAATAATTCACTTAATAAATATATGATTGTGGTACCAAAAAAAGAGGATTTTAATTTTTTTGTTACTCAAATGCCATATTTATTTAGGTGTGGTATCTAATAATTCCCAGGGATGTGAGTTTTGGTAGGCTTAAAACAAATAATCTCGATTTTTTTAAGCTTGCTCCTTTCCCAAAAACAAATTGTACTTGTGTTAGTTTGAAAAATATCTCTTTTTTCTTTTTCAAAAAATAGCAGAAAATTGAATCTTGGTTCAAGATTTATAATTATCTTTTACAATTCTTTTAGGTTATTTTATGAAGAAAGTAGAACCCCTAGTAATTATTAAGAGATTCCATTAGTGAAACTTCTTATATTTTTAATAACAAATTGTAGATTTAATTTTTTTTGGGTTTTTTTAAAACTACTAAAACTTAAGAGACATGACATTTTGAACTGCAGAAAACTGAGTTTTTCTTTAAAAATGACTTTATTTAACCCAAAAGAGAACCCCATCCTCAAAATATCATAATACAATCCCTCAATCCTTTTCTTGTCTAACCAACTCAATTGCATATTTCCCCATGCCCCAGAGCTTAAAAGAAAGATGAATTTCATATCAATCTCTTCAAAATCAATATATGTATTCCATCAAAGTTAATACTGGTGAATCTATAAAAAATAATTCTTTATACTTGATTACTTATATCAAAAGAAATACCTGAAGAAATCTCAATTTAATAATCCTCTATATATCTTGAGCCAAGTGATTCACAAACATTAACACCTTTTAAGTTTTGGAAATTATCTCAACTGATGTATTCAATATTTGGAAGCCTACTTAGGCTTATCATAAATAATAAAAACTTCAAAAATGAGGAAAATATCAAGCAAAGTGGTATTAGTATACAACTAGGAGTGGTTTTCCTATACTATGCAGTAATGGAAATGGATCTCATTTTGGGAAGATTGGTATCATCCTTAGAAATGGTCCGGCTAAAGTAATACTACACATGCAAAAAATTATCACAAAACTTTTGAAACAAAATTTTAGATATCTCGCTTTGTCTTATACTATTAAATAAAAAGAGTTATCACATGTAATGAAATATTAAGGCTTTTTAGGTTCAATTGTCTTTATTAATTGAATCTTCATCTCAATATTTCTGAGATCATTCAATGGGACCAATTTTGATTTCAATAAAGAGAATTTATCTTTTATGTATCTGTAAAATACTGGTAAAATCCTTTTTTTCCCTCCAAATATTATATTTTAACTCAGCTTTTTTTGAAATTAAAAAAATTCTTTTATTTCTGACATGTTGGTATTTCAGGTCAAGTTAATGAATAAAGAGTATATCAAAATATTAATGTTTCTGAAACTTCTCAAAAAAAATTTCCCTGAAATCAATTTTTGCTTTCTGATTTAGAATATTCCATCCCAAATTTTGAAATTTGAGATTATGTAGGAAATATAAACAAAGTAAATGATAGGAAATTGTAAAAGTTTTTTTTCTTAATTATATGTTTTTTCTGAGAAAGTAATTTTAATTCTTAAAGTCTTTTGGTCAAGCTTTCAATAAACAACTTTTCAAATGAAAGATCACAATGATATCAAGAAATTTTCATTTAGCTCAAGAGCTGTATAGTGTTGCATAATTCATTTAAAAAGTTCCATATTAATAGCTACAGCTGTAAGATGATGAAAATCCATCAGAGCTTCAAGAAATATCGAGAGGACCTGGCTTTGGGTGAATGGATTGGTCTTGTAAAAGTATCAAGAAAATTAATTTCAATTGATAAAGCAATAATTCCTAATCATATCAGGTGATCAATGTAGTAAACTTAATTTATACTTACATGTATCATCATCAAGAACACTTATTTGTGTAATTGATTACTTGTTATTTGGTTCTTAAAAGGTCTATGCAAAGCACAATTTACAAAATGTTTCTCTTTAATTGAGGAAATACCTCACTTTTTATGATATATTAATTCCAATCAAGAACTTCACTGGCTTTCAAATAAGCAAAGCTATAGTTTTCTATTGGTGTTATATTTGCTTTAGTATTACATAGTTAATTCATCTGAAAATAGTATGGGAACATAATCTCCATGCTTGATTAACTATTTAGAACCATTCTGTGATATTTTCATCAGTAATACCAGCCTCCATTGATTTTTTAGAGTTCTTTCCAAATATATACTTCTCTTATGATTTGACCATTTGTACTTTATATTGTTAGAGGTCATCTTCTAATGAATTTTTAATCTTTTTCCTCTTCATGAATCATTAATTGAGATGCTACTAGTTTTGCTAATGTGATACATCCAACCAACATGTCTCCAGAATAGCCAAAACAAGATTAAAAATTCTTTTTGGGTTTTAAACAAGTTAGGTCTGATTTGGTAAGATAACCCAAAAATTTCAGATAAGAGCTATAGTATTTACTTAATGCAGCTGATATGAATTTGAAACTAGGATGAGATGGTGCAGTTACTCATCAAGATGAAGATGTGTGGTAACTGTGTAACTTATTTAATAAGTTTTAAATATAAAAGAGAAGTGCAATTTTCAACTCAAATCTGATTTGGTTATTCTTATAAGCTTTTTATTCTTTTATTTCAAACAGAGAAATCAATTTTCAATGATACAAGTTATTTTGTCTCAAAAAGATGGGTTTCTAAATGTGACTTTTCAGCCAAAATTCCCCTCAAAAAAAGGTTTGTTTTTAAAGCTTGAGTTTGCCTAATATGAATTCATCTTGAATAATATGATCATAAATTTATTTAAGGAAAAAGGTTTACAACCAGCTTTGGATTTTAACTTGTAAGGGATAGAGAAATTTAATAAAGCCTTTCTTCTTAAAAACAAAGGGCAAGCTTATTTTTATTATTCTTAACTCTGATTTAATGGCTTAAAAAATGAACTCATCTGATGTTAATTTTTAGCCTTATCTATCAATAAAGTTCCTCAAGAATTTTAACTGAAATTTTTATTAACTTGATCTTGAATTCCAAAATTAAATCTGAAGTAGTTTTGAGTAAATAATCATAGACCTTTAATTTTAGTTTATTATAATCAAGGGCTCAATTGATCTCTTTTTTTTCTCAATCTATCACTCTGTAATATTCCTTGGATTATTTTTTGTGCAGAGACTCAACACCAAAAAATAAGATCAATTGGCTTGTTTTAAAGCAAGTGGATGAACTGTAGTTTTTTACACCCAAGTCTTCTGAAATGATCTGATTATGTCTTGCCAAACTAATTTCTAGGTTCCTTCCTTAGCATTCAGTGCTTAAAATCTTCTTTCCACATAGTCTTTTGATTTCTTGGATCTCACAGTTTTTAATCAGGAGCAATCACAATAACAGAGTCAATAGGTGGTATCAAAGTCACCAAATCCTTCCTTAAAATCACACAGAATTTGGCTTCAAAATCCCAACACCAAATCCTGTGTTTGTAAGGTTTGTCTATGAAACTCTTGATAATAGTAACAATATCAAGAGTACTATGACTGTCCTCAGTAGAAATATATAATATAACAAAATATTATAACCACAAATTTAAATATAATTATTAAAAATAATTATATAAAAAAATAAATTTAATTATTATTATAATAATATAATAATAAAAAAAAATAATAATTATAATAAATTATAATTATTCTATTATTGTTATAGTCACTGACAGTTATAACAATAAGAAGTGTAAAGCTCTTAATGAGACAATTACACGTGGAAAATAAGAATATTAACCACTTATAAATAATATAAATATTATTTATAAAAAGAATTAATCACACACTGTGCAGAAATAATTCTTTATAGAATAAAATTCTATATAAAAAAACTAATAATAGATAAAAAAAAATATAGAACCTTAAAGAAAACTTACTTATAATATTTATTTAATACAACAAGTTATAAAACAACAGTTATTATATTAAATAATGATTATAAGTTAAAAACACGCCAAAAATCAATAAAATCAAAGATAAAACAACTTTTTATACTAAAATTTATGATTAAAGAGTTTTTGAGAGGAATTTGTGGATTTTAAAAGATATTTAAGATGATAATTTTATATAATAAAAGTTATTATAGATGATTACAACAATAATCTGAATTCTATGACTTCAATTCTTTAATTTAAAGAATAAAAATAACTTAAGAATTACTTTTAATAATAAGATTTTATATTTAATAAAACTTTACCTGTTTAAATGTCTAATATGATTGGATTGATTATGAATTATGGACAAAAACAGTGATGAAAAGACTCTTTTTATGTCTACAGAGCAGCTCTCATGATTCATAATGGATGTAGAGGGCGTGCTCAGGTCAAAACTGAAAAACCATGCTTAAAAATTAAGTTCTTAACTTAAGGCAACTTATTTTTACTTCCAATTTAAAGTTACCAGTGTTATTCTTAACTCCAAGTAACTTTAATCCTCATTTAGTTTAATTATTTTAAGTTTTAATATAAAATAAGTTTATTTATATTAAAGTTCATCACATGAACAACATAAAATCAGAGTTTCAAGCAGAAATCTCTTAAACTGAATTTTTAATTAATTTTTAAAGAAATCATAATTTTCTTTAAGCTTAATTAAAAAGGTAATTTTCCAGGCTAATTACCCAGGAAACTTATTAATAAAAGATACTTAAAATTTAATTTATATATTGATAATATTAAATTATAAGCTGTGTGAAATTTTCAAGCAAATCCATTAAGATTTGGATTTTTAATGAATTTTTGAAGTTATTACTATTTTTCCACGTAAAATAGCAATACACACAAAACCTTAAGTTTTGATAAGGTTTTGATGATTGAAACCTTAAAGTTTTAAGCTTATTTAAGCTTTTTAAGCTTGATTAAGCTTTGACAGTTCTTAAAACCTTGATTCCAAGCCTGCTTATTGGGATTTACCCTCTTGGCAGCTTGAAATTCCTGTCCAATTTAGGATAAAACCAGTTTAAACCTTAAGGTTGGATCAAAGTCTAATCTTAAAGTTTAAATAAGGTTGAAAATCCTTCAATACAGGTGGACAACCTTAATTGAATCATTGCAGATCCAAAAAGTTGGGTACCCCAGCTCTATTTGGTCTTTTTCCTTTGTCCCACCTTTTTGCGTGGATTTTGCCCTTTTATTTATTTAAAGCCATACTATGGCCTTAAACCCTTTTAAATTGAGCTCACGCAGGATTTACATTCTGTATGGCAAATCCTTAGCCAATTCAGTAAATATACACCACACCTTAATTTTAACTAAAATTTTGGTAAAGTTGCATAAACCTTATGTAACTTTAAATTTAAGCTTAATTAAGCTTAAATTTAACAATTTTTAAAAAATGTTAAAAAAGTTACATTGGTACTGTGAGATTCTTAAATCTTCCAATAACATAAAAAATAAGTGGTTTTGGGTATAACACCCTATGGGTGTACCCTAGGTTATTTTTGGTGTAGAATCCAAAAATGACATAATAATTATAACTTTGTTTATCCAAAAAAAAGTTATACTTATTTTTTATTATTTTTTATTTTAAATTCAATTAAAAAGTCTGTTTAAGACAAATTTAACTGTTTATAAAATCATTTGTGGCCTTATGGGTATGTTGAACATACCTCACAGGCTCACATTCCCTACCACCAAAAAAAAAATTGTACCACAATTTTTCTTTTGTAGTATACCCCCAAGTTATTTGGGGGGGTATAATCCACTGTCCAACCTCTCTACCTATACTGTTCAAGTATGTAAAGCACACAATTCAAACTTTATTGAGCAATTGGTCTTCTTTCATGTCTGAATCTTCTGAGAAACTTTTGGGAATCAGGTATTTTACTTTCTTCAATCCACTCATCTTCATGTTGTGGATTTCTGTACCTGACTAAGTATTCTCTTTCATTTTTACCCCTAAGTCTTCTTTCTTTTAAGACTTTCAGTACCTTCTTTTCCTCACTTGGTTCAAGTGGGGGTACTTCTAAGGGTGTTTCATTCCTTAAAGGAAATAATTCCTTATCACTTGATGTGTAATGCTTTACAAGACTGACAGGAAAAGTTGGGTGTTTGTTTCCTAACTCTCCTGACAGTTCTACTTGTACTGCATTTGTCCCATGAAGGGCTTTAATAATAAATGGTCCTGCAAAGGAATCTTTCAATTTCTTTGGACCTTTAATATTATTAAAGTTCAAGGTTGAAACTAGTATTAAGTCCCCTACTTTGAATTCTGGTGTCTTATGACTTTTATCCCACTTCTGCTTAGCATATTCAAAGGCATCATTCATGCTTTGATTTGCATGATGTCTCACTTTATCAAGCAGCAGCTTAAAGCTTGAAGCAGTTGGATGAATGTCAATCAAATCCTTTTTCAAAGTATCAACTGGAAGTTTGGGGTTCCATCCTTTTTCCAACATTGCAGGAGTCTTGCCTGTTGAAGCATGGATGGAGGTCTTGTAGGCTAATTCCAATGCTGGTATAAGAGTACACCAATCATGGGTAAAGCCATCAGAATCTTTAAACTCCAGGCCATAAGCACAAAATCTTCTGATCATGTCCTCAAGGGTTTGAATCATTCTTTCTGCCAGTCCATCTGTTTGTGGATGGTAGGCTGTTGAAAATGATAATTTTGTACCCAAAAGCTTATGTAGATTAGTCCATAAGGCTGATGTGAATTTTGGGTCTCTATCACTAATGATATTTTTAAAGAGACCAGTATGGGATATGACTCTGTTCCAAATCAAAAGAGCTGTATCCATAGCTGTGTCATCTTTATGACATGGTAAAAAGATTGGTGTTTTGCTATATCTGTCCACAATAACAAGACATGCATTGTAACTTTTATCACCTGAAGGTGGTAAGGCAGTTACCCAATCCATGTGAACCACTTCCCATGGGGTACTTGGTTCTTGGATATGGATCATTAAACCAAATCTTTTACCAGTAGCTTTATTGGCTTTCTGGCATCTATCACAACTATGACAGTACTCAATGACATCTTTTCTCCAAGAAGGCCACCAGGCACATGTCTTAATTCTTTCCATTGTTCTGTCTTCAGACAGATGTCCAGAATAAATGTTATCATGGCATTCTAGTAGTATTGTGTTAATCAACATTCTACTACATAGGACCATGACACATGTGTGTTTAGATCTATGATATAGTATACCATCAAACAAATGAAATCTTCCATTATCATAAGATGTTTTCCAAATATCATCCAGAGAATTAGCCAAGGCTACATCTTTACAATCTTTGTCAAGTAGAGCAGTAAGAATATGACAATTCTTATCTTGCTTGTAGCTTTCTCTAACCTCTTCAAAGAATTCTGTTCCAACATCTGTGATATTAATTCCTTCAATTGGGATTTGAGGTTCTGCACTTGTAGGAACATAGGCAGGGTTATCAGGTGTATTGGGTAATGCCCATCTACTTAAGCCATCAGCATTCTTATGAATATTTCCAGCTTTATGTACTATGGTCATATTGCCTCTATACTCCTGTATAGCAATCTGCCATCTTAACATGTGTCTGTTCGGAGTCTTCATGTTAAGAAGTGATTTTACTGCATTACAATCAGTAATTACTTCAAACACACTACCATCAAGATAATAATGAAGTTTTTCTAGAGCCCAAACAAGGCAAAGGCACTCCATTTGGCTAGCTCCATATCTTGCCTCAGTAGGTTTAATTTGTCTTGAAATAAAACAAACTGGACCTTCATAAGGTTTGTCATTGACAATTTGAACTTGATGAAGAGCAGCTCCTAAACCATCACCACATGCATCAATATACAGCTTAAAAGGAAGTTTCCAGTCTGGCATCAATAATAATGGTGCATTGGTCAAGGCATACTTGATTTTATCATATGCTTGAATTCTCTCCTGTGTCATTTCAAAAACAGTTTGTTGATCACAAATTCTGTATAATGATCTGGCATGGATTGCAAAATCTTTAAGGTGTTGCCTGTAATAGCTGGCAAATCCTAAGAAAGACATCATCTCTTTTTTGTTCTGGGGCATTTGTTTCAGTAAAACTGCAGCCACTTTGTTTTTGTCAACACCAAGGCTTAGTCCTGATACTACATGTCCCAGAGCTTTCAACTCATGAAACCCAAAATTACATTTTTTAAGAGAAATTTTCATGTTCACTTGTAGAATTTTCTTAAGTACTAATGAAAGTCTCTCTAAATGTGATTGCCAGGTTTCTGAACAAATGATAATGTCATCAATATAAATGATTAACCATCCCTCTGATAATTCATGTGGGAATATGGTATTCATCATTCTTTGATAATGAGAGGGTGCATTTTTAATACCAAAAGGCATCCTCAAATATTCATAAATACCACAATGAGCTATTATTCTCAATAATTTCCTTGCATGAGGTGTTAAAACATTCTGATGGAAGCCTTTAAGAGCATCCATGGAAGTAATAAACTTTGCTTTGGATAATTGAGTCAAAGTCTCATGGATTCTAGGGATTGGGTACCTGTCTGGAATAGTATAGGTATTCAGTGCTCTAAAATCACCAACCATCCTTGACTTATCATTATGCCAAGTAATGATTACTGGAGTTGTGACTTCAACTTCCTCATTGTGTCCAACTTTTCTAAGAACTCCCAGTTCCATTAGTTCATTAATATGATTTTCTAATGCTTCTCTAGCCCTAGGGCTAGCTGGGTAAGCTGGTCTTCTTAATAGTGGCGGATAAGGCCTTTCCACATTAAGCATAATGTCCACCTCATGGCCTTTTATAGCCCCAAGTGGTTCATTATCAGAAGCAAAGGCTTCTCTATATTGAAATAAAATTTCAATAAGATCTTCCTTCATTTCAGGTGTTAATTCAGGACTGATTTGTGCTTCACTTAGCTGATCTGACACAAATTTGTCCTTGTTAACATTTTTCACTTGTTTAATGACAGTGATTTCTCTTCTTTCTGGAGAAAAAGCAAATTTTTGCCTTTTATTTTCCCCTATAGTGAAATATCTGTCTTTATGATTATTGATATCAATACCATAGATATTGAGATAATCATTTCCAAGTATAAAGTGTTGTGAAGTACAATTATTCATAACAACAAATTCAGCTTTCAATCTTATACTTCCTGCAGGATGAGGAAATATTATTGCTGCTTCAAATATACCCAAAGGGTGCATGTTTTGGCTAGCACTGCTGAATCTTATACCTTCAATTGGCATCAACTTGTCTTGCCAATTGGTATAAATCTTGTCAAGATAATCTTTTCCAACACAAGTGCAAAAAGCACCTGAGTCAAGATGTATCTTGGCTTCTGTGTTATTTATCACAATATTAGTGATACAAGATGACCCAGCTGTATAACCTTTACCTCTGGCAGGTTTGGTTTTTTGCATTCTGGCATCTTGCACATGTATGAGATCCATACATTCATCACTGTACTGTGGTAAGTGAGTATGTACCTCAGTGACCTCAAAAGAAACATTAATATTCTCTATACTAAGTTCTTCTGATGTTTCTTCTTCTTCTGAAGGTTCAGAATCACTTTCATGTAAAGCTACCTCAGTTTTCTTTGTGTCTTCCACTTTTTCAACACTTATCTCATTGACTCTTGTCTTTTTTGGACAAGTGTTTGCTAAATGAGATGTGCTCCCACATTTATGACATTTCAAAGGAGGTCTGTCATGTGGTTTATTTGGTTTTGAAATTGGTTTCCCACTAGTCTTGTTGTCTATTGGGGGTTTATACCAATTTCTTCCAATTTTTGTTCTAGTAGTGATATCCTCCATAGCATTGATATAATCTTCTGTAGAGCAGGGCTCAATACATCTGCTTCTTATAGCATGCTCAAGGTCACCACCACACTTTCTTAATATCCTTTTATGTACCATTGGTTCAGACATATCAGGATGAAGGGCAGTTAATCTGTCCTTCTGTTTAAGAAACCAAGTCATAGGCCTGTCCCTCTCAATATTAAAAATGGCTTCCTCAAAAGAATTTTCCATTCTAAATCTCCAGGAATCATTTGCCCATTTGGAAATAACTTGTTCTTTCCACCAAGGCCAGGAATGTTTTCCATGGTCTTGTCTCATTTTATAATACCATTTCTTAGCTGATTTGGTAAATAATGAGTGTAATCTGGCACTTATGTATTCATCTGGTATGTTAAAGTCTTCTTTGAACATATCAATTGTTTTCATAAATTCCATATGATTATATTCTCCTTCACCACTGAAGGTTGGCCATTCCTCTAATCTTGGAATGTCTTTGAAATTGCAAGCAGTTTCCACATCATTACTTGAAATTGTATGATGTAAATCATTATTCAAGTTAAGATCATTTCTGTCAAGAAATGGTGTGGATTGCCTTGGCAATTCATGTTTTAGTGATATATTATTAATACTTGATTGAATATCTTCTTTCAATTCAAGTCTTGCTTTATCACTTTTTTCCAATTGTTCTTGAAAAAGAGCTGCATTATGGCCAGTTGAATTTTCCAAGTTTTGAACTTGTATTTTCAATTCTCTTAACTGTCCAGTTATAAAAGAAATTGAATTCTCATCTGGTTGATTGAGTAAGGTAACTTTATGCTCAAGTCTTTCACAAATTTGCGTCAAAGACAAAATATTTGCCTTATTAACATTTTCAAGGCCAATAATGGTCTTTTGTTGGTCTTTAACTTGTACTATCTCATTGCCCAGCTTTTGTTGGACATGATCAAATGCTTTAAATTTTGCCATAATTTCTTTATTACAAGATTCAAAGTAAGTTACAAGCTTTACAGGGTCTATTTCTTTGGAAAGGATTGGTTCAATCTTTCCTCCTCCTTGTTTTTGAATTCCATCAAAGTTCTTGCCATATTGAACACATTGTCCATGGCTGTCTTTTCCTTCTTTGGAATTCTGTAATTCTGAGGGTAGGGCTTGTTCCACTTGGGCTTTGCCTTTCCCTTTGCCTTTTGCTTGCCCTTCTGGTTGGTCTTTGGGGCTTGCTTGGGCTTGTTTGGCACTTGTTGAGGCGGATTTTTGCTGGTGGATGCTTGAGGAGCTTCCACTTGGCTGTTGTCCTTGCCCTGGGCCAACTTCTTCTTCTGGTCTTCTGATAACATGCTTTGGTTTTTCAACCAAGCTTTTATCTGTTGGACTTGTCCTTTGACAGACATTGGTGTCCAACCCAATAGAAGATCTTCTGTCTTTTCTGGCCCCATGAACTTCTTCACTTGAAGGTAAGAGTTCATGGTGCCTATCCAAAGACTTGGAAGGAGTTCCCACTCTTGTTGTTTTGACGCCAGGAACCAGTTTTTCCATTGGGATTGATAAATTTCCACAGTTGCCTGTTGGAAATGGTTCAGGTCTAACAGCAATAGCAGTTATGTCAGCTTCTGGACTCTCAATAAGAGGTTCAAAGGTGCTGGCTAACCTTTGGGAACTGGTGGAAGTTCTGGCATCCTCCATTTGTGCCTCTCCTCTGGGAGGACATTCTTGCCTTTTGGATTTATGGCTGGAATGTCCTGGTCCAGATCCATTTGATTGGATGGAGTAGTTGCTTCCACTTCTAGTAGGAGTCATTTCACGTCAATTTTAATAAAAATTAGAGTAAAAGTGGATTGAATTCACCTGCAGGACCTTTAAAGGGCTCTTTGGTTATTAAACCCCTTGGTGCTGGGCTGGTTTGAATTTCAATACTTGACTCTGAGGCTTCAGAGTCTGAAGAATTTTCTCTGATGGAAGACACTAGAGAAATTAAAAATATAAGTTATTTTATCAAACAATGAAAATAACTTATAAACTCAACTTATTAAACAAAGTTGTTTTTATGTAATTTTATGGCAAATTACGTCAAAAATAAAGAAAAATGTCTAAGTTAAAAGAAAAATATTTTTAGTAAAGATTTTTATTTTTATGAAAGATTTTTTATTTGATTTATTCTTTAAAGAAATAATAATTATGCAATCAATAAGTTATTAATCAAAATTATATTTATTATTCACTTTATACTAGAATAACTCAAAGAATAAATTTCAAGTCTGTGATGTGAAAAAGCCACTGGTTAGACAAAAGAAATTTATTCCAAGTCACTCAATAGTATATTGTTTCAAACAATATTTTTAAGAAAAAATAACTTTATCAATATTATAAAGATTATTTATAAGGGATAAGTCCCAAAAAAGCCAATATTAAGACAAATATGGCAATTTTACGTCAAAAAATAGTAAAATAAGGTCTAGAATATGATTTATGTCCCAAAAATTGGTTTAAAATCACGGCCAGGCCCCCAAATGTAAGGTTTGTCTATGAAACTCTTGATAATAGTAACAATATCAAGAGTACTATGACTGTCCTCAGTAGAAATATATAATATAACAAAATATTATAACCACAAATTTAAATATAATTATTAAAAATAATTATATAAAAAAATAAATTTAATTATTATTATAATAATATAATAATAAAAAAAATAATAATTATAATAAATTATAATTATTCTATTATTGTTATAGTCACTGACAGTTATAACAATAAGAAGTGTAAAGCTCTTAATGAGACAATTACACGTGGAAAATAAGAATATTAACCACTTATAAATAATATAAATATTATTTATAAAAAGAATTAATCACACACTGTGCAGAAATAATTCTTTATAGAATAAAATTCTATATAAAAAAACTAATAATAGATAAAAAAAAATATAGAACCTTAAAGAAAACTTACTTATAATATTTATTTAATACAACAAGTTATAAAACAACAGTTATTATATTAAATAATGATTATAAGTTAAAAACACGCCAAAAATCAATAAAATCAAAGATAAAACAACTTTTTATACTAAAATTTATGATTAAAGAGTTTTTGAGAGGAATTTGTGGATTTTAAAAGATATTTAAGATGATAATTTTATATAATAAAAGTTATTATAGATGATTACAACAATAATCTGAATTCTATGACTTCAATTCTTTAATTTAAAGAATAAAAGTAACTTAAGAATTACTTTTAATAATAAGATTTTATATTTAATAAAACTTTACCTGTTTAAATGTCTAATATGATTGGATTGATTATGAATTATGGACAAAAACAGTGATGAAAAGACTCTTTTTATGTCTACAGAGCAGCTCTCATGATTCATAATGGATGTAGAGGGCGTGCTCAGGTCAAAACTGAAAAACCATGCTTAAAAATTAAGTTCTTAACTTAAGGCAACTTATTTTTACTTCCAATTTAAAGTTACCAGTGTTATTCTTAACTCCAAGTAACTTTAATCCTCATTTAGTTTAATTATTTTAAGTTTTAATATAAAATAAGTTTATTTATATTAAAGTTCATCACATGAACAACATAAAATCAGAGTTTCAAGCAGAAATCTCTTAAACTGAATTTTTAATTAATTTTTAAAGAAATCATAATTTTCTTTAAGCTTAATTAAAAAGGTAATTTTCCAGGCTAATTACCCAGGAAACTTATTAATAAAAGATACTTAAAATTTAATTTATATATTGATAATATTAAATTATAAGCTGTGTGAAATTTTCAAGCAAATCCATTAAGATTTGGATTTTTAATGAATTTTTGAAGTTATTACTATTTTTCCACGTAAAATAGCAATACACACAAAACCTTAAGTTTTGATAAGGTTTTGATGATTGAAACCTTAAAGTTTTAAGCTTGATTAAGCTTTGACAGTTCTTAAAACCTTGATTCCAAGCCTGCTTATTGGGATTTACCCTCTTGGCAGCTTGAAATTCCTGTCCAATTTAGGATAAAACCAGTTTAAACCTTAAGGTTGGATCAAAGTCTAATCTTAAAGTTTAAATAAGGTTGAAAATCCTTCAATACAGGTGGACAACCTTAATTGAATCATTGCAGATCCAAAAAGTTGGGTACCCCAGCTCTATTTGGTCTTTTTCCTTTGTCCCACCTTTTTGCGTGGATTTTGCCCTTTTATTTATTTAAAGCCATACTATGGCCTTAAACCCTTTTAAATTGAGCTCACGCAGGATTTACATTCTGTATGGCAAATCCTTAGCCAATTCAGTAAATATACACCACACCTTAATTTTAACTAAAATTTTGGTAAAGTTGCATAAACCTTATGTAACTTTAAATTTAAGCTTAATTAAGCTTAAATTTAACAATTTTTAAAAAATGTTAAAAAAGTTACATTGGTACTGTGAGATTCTTAAATCTTCCAATAACATAAAAAATAAGTGGTTTTGGGTATAACACCCTATGGGTGTACCCTAGGTTATTTTTGGTGTAGAATCCAAAAATGACATAATAATTATAACTTTGTTTATCCAAAAAAAAGTTATACTTATTTTTTATTATTTTTTATTTTAAATTCAATTAAAAAGTCTGTTTAAGACAAATTTAACTGTTTATAAAATCATTTGTGGCCTTATGGGTATGTTGAACATACCTCACAGGCTCACAGTGTTTTTTATGTGTAAGTGACATGGAATTTTAACTGAGTCCCCTGCTATTTTGACCAAATCCTATGCATCTGAGATTTCAGTTTGAAAAATAACCAAAATAAGTATTCACAATTCACAACTGTAAATCATATTCTTCTACACTTCATTTTTGAAAATATAGCCAAAAATCTTACGGTCCATTTATATTTCTTAATCCATACAATAATTCCTTGTTCTAAAGAAAAAAACATCAAGTCAGATATGAAGATCACCTCTGGCCTGCCTCATCCATCAGTTCACTTAATCCATACAGATTGTTTAGCCATAATTAATTGTCTTTCAATCAAATCCAATTTCAAGTCATTTTTTGGTACTAGTGGCTCAACATCAATTGGAAGGCCTCCTTAATAAAAGCAGAATGGATTTCAGCTTACGGCCATTGAGGTCAACAGAAAATCACAAAACTGCCTAAACCTTAGCTCAAGAGGCATTAAAGATCAGGGAAAAACATATAAAAAGAAGTATATTGCAGCAAAAAATACAAAAATTTAAGCGGGGCTAGACTAACCAAAGAAGATGAGAGTAAAGGAATCAAATCAATGAGTGAAAATTTTTAAATTATGTGTCCTTGTTTTGCTGAAATGGATTCACTTTTTGGCCACAAGCCCAATTTCACTCCCATTGCAAGCTATGATTCTCAAGAAAAAGAAAGCTTAAATGATGATGATGATATTTTTCTTGATAACATAAGTTATCATCTCTTTTTTTTACCTGAGATAATCAAAGCTCATTTGCATTTTAAAGAAGAATAATCATTTGGAATAACCTCTCAATCTGGATTCTTTGCTTAATAATGATGATGACTTGGTCCAAGTTGAAAACCTTCAAGATTAGCTATTGAGTACATTTAAGACTGATATTTATGAAATCCAATCTTTATTATTTCTCCTTTGACCAGAAAAGTAAATCCATAATGTGTTAAACACAAGAGCATAATCAAGCATTGATGCCCAACTTGAATGACAAGCGTGGTTCTAGGAAAAGTTTGATGAATATTTTTGCACCTACTTATAATAATTTTCTTGAATCATGGCAAAAGGGTATGTCTTGAAATTATGGTCACTCTGATCAATACTAATGACAAAAGTCATGATTATTAGCCCATGAAACCAGTGATAATGCTTGTTTGGAGTGGGACAGGGAGAGGTGGAATGATGAGAAAGTGAGGAACATGGAAAAGAAATGGTTTGAAGAAGTCAAGTTACAAAAGCAAATGGAGTTTTATGAGAAGCAACACACCAAGAAAAGTTGAATCGGGAATTGGAACTGAAGGAAAAGCAATTCCAAATGGATTTCACTATAGCAGAATTTTCATCAAGCAGGCCAATTGCAGATCTGGAACACATTCTTTTACTAATCAATAGAAAGTAACATATTAGGTATATGTCATGTGATCATTTTATAACATGGTGATTTGTCAAATATAATTTACGTTTCTTTGCAATTGGGGCACAAAGTTGCAATCGATGTTATGTTTTGAAATTGGATTGAAATTTATGACAAAATTTAAAATTTGATCAAGTTTTGCATTGAAAATTTATGTGCCAAAGAAAAATGACCAGGTTTGTTCAAATGGAATATGAAGGCTTCCTTGGAAATTTTTTTTATTGATTTTTTTTCAAAAAAAAGTGGATTTCCCCTTCAATTTTGGATTTTTTTTTCTAAATATAAAAGGAATCATTTCTACTGAATTGCTTTTTTTTTGAATTTTTTTCAAATACAAGCTGTTTTTTTTTTTGATTAAAACAGAATTTTCTTTTCAAGAACAAGTGGCTTTCCCCTTCAATTCTTCAATTTTTTTTCTAAATAAAAAAGGAATCATTTCCACTGAATTTCTTTTTTTTAAAAAACATTTTTCAAACACATGCTGATTTTTTTAAAATAAAACAGAAATCATCACCATTTTTTTTCATTTTTTTCCAATACCAATTGAATTTTTATTTTTCAATTAAAAACATTCCTGTTCACCAAAACACTCCTATTTTGAAAATAACCCTGGTAAAAACTTCTCCCCTTCACTCCCAATTATTTCACAAAAACTGATTTTCTTTTTTTTATTAGATTTTTTCAGCTTTTTTTAACCAGGTCAGTTTTTTTTTCAACAGGCCTATCCTCATCATCTTCACCTCAGTCTCATCAACCATCCATCCTTCTATCCACCTGCCAGAATCAACCCTTCAATCACCCTAGAACCTCCCAAAAAGGCTTCTGGGAGGTTCTAGGGCTTAATTGTTGCAAATAGCTCTGAATCTATTCTGAATCAATCTGTGAGCCTTAGAGGTAATTTCATATACCCAAAAGACCACAAATACAAAATTAACATATAAATATAAATAAAATAAATTTATTCATATTATTAAAATAAAAATTAAAATATAAATATAAAATTATATTCAAAATAAAAAATTTAATTAAAATTTAAAATTAAAATTACATTAAATTTTGGAATTATAAAATTACATTTATACTTGAAAAAATTAAGTAAAAATGAATTTTTAACAAAATTGTAAAAAAATAAATAAATTTGGAAAAAAGTTAAATAAAAATTATTATAACTTTTTATCCAATAAATAAAGATATAAAAATTATTTCACCATTGGATTCCTCATAAAAAATCAGGTGGGGTTGCCTCTGAGTGAAATTCTTGTAACTCAACTCTAAATAAGCTTAAATTAAGTTTTTAGTATTTTCAATACAAAAGTTGAAAATCCTCAAAACCTTAATTTAATTCACACCACATGTGGTGTTAACCATCAATTTTTGTGTTAAAATTGAGGTGTTGTGTTTAGTTTAGAAGTTATGAGGAATTGAAGTATTTTCAATTGAATTCAATTGAAATGTCAAAATGTGCGCGTGTATTACATAAGTGAACTTTGATTTACATATGAGGTATCAATTATTACTGTATTGTAATGTACAATTCAATTGAATTACATATGTAAATTATAAGTATAATACATGATGAGGAATTAAAGCAAAAATAAATTGGAAAGATTAAAATTGGGGGGGAAAGGAACTCCAGCTCTAAGGGGAAGCTAGACTCCCAAAATCCCTTCTGACAGGCATGGGCTGTCAAAATTCACGCAAAAGTTCATCACTTTTGGCCTGGAATTGAGTTACAGGGTCTGTGGACTCAATTGATGATGAGGTTTTGATACCAACTGGGGTAGTTTTAGCTGTTGCCAAGAGGGTAAAACTACCCTTAAGATGGAACAATCATAGTAAAAACAGTTTTAACTGGTTTCTACGCCTCTTACACACATTCTGACGTGTTTTGAAGGCTCTAGGCCAGGTATTGCTATAGTAATGGCTGATTTAAGGGTCTAAAATGGCTAAAAATGGCTTAAACCAGCCCTTTTTGGTCTAAACCAGGGTTCAATGATTCCATAATTGGCTTTTCTGTTGTCAGACTGTTTTTCACGACTGACAAGAGTAAATTTTACTTTTGGAGTAAGAAAATTGATGGCTATAAAAGAATGTCTTCTTTGCCCCACTTTTCTCTTCATGCTAGAATCTTTTCCTTTTATAATTAGTTTAAACATTGTTAAACCAATCAAAAAGAGATTCCAACCACCTTTATTACATAATTTGAAACCTTTTAACCACATGAAAAAATAATTATAATCATTGTTTGTAACTCTTATAATCATTTTTACCCCTGAACCACCCCAAAAGTGAATTAAAGAATCTTTCATCACTGTTAACTTTGTCACTTTGTTTCCAAATTCACTCTGGTCACTTTTGGGCATGTTTTCTCTTTAATATTCTTTTTAAAGACTTTGTTCTTTAATCAATTGCTTGCAGTTCTTTTCTCAATTAATTCCAATTGAAATTGCTCTTGAAGAAATTTCTTTTGTAGCCTTAAAATATCTCTTGTAGAGTATCTTTTGGATAAATTTTTATTGTTGGTAAAACAATAAATCTTTATAATATTATTGTTTTATACTAATAAAGTTATAAACAATAAATTTGGTGTGTTTTCTCTTAAAAATAATATTCCTTACTATTTTTAATTGATTTTTACCTTATACAAATTTTGAGGACAGGAAAAGTACTTGATTTTTAATCAAAGTTTCATATCCACACCTTACACAATCTAAAGGTTTGTTTTCAGTTTTTCACTTTTTAATGGCCTGAAAGAGGCCATTATCATATTTTGATTAAAAAAAAATTGAAAGAGCTACATCTCTCATTGATAGATATACTGACACTTATTTTTTTCTTCATTTTGATTCTTTTTTTCTGTTGTTTATTCTTTTTCTCTTTTCATAATTCTGATGATTATAATTACTAACCCATGTTTTTCTTCTTTTTTTCTTGTCTTTTATGTTGATCATCACTGATGATCATTGTTTTTTTTTAAAATTAAATAATGATCATTACTGATAATCTATCATTTATTCATTTTTTTGATCATCATAATAACTAAATGATGTTTTTTTTTCTAATTCTTTCTTATGATAAATTTCTTTTTTATTTCCTTAATAATGATAATTGTTGATCCTTTTGATATTTGATCATTCTGATGATTCTACTAATTGATTTTTTAATCTTATTTAGTTATTTGTAAATATGGGGGAGGATTATTTATAAGGGTTTTTTCTGCTATGTCACTCAGTTTCACCCCCTTCTGTCATATTTTAAATGCAAAAAAATGCTCCCCCTCTCTCTCATTCTGAAAATCACTCTGATGATGTCATGGTTAGGACTAAACCAGACTCAGAAAATCATCAGAATTATTTGAATGATGATGAGACTACTATTATTCCTCTTGATATCATGGTTAGGACTAAACCAAATATAGAACATAATGAGTACAATAATACCAAAACAAATCATAAAAGAAAACTCACCCAAAGCCAAAGACGACATATCCATGATTCAAAAGAAATCATTTCTCACCTTGGCCATTCAAACACAGCATATAACAACTTCTCAACCATATCAATTGACAAGAAATCAGCCAATGACTCATGGTTGAGACTTACATCAGTAAACACTTTAACCCACCTTTATGTACTCATTGATAAAACAAAAATACCATTTTTACCTGTCATCATTTATGAAATAACCCCTTTTGACCTTTATTCTGGCCACTCTCAAATCCTAAACAACCTTATTATGACATTAAGGTCCTTATCCCCAATTCAACAAGAAATTAAAGCCAATAAAAAAGTCCCAGGTGGAATTATGAAAGCTATTGGCTTTTGTCCTGGTTCTGTTTCTGTGTCATGGGGGCTCTAGTGGAAAACAAGAGTGGCCTGGCACCCAGGAATGAATAACTCACTTGAAGGGCTCCAAAAGAATAGAGAAATAATAAGGAATATATTTTGCTAAGGAAGAATAAGAGTAAGGACAAGTATGCTAAAGATAAAAGAAAAAGGAAGCCAATGGCCAAAGAGCCAACCAAATGAATCCTCAATTCACTGTTTCAACCTGTCAGAAAGAACAGTGCAATTAGTAAAGGATATGACCACCAATATCCACTGACAGGTCAAGAAGAAAAGGTGCAAATGACTGACTTAATATTATCAGTATTTACTTTTAATAAAAGAAAAGTAAATAAGGATAAAAATAAATCCTATATATTAATTAACTGGGGAAAAAGTCCCCAGAGAAGAAAAGGTGGCAAGTATATGTGAAAAGTTGAAGACTGATCCTGGAGGGTTGATCACCCAGCTTTATTGACTGTTTAGGGTCAATACAGATCTGGCCATCTTTGTGAGCCTTGAGGTATATTTTACATACCCAAATAGGCCACAATTATCTTAAAAAGAAATTTTGAATTATGCAAAACTCATAAGTCATGCATATATCCAAAATTCATCATTTCCAATTTCAGAAAAGATGAATAACTTTTTATTGAGTAAGTAAATCCATGGATTTAAGACCAGATTTGGATTCTACACAGAAATTCACCTAGGGTAGCTCCATAGAGTGAATAAGCTCAACTTAAGTATTTGAGGTGGTAAAATGGAAAATACTTCAATACCACATCATTAATACCACATAAAAGATCTGTGAAAATTTTTGTTTTTCTTGATTTTTAGCCAAAATAATGGGAAAGTGAGAAATCCCATGTTACATATACACTAAGAATAGTGTTATGCATGTTTTGAGCACTTAATATCATGGTATTCTTACATGGACTTTTGGTACACCCATAGTGGATATCTCACCTTAAGCTTAAATTACTATTTTGACGTAAAAAATAAGCAAGGGGGACAAAAGACATCAAAGAGAGCCAGGGTACCCAACTTCTGAGGCCTCAGAGGCGTGGATAGCTCCAGAGCATGGATCCATGGCTCATCTTGGCCCAATTGGTAAACTAAAACTTTTTGGGAACTTGGTTACCAAGTTACACTTACTGTAATCACAAGAAAAATAGCAAATAACCTGCTATTTTGACGTGCCAAGGAGGTAATTAGCTACTTAGACTCCTGTAACCACGTCAATTCTTGATGACTTTCCATGACTAGACCCTAAAAGAGTAATTAAAACCCTTTTGGGATCCATATTCATTGATTTACCTCATAGCAACCAGCAAAATACTGCTATTTGCAATTCTACATAGAAATGAGGTAAAAACTTCAAAAATTCATTAAAAATACAATTCTTAATGAATCTTCCTGAAACTTTCAGGACCAATGAAGAACTGTATTAGCTATGGTACAACCCAAAAGAATTATGGTTTTACTAGTAAAATTAAAAGTTTTACTTACAGTCCATTTTTGACCATTCTACGTGAAACACTGAATCTTCAAGAATTCACAGTAATTACTACCTGTGATGAAATTGGCAATAACATTGATAACTTTGAGAAATCAATGATTATTTTAGAATAAAAGAAGATTTACAGATGTTACTCCTTTTATTCTTAACCATATTGGGGTTGGTAGTCACGTAAAAGCATTAATTAAGTAATTATGATAATCTTACGTGACAACAGATGATGCAATCATTAATCCAAAAAGGTTTATTGTTTTCTCACTCACTGGTTTTTCAGTTTGCTCCATGGCACGCCTCTGTGAGCTGTTGTAGACTTAAAAGAAGCCTCTTCTTGCTGTTTTTCCGTATTATCATCATATTATTAAATCATTTATATCAATATTACCAACAAGTAAGTATTAGTTAAAACTTTTCTTAAGTGTTTTATTCTTTCAGAAATCAATCAGAAAGACGTGAAATCATAGAAATCAACTATATATTGTTGTAATACCTTTATAAATTCATTTTGATCCCTTAAATCCACAATTCTACGTCAAATTTCTCTACTTATATCTATCAATAAGTTCTTTGGAGTATTAGTGAGTCATTTATCTTTAATTATTAAAGTTTTTCTCTAGTAATAGTTTTCTTCAAGAATTATCTTTATAATTATTCTTGTAAAAGATAATTATATATTAAAATAATTTTATTATTTTAATAAAAGAAGTTTTTATTATTAAACTCTTCTTGTAATTGATTCTAGTAGACAATTACTGCTCACTGTTATAATCACTAGTAGTGTATAACACGTGAAAGAAATAATTTTATAATTATTTAAATTGTGGTTATAATAATTTTTATTATTATATTTCATAAGAACAGACATAGTACTGTTGATTAATAGTAATATTATCATCAGTTTCATAGTCACATCTTACAATCTTGAGAATTGAACTGGGTGACTGAATTCCCACAGTGGAATATGAATTGACCCCAAAGGGCCAAGGCCATACAGCTTGTATGGACCAATTGAGTTGTCCAAAGAATACTGAAGTACTTGATGCCTTGGAAACTGATTTAATGATTAATAACATCTTGAAATTACCCTGAAAGAAAACACAGCCCAAATCCTACAGGGCCAGATGGCTGGGGTCTTTGAATGGTCTTCTGGTAGTCACAAAGGATTGAAAGACTGAATGACTGAAAAGACTTCCTTAAAAATGGGTTATGGATCTGGGGACTTTAATTAAAAAGGCATAATTTGGTCCTGAAAACATCACCATTGGATTGCTGAGCAAAATTGGTGCATAATGGTATATTATACCATATATGCACCATGCCTGAATCCTTGGTATGGAGTACATTGGTGAAGGGGAGTCCTTCCCCTGAATGGAGGGGAAAACTTCCTGCACTTGAGCTGGTTGCCTCTGGTGGTTGCCAGAGGCCAGGGGTTGAAAATGGGCAGACTGTGGTTCTTGGCCAATTTGGGTCCCAGGATCCTTTTGGCCATCTTTGGGAATGTTGAGATTGGGGCCAAAATTGACTCCGGTGGGCCCACTTGGCCTTGGAAGCTTGTGGTTAGCCTCATTGAATCTAGGCCAAAAGGGGCCTAAGGGTCCCAAGGACTGTGGGCCATAGAGGCTGTACAGGGCCTAAATGTCCCAAAAAGGCCATTTAGGCCTTAGACCCCATAATCAAAGGGGCTGGGCCAGAGGCCCTGGTGATGGCTAGAGGGTTCAGAAGCCCCTGGAAGTCCAGATGGACCCCCCAGTCCCAAAAGAAAGGTATTGGCCTTGGGGTTGGTGAGGTGGAGAATTGGGCAAAAGGGCCAATGGTTTCAGGATATGGCCTGAGACCATAAGTGTTATGGCCCAAAAGCCATAAAACACCAAAATGGTCCAATTGTCCATAAAAATAATGATGTGACCAATTGGCCATAAAATGAGGTCAGGCTATATTTTCTGCAAACACTCATTGGGGGAGTGATTACACATGGTTATGACAGTACCCCCCACCTTGAATGGTGAGCTCCTGAGCACCAAACCAAGGTAAAAGCCTGTTGAGGCTGTTTAGGAGAATTGGACACAGTGAGTCCAAATGTATTGCATCTTGAAAGAAATTTTATAACTGGTACGAGGTTGGCATATGACATGAGGATGATTTGGTCTTCTTATGACATTTTGCTTTGGAGGTTTTGAAGAATTGAATTGACATAAAGATTTTGGCATTAATATTATAAGAAGGAAAATTTTGAAAACATATAAAGGAAGAAAGATAAAGAAACATAAAGAGAAAATAAGGAAAGGAAATAAAGAGAAATGAAATATTGAGGGGAATTCCAACCTTGATCATGGAAGTGGACAGCTGATTTTAATTGGCCAAGGACCTGGAAAACAAGATTTGATACCAGGTTCTCACAGAGTGGCCAAGGTAATGTTTTTTTCAAAGATTGTAGACCCCTCAGGGTAGCGCACACCAGGAGAGGAACTTACTTTTTGTAGCTAACACTCCCGCCAGTGCCATAAAAAATAAACATTTGCTGAAGGAATGAATTTGAAATGAAGGAACTTGGAAAGTGGAAAGAATAATGAATGGTCAATTTTCCAAAGTGAAAATGGCCATAAGGATTGAAATTGGTTTTGCAAGCTTGGCAAGAGTCCTGTGTCCAGAAATTTGACAAGTGCGCACAGAGTGGTCAAGGTGATGCTTACAACAAAGGGGTAGAATACCTCTAAAGGTGCATACCAGGAGTGAAACTTACTTTTGGTAATTTCTCTCCCCACAAAGCACCATAAAACAATCAAGCTCCTTAAGAATTGGGTCCTGGCTTGTCAGGATATAAAGAATGAAAATCCTTGATAAGCTCAGGGAAATTCTTGAGGTTTTTATTGGTTACCAAATGGATCTTTCTGGGTCTTGACTGAAACCTTTCCAGTACACCAAGTACCATAATCTTCCTCTCTTGATCTTGGAATCCAGAATTTGAGAGACTTCCCATTCCTTTTCTTCTTCAATAATGATTTGAGGAGGAGGCTCTTGATGCCTATTTGGGATTTTTGATTTCTTGACTGGCTCCAAGAGTTAAATATGGAAGACTGGCTGGATGGACTTCCATTGAGATGGTAGGCATGGGTGCTGACTTTCTTCAAGATTGGAAAAGGACCCAACCATCTTTCAGACAGTTTTTTGGTGGGCCTAGTTGATTTGATGTTCTTGGGAGAGAGCCATACCATGTCACCAGGATTGAAAACAGGTGGACTTGCTCTACTTTTATCTGCATACCTCTTAAACTTGTTTAGGGAAACTTCAATTTCTCTCTTGGAATCTTGCTGTACTTATTGTATTTTTGTTGATAACCTTCCAGAAGGAGTATCTTGAGTGATGTGAACTGAGTCAAACTGTGGTTCTCTTCCATAAACAGTAAAAAACGGTGATTGTTTCATTGAAGAGTGATCAGAATTTTTGTAGGCAAATTCAGCCAGAGGGAGCCAGGTGTTCCAATCATCTTAAATATAGCTGACATACATCCAAAGGTACTGTTCTAGTATCTGATTTACCCTCTTTGTCTGTCCATCAGTTTCCGGATGGTAAGAAGCTGACATATCCCTTGAAATCTTGAGATGCTGACACAGGTTAGTCCAAAAGGAAGAAACAAAAAGTGAACCTCTATCACTGATGATGCTTGAAGGCAGGCCATTCTTTGAAACAATATTATTGATGAATAAATGGGCCAAATCCAGTGAAGTTATTGAAGACATTTTTGGAATAAAAACTGCCATTTTTGAGAATCTGTACACAGTGAAAAGAATTGAGTCAAAAGAATTGGACAGTGGCAATTGAGTGATGAAGTACATTGAAAGACAAATCTAAGTATCATTTGAAATTGGAAGAGTTTTGAGGAGTCCAAACTTCTTGTGATAAATATTTTTGTTTCTTGAGCACTGTTAGCAGGATGAGACATAATCCTTGATAAATTGAGTCATGCTGGACCATTGAAAATCCTGCTTGAAAAGTTTGAGATTCTTCTCTTGGCCAGGGTGTCCAGCTAGAGGAGAGTCATGTCTATTTTGAAGTATACTGAGTTGAACTGTGGGGTCATTTGGAACCACCACCTGATCTTTGGACAGGAGGAGTTAGGAAGAGGAAACAAGAGAATAATCTTGTACAGCCTGTATGGACCAATTGAGCTTTCCAAAGAATACTGAAGTACTTGATGCCTTGGCAACTGATTGAATGATTGATAACCTCTTGAAATTACCCTTGGAATTATCCTGAAAGAAAACACAACCCAACTCCTGCAGGGCCAGATGACTGGGGTCCTTGAATGGTCTTCTGGTAGTCTCCAAGGATTGCAAGACTGAATGACTGAAAAGACTTTCTTTGAAATGGGTGATGGATTTGGGGACTTGAATTGAAAAGTAATAATTTAGTCCTGAAAACATCAACATTGGATTTCTGAGAAAAATTGGTGCATAATGGTATATTATACCATTTATGCACCATGCCTGAATCCTTGGTATGGAGTGTATTGGTAAAGGGGAGTCCTTCCACTGAATAGAGGGGAAAACTTGCTGGACTTGAGCACCAGAGGTCAGGGGCTGTAAATGGCCAGACTGTGTTTCTTGGCCATTTTTGGGAATGTTGAGATTGGGGCCAAAATTTGCTCAGGCGGGACCCACCTGGCCTTGAAGGCTGGTGGTCACCCTCATTGGATTTAGGCCAAAAGGGGCCTAAGGGTCCCACAGACTACGGGCTGTAGAGGGCCTAAATGGCCCAAAAAGGCAATTTAGGCCTTAGACCCCATAATCAAAGGGGTTGGGACAAAGGCCCTGGTGATGGCTAGAGGGGCCAGAAGCCCCTGGAAGTCCAGATGGACCCCAGGCCCAAAACAAAGGTATTGGCCTTGGGGTTGGTGAGGTGGAGAATTGGCCAAAAGGGCCAATGGTCAGGATATGGCCTGAAGCCATAAGTGGCCAGTGAAAGGTGGTATGGCCCAAAAGCCATAAAACACCAAAATGGTCCAATTGGCCAGAAAAATAATGACATGACCAATTGGCCATAAAATGAGGTCAGGCTATATTTTCCACAAACACCCACTGGGAGAGTGATTAAACGTAGTTGTGACATTCTGGCAACTCTGCAGGTATGTAATATTTTATTTTAATAATTACTAATTAATTTCAAAATTTTTAGGTGTTTACTCCCAAAAACCTGGTTTGAATCCTCATCAAATTGAAACAGATAATAAGAAATCGACCAAACTTCAATAATATGACAATTTTATTTACTCAAGAATATCTCATTTTTCAGAATTAGCTTCAAATGACAATAATTGATTAATAGAAGCAGCCAAATTACCAAACTTCAGTCAACTCCAATAGACTTCTTCCAATGCAAAGGAAGAATTCAAATATTTTGCCAATGTCATTGTCACTCAAAATAGATTTTTCAATAAGTCACACCAAGATTTAAATGATCTCAATGCCTGGACTTATGGTATATTTTCTTTTGTCTCCAAAAAAGATTTTCACCCCCTTCCAACTGTCTTAACCCCCTCTGGACATGGCTTGCACTTCCTCAAATTGAAAATGGAGATTGATTTTTCCAAAAAAACCTGGCATCATGGAAATAATTTGGAAGATGTCAACAATGGTCCATCATATAACAAAGCCTCCTCCAGAAATTATCAATCATGACAAAATAACTCATTTTGGATGTTCTTTTTAAATCAACCATAAATTACTTAATGTAGGTGACAAATTCTTGAAAATGAAACCCACTGAAATTAATTCAAAATTCAATGGTTACTTTGAAAGAAATGTGCAGGAGCAAAAAAGAGCTAAAAAAGTATTAATTGTGAATAGTTTTATTTTCTCAATAACATCTCCACTCTCTTGTATGCCATTAAACTAAGTACATAATTTAATGATCCTGATGAACTTCACAATTTATTATCTTTCCATGCCAAAGTAATTGGTTTAATTTTCTCACATATATTTACCACATCTTCCCCAATGTTGTTATTAGACAGATTTTCTGCATGTGGTGGATCATCACCTTCATATAAATCAAACCATTCATCCCCATTTTGTGCCAACACATCATGTAAAATTGTGCAAGAAACAATCCAAATAACAAAGTATTCAATTTTATGATTATCCCTCTTTTGATTTTGTATTTCCCTTAGAGAGAACCACCGCCCCTTCAAAATTCCAATTGCATGCTCAATTCTGACCCTTGATTTTACTAGAAAGTAATTGAAAGAATGGCTGTATTCATTCTGTGCTGCAACTCCCTTATATGATGGAACAACCCAAGGAGAGCTTGCATATGCTGAATTGGCAAGTAAGTACTGATCTTTTTCATAGAATTCTTGAGGTGTTTGTGCAATTTTCATATAATGATATACATTTTAATCATGAAGTGACCCAGTACAACCCACATGTAGAGCAGTGGACTGTTTGTTTACATTGCAAACCAGTTGTATTGACATAGAATATCTTAATTTTGAAAATCAGTAAACATGAAATAAAGAATAAAAATTCAAAAGCTTACCTATTTTTACAATCAAAATAGGCTTCACCATTGTTGAGGGGATGTTGTGATAATGGTATGAGACTCCCATAAATAAATCCAATGCACCCAGGGAAGCCTTCTGACTACATAACTTGAGACATCTCTCTGTGTTGTTCTATTGTTGGCTACACACTCATTTTTTGCTTCAACTTCATTAATATCTAGATCACTCTTTGAGTATACAACACAATGGCCCCATGGTTAATTCCAAATAAAATTCCAATCTTTCCCAAAGCAGCCCCATTGCCATTTGATCCTAACCTTGATGGTGCCACAGCCAATTGTATGGCAGGATTGCATTGTTTGTTTTATGATGAGTTTTGAAGGGTTTTATCATCTTGAGTTTACACAACCAATTTTTCAAATGATTCATGTGTGGTCTTACAAAGCTGCAAAACTTTTCAGATGATAATGTTTGTAAATCATTCAATGTGATGGATATCTTCTACAAGGCTTGATGTATCTTTGTGATGTTATCATATCTGATAAGATTATATCTTCCTGGATATCAGAATCACTATCAGAGTTGAAAGCATCAATGAACTGCAGTGAGTTTAAGGTCTGAAGTAAAGGTAGCCTTTGCAATGCCTTTGGCATGGTAAATGAAGAAAAGATTTATAACAAATGCAATTTGAAATCAACTACTTTAATAAATGACCAGTATATCCAGATTTTATGCAATTTAACATGCCCTTACTAAGTTGTGTATTGTAAAAATGTCCCTTTAAGTGAAACTAAAGGTGGGATTCTAGTATCTAAACATGGGATTTGGTACTAAATACCTCACCTTTTGAGGTGCGGGATTGCCCAAATCCCAAAAAGTTAATGAGGGATTTGGCAAAAAAAAACTTGGGATTTTGAGGGTGGGATTTGGTAACTTTGACACCCCCTAATGATACATCTCACTTTTCTTTGAATTGAGAAATTGAAAAGACAGGGTTTTTCTAAGACTTAATACTATAGTGTGTTTGCTAGGAGCTATAGCCATGATTGAAGGCTGGCCACCAACTATCAGCGCTCCTGGACATGAAAATTTCGAGGTATACATAGACTCCTTTCGACCAGCCAGGTCTTGATAATCATCCTGACAGCGTTGGTGGATGAATCCCAGATTGGAGATGCCTTATGACATAACTCTGCCGCAACGGCCACATAGGTCGCCTCAACGAACTCTTGCACCCTCCCAGTGAGCTCGTCGGCAGCAATAGATCCGAATTCGAATAGGGATACTGTAGGATTAAGTGATGGAGCAGATTGAGTCAGGGAATCGCTCCAATCCTCCATGAGTTATTTTCAGAGCTGGTTTTGGATTGGCTAGGGTCACCTGAGTTGAGTCCAGACCAACTTGAACTTGCTAATCATGACTCGGATCGAAGTCCAGTTGGCCTCCACCTTAACCCAGCTTTTGAAGATCTTGGACCTTGGTTGATTATAAAAACCAGCAGCTTTCTGGGCCAAGCTGAGTGGCATCGATGGCCTTGTCGGTTGTCGTTTCTTCTCGTCAGATATCCTGCCTAGTGATCTTAAACCTTGAGTGAGTGGAGCCATCTTCCGTTAACTTCTTCCCAGGAGTCATGAGTGGCTTCTTGGGCGAGACTTATCCTGGCCTCTGTTTCCGATCCAGCAATCGTACTGATCTTGAGTTAGTTTTACTTCCCCGGATCGGCTGATTGGCCGTGGCTAAAACGAGCGCCCCTATTTTGGGCTAGGATGACTTGTCAATCGACCAGAGCTCCCAACTCACCCCCAATCAAATCTTCCTCTTCAAGAATTTATCGCCAACAATCTACTTCAAAATCTAGAGTACGTTGCGGAATTCATTCAATGATACATGCTCAATCATCTTCATCGTTGCAATCGTTGTAGCCCCCTTTATCACTACTCCCACCAAATACTCTAACTCACTTTCGCTTGGTCTTCTGCAAATCGCTACCTCAATCGTCATGGACTCAATGAATCTATTGACCACTTTGTCGAGTCAGGATAAGGAATCCATAATGAGCTTGGTTTCAGATTATGAGGTTGGAAACGTCTTTGGCGGAAGTCAATCGGGCGACATACATGTTGAGTTTGATTGACTTTGATACTCCCCAGGAGATGGATTATCATCGTCAAAAATGTTAATAGTTCTTGGCTTTCTTCGATAGGTTTGGTCGTTGTACACCTTCTTTCCAATCACTCGACTCGTTGGCCATCAATCTTCCGTACTCTGTTTGACAATCTCAATTGATCGCTCTTTGTTATTCTCTTCGTCTGGTGATAACACTGTCAGAGTTTGGGACTCCAGACAATTCGGAAATGCTCTTTACATCGTTAAACCGCCAAATGATAACTGTGGCGATGTATTAAGCTTAGCATGGTGCAGTCGTTTGAACATGTTATATTTAGGATGTCAAGATGCCTCAATTCAAGTGAGACTTTTTTCTTCTATACCTTATGGCTTCTCAGTCTTCAATCTGCTAATCTACAAATGATTCATCTTGATAGTGGATTTCTTTACAATGTCTCAAAACTCATTCATTAGTAAATTCATCAAAAAACATCGAACATGATTCAAATTCCAAATTACACAGTGGTTCACTATCACCAGAAACTTCTTTTATACCTGAATTAGCCGGCTCTTCAATTTCACCCTTATTAACAACCGATGGGATTTCCCACTTAATTCCTTCTGCCTGCTCATCACCTCATTTACATTCTTGTCGCCCAGTCCATCATAAATTTTTCGATTCATTATCTCAGGCCGATCTATTGAAAGCTGCTCGACGAAGGGATTCCAATTATAATCTATCTCCTCAATCACGTTGTCAAGTTATTGATAGCCGCCCTGGATTCAAAACAGAAAACGATCAGCTGGAAAGATTTTCAACTGCGGATTCCATTCATGTCGAGGGTGGAATTGAAGTCTTATTTATCGAAAATAAGGATTCAATCTCTTATGCTCATTTTGGCTACACTTATTCCTTACTCTTGGTAAACTTGAACGATCAACCATTTTTGGTTTCTGGCTGTAAGTATGATTTTCTTCAAGAGTTTCTCCCAAGATCAAATTTATCAAAAATTTTAATTTACTGCAAACCTTTTTTTTAGCGGGTGATGCGACAATTAAAATTTGGACCGTCGACTTGCAAACTGGCGCCTTGATTCGAAACTCGTCAAAGTTGCTCTCAGCTACCCTCTCAACTCATCTTTCGCCATCTAACCCGTGCTCTCCTGGTGAAGAAGATTTGGGAGCAGTATTGACATTGGCAGCCTATGGGCCGACCCTCTACGCAGGTTATCAAGATGGCATAATCAAAATTTGGGACCTTGATACCTTTACTTGCATTCGAACTCTATTCCATCGCGAGTCATCCCTATCACGCTCAATAAACTCGAAGACTATGAGTGATGTTTTAACTATAACTGTACTGGATAATGGTGAAATGTTTTCAGGCTGTTCCAACGGTTTAGTAATTGTCCGTTTTTTTAATCATTTTCATCACGCCTTTGCCAATCTTTTGATCAAGCTTCTCAATTTCCCTGTGACTGGATGATCCAGAGGTGGGACCCCTCTTTTCATCGTGTCTGTGAATGGGTTTCGCATCAAGGAAGTGCCCTTGCTTCCTGTTTTATTTCACGTCAGGCGAAAAGGCTTTTACTTACTGGTGGCAGTGACAATTGCATAAAGGTTAATTCAAAATTCTCCTCCTCATACCATAACTCTTGTGTTAAATTAATTTGAGGGCTCTTCTTTTTATAGGTTTGGGATGTTTCCCATGCTAATAATATGGTGTCCCGGCTTGTATCGGGTGAAATGGAAATCAAAGACCCTGCTGTCATGGCGATGGCTTTTCAAGGTAAAGTTTTCTCCAAGGAGCTCCTAAGCTCTTCTAACCCGTTAACGTATTACAGTAATAACCTGGCATATTTTTCGATTTTCACTCTTGTAATCATTCCAAGATCGAATGTTTAGGCATCTGAGTCAATTTGTGTCTTATCGCTCTATCAGCAATGACGCTCATCGAGAAGAATGTAGACAAGCAGCATTGTATCTAAAAAAAACTTTGGTTAAATTGGGGTTAGTAATTATTACTAAACGACATCGGATTTAACATTGCCAGAAAATTCGGGTGTACCTATCCCTATGCTTGTTACTCAACGTTTGTTTCCTACCATTTGGACTCAAAAACAACTAACAGTGCGCTGGCCCAATTAGTGAGTTCTCATGCTTTTGGCATTTTCACGTAGCTAATTAAGCATCCTTGTAGCTGCCCGGTGAACCCGGCCGAAATCCTTTAGTCTTAGCCAGATTTGATGGAAAGTCTTCCAGTCCTTCTCCTACAACCTCTCGAAGGAAACGAGTTCTCTATTATGGTCATTATGATGTCGTTCAGGCTGGTGATGAAAAAGACTGGAAGGCACCTGCATTTGTGATGACCGGCCGGAATGGCTGGCTTTATGGTCGTGGCGTGTCGGATAACAAAGTGAATAAAATCCATGTTAACATCCCTAAACAGTGGTGTACCTTTTTTGGGTTAATTTAGTATTTTTTGGATTGAATTTAGGGCCCTACATTAGCGGTGGCTTATGCAGTTACGACACTATTAGAACAAAGAGCCTTAGATGTGGATGTTGTCATGCTGGTAGAAGGTGAAGAGGAAGCTGGAAGCGCAGGTTTTCAAAAGATCGTGATAGACAACAAAGTACGTCTTAAAACTAGTTTTATACTTCGGGCATAACTTAGGAACGTCCCAACTCATTGAATTGTGACGTCAGGTGCTAATCGGCGACATTGATGTGGTATTAGTCAGGTAAATTATTGAGTTAAAGTTCTAGAAATAACCCTTCCTTCAAGACAGCTTCTGATTTTGCCTTTGTTATTCATCAGCAATTCTTGCTGGCT
This sequence comes from Austropuccinia psidii, assembly GCA_023105745.1. Taxonomy (NCBI): domain Eukaryota; kingdom Fungi; phylum Basidiomycota; class Pucciniomycetes; order Pucciniales; family Sphaerophragmiaceae; genus Austropuccinia; species Austropuccinia psidii. Next base: position 31,429,772 of record JALGQZ010000011.1, read on the forward strand.
TGGAGAGGAAACACCATGCATGACCTTTGGGTTAAGAGGCGTAATTCATGCTACGGTTTCTGTTGGTGCTATTTAGTTTTGACATGAGCTTGACTATTTGCAAGCACTAATTTTAAGACTTTGCTGTTTTTTGGTGCTAGGTAACTAGCCAACGACCAAATCTACATTCCGGTATCCATGGTGGTGCAACGCATGAACCTGTTCTAGATTTGGTACGGATATTGGGAGCCTTGGTAGGAACGGATGGCCGAATTCAATTGGATGGCTTTTACAGCGGTGTAAGGCCTATTCATGAAGAAGAAGATAAGCTTTACAATGAGATCGTTGATCATCTTACCAAGTAAGGCGCTCTCTTCTGAATTATTTGCTTTATTGAATTAACGGTTTTTTGTTTTTTGTTTTTGGCTAGATCGGGAAATGTTGGCGGCTCTTTTCAAGATTCACCCATCACGGACATTAAGGAGTATCTCCTTGCCAAGTTAGTTTATTCCTTAGCTTTTAAAAATAGGCTTTCCTTGGTAAAACGTTTTGAAGCCATTTGTAATCTCTTACAATCCCTTACGGTCAGGTGGCGACAACCAGCCCTGAGTCTTCACAAAATCGATGTTACTGGTCCAGCGCATGCAACTGTGATACCCTCTTCAGCACAGTCAGCAGTCTCAATTCGAATTGTCCCCGACCAATCTCTTGAGCAGATAGCCAGTTCTTTGGAAAAAATTTTACAAGCCGCTTTTAAAAGTTTAAACTCAAGTAATACCCTTCAGGTACTGATACTCCATCATTCTTGATGACTAATGAGCCCCAGCTTATTGAGAGATTTCATGCAACTTTTAGGTGGAAATTAACCATACGGCTGATTGGTGGTTGGGCGACCCAAAAGACGCATATTCTGTAGCGATTGGCGATTGCGTCGAGGAAGAATGGGGCACTAAACCTCTATGGATTAGAGAAGGGGGTTCTATTCCTAGCGTTCCGTTTTTAGAAGATGAGTGTAAGTTGTTATTTTTGGTCAATGAACGATGTTCATTGGAAGATACTCACCCATTTGATCAATTATAATATCAATTTTGGTATGTTAAAACAGTTAATGCTAAAGCGATTCACTTGCCAATGGGATCTGCTTCTGACTCAGCACACTTATCAAACGAAAGAATTAAAATGCTCAATTTGGAGGTTTGTGATATTTACCAAAACTTTTCTTTATAGGATTTCTGACTTATCTTTGGCTATGACATGGCAGAAAGGAAGTAACGTCGTTGCAAAGTTTTTAAAAAAAATCGCAAAAATCTAAACTTCGCTGATCAAATTAGAAACATGTTTATTTGAATTTTGAATTATGGCATAAAGTAATTTATAACATACCCTATGCATTTTGAAGATTTTGATTTTTGAGCTCTTTAAACTCTCAAGAAAGATAATCGCGTTTTTGTTCCAAGGCAATATCTTATACCAATGTCCCCCATACCTATAAAGAATTTGATAATAGTACATATAAAAATTCACTTTTGATGCAATAATGTAAAAGTCAGAAATAGGCTGGAACTATTAATTAGGCGCTTCAAAAAAGTTCAAAGGTAAAGCAATGCAAAAGTAATAATAAAACTCATAACGTTACCTTGATAGTGACAACTTAGCACTTTTTACTACTAAATGGAGGCTGGCACGCCCCGAAATGGTTCCAAAGACTACAATTTTTTCGGTGTTGGTTTTTGCCGACCATTTCTTTGTGACGCAATTCTATAAGTTCATCTCCATATTGAATTTGACTTGTTTTTACCTCAGTAATTAAAAAAAAGCCATATTGGGAATCACGTTAGCATACAACAAGCTCATGAGACAAGCAAAAAGGCAGGTAGTTTAGGCATAAAAGTTTTCTTCGCTTGTTCAGAAAGTAAAATAAAACTTTTGTTCAAAAACAGTTGTAGAAGAAGAGGTATTTTTTTGGAAAAAAAAATTATTATAAAAATTATTTTTAGTTTGCAAATTTGAAAAAAGACTTTTCTTAACGTTTTATTTTCATTTTTATCTTTTCTTATTTTTATTTTATTTTAAGCAATTTACCTGTTTTGTGATTTTTCTTTTTAGATTTTTGCTTAATCACTATTTCCCAAATCATAGCTTACTAGTTCTAATAAAAGATAATATTAAATATTAATATCCTTTAGCCTTACTGAATTCCAAAATTCCCAAGAAATCCGCATATCAAAAATTAATTCATGTCTTAACTTCCTTGCATTATGCCAATTCTTTGTAAATCAAATCCAATTTGGAAATGAACTAGGATATCCTTATATTACATGAAATTTTTGAAAGAAAAGATCTTAGGGCAAAAAACCTCAATCTTGTGCCTTATATATATAAATATAATGACTTATTTAACTCTTTTGAAGATAAACTTAGGACATTATGTTGTACTACAAAAGTTTAATTTAATAAATTAGTTTAGCTTATCAAAGATAATCAAATTTTCAAAAATGATTTTGAATTTGAGTAAAGTGATCCCTCAATTAAATTAACAGTGTAATTAATCATATTTAGGTTCAAATGTAGTTGAAAAAAAATTGGGGAAAATTTGAAAAGACTTTTTTGGACTAAGTCAAAGTATAAGGAAATATTTATGAATCTCTTGAAGATATTATTTCTTAATAAAGTGTACTATGTATGTTCTTATGAAAATAAAATATAAAGTTATTATACCCACAAATTTAAATAATTTAATTATTAATTATTCTTTTACTTTTCATATAATACTAGTAATATAACAGTAAGAAGTAATTGTTTACTAGAATTAATTAAAAGTTTTATATATTTATATAAATTTTTTTTAAAATTATATGAAATTATTTTTCTAAAAAAAAATAATTTATAAACAATTCTTGAAGAAAACTAAATATAGGAAAAAGAAACTTTAAGAATTAAAATGATAAGAGTTAACTATTATTCCAAATAAGTCAAAATAATTTAATAAGCTAAAAGGTACACTTAAATAAATAAATAAATAAATATATGATATATGTAAAAGCTGAAATGAATAACTTTAGATAAAATTTAAAAAAAGTATTCAAGGGACAATCTTATGGGTTTAAAAATTAGGTATTGATAAAAAATGAGAAATACAAAAATTGTGATTAGAAAATAATGTCTTATGGTAATATCATTTGATCTCACATATATTAATAAATTTGACTGCTAAAGAAATGATTTAATAATTAATATTATTGATTAGATTAACATATAATTATTTACTAAAAAAAAGAAAAACTAATCATTCAGAAAAAGAAGCTACCAAAGGAGCCTATTGAGCCTTCAAAATAGATAACAGAAATTTAAACTGGAGTAAACTAAAAGAATATTATGGAAAATAAATTAGCTTAAATTTATGACTGGATCATGTGTTATACTGTAAATCTATTATAATTACCTAATTATTTACTTTTACATGGATACAAAACCATTATTATGTAGAAATAATGAGCTTAATCGAGTGGATCTGCCTTTTTTTTCCAGCTAAAACCTTTTTTTCACAAATAGTATGAATATTATTTATGCTTACATCACAAGCTGTTATTTTTGTGAATTTTGAAAGATCTTGTTTTTAAAATAAAAGATCCAGAAATTAATTTTAATTAATAATTCTGATTGAAATTATGAGCTAATAAATATTTTAAAATCTAATTTAAGATCTTAAGATTTCCCATTGGTTCAACAATCCCTAGATTGATTCATAAAGAATTGAATTTTAATGATTTTTTTTGAAGTTTTCACCATCTTCTACATGTTTAAGGCTTGAAGATGAAATAAAAGGCTGTTTAAAAATCTATTTTGATCAATAATTTTCCTAAAAGGGAATTATTTAGGCTATATTAATTTATTTATTGAAATTCCTTAGAATATGATGTGGTCAAAAGAAGCCCAAGGTACTCAGTACCTTGTTGTAATGTCAAAATAGTACCTTTATTCATACTTTATCAAGATTTGATAGATTTTAGCATCAATGTATAAGGTTTGAAAGGGATTTGTCTTATCAATTCTTCCATGAAATACCTTGGTTAAATTATTGGATGCTAGCTATGCCTCAGAGGATTTGAAACTTTGGGTACCCTAGCTTTTTTCAGTAGTTTTTGTCCCCTTGATAATTTTTTTAGAAAAATTGATCAATTAATGCTTTAATTTTGAATATTAGAGTTGGAGAATTAAATCTGTATGCATAAAGAAGTTAATATCAATATTTAAGAACATGTATTACACTAATATTATTAGACATTCAATATTGATTTTTTCACAATCCCACTATCCTTAGAGGAAAAGATTAATAACAGGAATTCAAACCAATATTTAATGTGGTATCAAAAATTAAGTTTAGAAGTATTTCAAAATTAAAAAACTCATATTTTTATATTTAGCTTTAATATTGGTTATAATACTTCAATTAATGATTCAAATTCTTATTCAAATAGGAATATTTCCATCTTCTTTGAGAATCCTTGCTTTAAATTATCAATAACTCATTTTTTAATGAGAATGTGGAGGTTAAAAACTTATTTATACAGGATATAACAGGATTTTCGAGAAAAATTGAGATAGAATTACTTTCAAGATTTTAGGACTTTATAGAAGAGGAAATGTAATTTTGGGATTATTTTGGTCTTCATTGATGGAGATACAATATGAACTATAAAATTTTAATAAGTGAAGGAATTTGTGACTCAAATGATTAGTTTTTTAATTTGAAATAATTGTTTTTCTAAATAATTATTAAATTAAAACTTTGGGTTTAATTTAAAAATGAGTGAAAAAAAATAAACCTTTGAGCTTAAAGTGGTATAATTAGAAATAAAGAGTCTACTTCTGATAATAAAAATTAAATGAAAATGAAATTCTGAATAAAGATTTTTATCCAAAGGTAAAAGGAATTATAATAGGTTTCCATAAATCAAAAGTTATAGAAAGTATTAAAAAAATGCTTTCTCTTTCCCGAACTAGTTGTTTAAACCTTATGTATTGAAATTTATATCTTGTTATTAATGTAGTGATGATTCTAAAACCATTTGAAAAAATTAAGCCTCTTCTTTCAATTGAAAAAGAAACAAAATTAGTAATGGAATGATTTTCTTTGATTTTTGATGAACTCTATTGGAATTTCACACCTATAATTGAATTATGACTTGTTTATTTGAGTAGTGTAGCTTAAGATTCATTAAAGGAAAAAAGAAGACATTTAAAGTGGTCTATAAAGGAGTTGAAATAGGTTTCAAAATATGTAAGGTGTGGATATGAAACTTTGATTAAAAATCAAGTACTTTTCCTGTCCTCAAAATTTGTATAAGGTAAAAATCAATTAAAAATAGTAAGAAATATTATTTTTAGGAGAAAACACGCTAATTTTATTGTTTATAAATTTATTAGTATAAAACAATAAAAATTTATCCAAAAATACTCTACAAGAGATATTTAAGGCTACAAAAGAAATTTCTTCAAGAGCAATTTCAGTTGGAATTAATTGAGCAAAGAACTGCAAGAAATTAATCAAAGAACAAAGTCTTTAAAAGGAATATTAAAGAGAAAACATGCCCAAAAGTGACCAGAGTGAATTTGGAAACAAAGTGACAAAGTTTACAGTGATGAAAGATGCTTTAATTCACTTTTGGGGTGGTTCAGGGGTAAAAATGATTATAAGAGTTACAAACAATAATTATAATGATTTTTTCACGTGGTTAAAAGGTTTAAAATGATTTAAGAAAGGTGGTTGGAATCTTTTATTGATTGGTTTAACAATGTTTAAACTAATTATAAAAGGAAAAGATTCTAACATGAAGAGAAAAGTGGGGCAAAGAAGACATTCTTTTATAGCCATCAATTTTCTTACTCCAAAAATAAAATTTACTCTTGTCAGCCATGAAAAACAGTCTGACAACAGAAAAGCCAATTATGGCATCATTGAACCCTGGTTTAGACCAAAAAAAGGGCTGGTTTAAGCCATTTTTAGCCATTTTAGACCCTTAAATCAGCCATTACTATAGCAATACCTGGTCTAGAGCCTTAAAAACACTTCAGAATGTGTGTAAGAGATGTAGAAACCAGTAAAATATGTTTTTACTATGATTGTTTTATCTTAAGGGTAGTTTTACCCTCTTGGCAACAGCTAAAACTACCCCAGTTGGTATCAAAACCTCTTCATCAATTGAGTCTGCAGACCCTGTAACTCAATTCCAGGCCAAAAGTGATGAACTTTTGCGTGAATTTTGACACCAAACACCTGTCAGCAAGGATTTTGGGGGTCTAGCTCCCCCTTAGAGCTGGAGTTCCTTTCCCCCCCCAAATTTAATCTTTCCAATTTATTTTTCCTTTACTTCCTCATCATGTATTATACTTATAATTTACATATGTAATTCAATTGAGTTGTACAGCTCAATACAGTAATAATTGATACCTCATATGTAAATCAAAGTTCACTTATGTAATACACGCGCACATTTTGACATTTCAATTGAATTCAATTGAAAATACTTTAATTCCTCATAACTTCTAAAATATACACAACACCTCAATTTTAACACAAATTTTGGTGATTAGCACTACATGTGATGTGAATTAAATTAAAGCTTGGAGGATTTTCAATTTACATACAGAAAATACTAAAAACTTAATTTCAGCTTATTTAGAGTTGAGTTACAAAAGTTTCACTCAGAGGTGACCCCACCTGATTTTTTATGAGGAATCCAATGGTGAAATAATTTTTATATGTTTATTTATTGGATAAAAAGTTATAATAATTTTCATTCAACTTTTTTCCAAATTTATTTATTTTTTTACAATTTTGTTAAAAATTCATTTTTACTTAATTTTTTCAAGTATAAATGTAATTTTACAATTTCAAAATTTAATGTAATTTTATTTTTAAATTTTAATTAAATCTTTAATTGTGAATATAATTTTATATTTATATTTATATTTTTATTTTCATTTTAATAATATAAATAAATTCATTTTATTGATATTTATATGTTAATTTTGTATTTGTGGTCTTTTGGGTATATGAAATTACCTCTAAGGCTCACAAAATATCTGTATTGATTACAGAGAAAACACAATAAGTCAAACAGATGAGATAATATTCATTCTTTTTCTGAGTATTATAAAGGGAATTATTAAAATGATGTAAGATCTTATGTGTTTTTGCCATAAATTAGTAACAGCACATAAGGGATGTCCAAGGCCCATTTTAAATTGAAACAAAAAACCTGCCAAAAACTCCCCAAAAAGGTTTTTTCCCCCAAAAAACCCCTAAGGAATTTTGAATGGCTTTAATTAAATTTTCAATGGAATTTATGGCATTATTTAATTGTGGAAATTTCAGTGTCACTTATGGAATCCTTAATAGAGTTTATGGAATTGTTAATTTCATTCATGGCATTGTGTAATTGTTAATGAAATTTCAAAAAAACCCACTATTTTAGACATTGATTCAAATTGATTTTGTATATACAATCTATCCCAATTATCCCCCTTCTAATTGTTATTTATTGTGTAAATCCTCTTTAATTCAGTTTTTTGATCAAAAAGATGGCACTGTTGTAATTACAGACAGTCATATTCTAAACATGAAAATTTGTTTTATAAAACAGAAACACCTTTTTGGGCTTACACTTGTCCCACCCAAATAATTTCCCAAAATTATGGGCTTCTGGTTTTTTATTCTACAGATTCTCTCCTAAATTTTGAAAAGGAAATGGAGAAAATTTATAAGTGGGAGGTATTTTATTTCATTTTTCAAAAAAACGGCCAAAGAAAATTGGAAAATTCCACAAAAATAGGCCTGAGGAATGATTTTCACAATATAGGGTAACTTATGTGTTTTGGCCATAAACTGGTAAAACCACGTAAGGACTTAAATTTTTTTAATAAAATATTGGGTTCCTTTAACAGAACCCATCAGAAAATATATCTTTCTTTGGAAATAATAAAATTTCAAAAGATTATTATTGGAATAATTCCACTTGAGAATCAATTGGTAAATTTTCCTCATAAATAATTGATGTATTTTAGCTTTTCAGTTAACTTATATAATTCTTTAATGCTATATTATTCTAATAATAATCTTGATTTTAATTACCCATATTTCAATCAACCCCTTATTTAATATGAGAGGCTTTCTTTACCAGAACCAGATACTAGTCTGAAAGCAGTAAATTCTAATTTTAAGCCAAGAAAGATCATGTTATTCACCATGAAAAAAAGCTATCTCTGCCCGCAGGGGTAGCAGTTCCAACCCAGGTCCAAACCAGCTTCTGACTTGCTATTATTGTTTGGTAATATTTCAAGCTGGATATTCAAGAGCAAGAAATACTTCACATAAATTCAATTCAATTATGTAGCTTTTGAGATTTTAGAGAAATATTTTATTCCCAAAGGTTCTTTTAATCCCAAACAAGAAAATTTAAAGTAATGATGAATCCAATAACCATTAAAAAATTCTTTGAATGTAGCTTAATATCAGAATATCATCTTTTCACAACTCCTATCATATGGCCATCTTATAGGTCTTCTATTTTAAAATTGGCTCAGAATATTTTGATATTCCAAACTAAAAAGGTTTGAAATCAATTTTTTTTCTTTAAATAATTGCTCATCACACAAATTCACATATCTTACTCACTTGTTTAAGAATTTGAGTGTAAATTTTCAAATTACTTGTGAACCTCATGTTTAAAATAAATTCTTCCTGAAGGAAAATTTGTTGACTATAGCTTACTATTCCTCCTATCTGGAAAATTGAATTTTCTTTCTTTAACTTATGAGGGGAAATATTATTTTACATTTTACAAAATTAAGGATTTTATTCCTGTCATACCTTTTCCCCATGATAGGAATAGCCTTAGACATAGTATTTGTCAAAAATAGTATTTCATCATATTCCAAGACACAAAAAATAACTTAAAGTCTTAATAAAAACTACTTGATATGAATATATACTGAAATATGATTTCCTTAATAACAAAGGTAATATTTTGAAAAATATTTATTATATCCTACTCTTGTAGGAAATTCAGAATCGACTGAATTTATTGATATTTTCCTTATTTTACATATAAAACTCAGCAATATATTTCTATTAAAATTTATTAATGAAAACAGCAGCATGAATGACAATTACTCTCTAAAAATATCAATCTTGCAAATAAGATGTAATTCTGTATATTTTACTTATTTTTATATATAATGATTTTATTTGAAATGTGCATTTTACTGAGCTCCACATAGTATAAAAAGGTAGGAATTCAATCCCAAGGCTTCCATTAGGAAAAAATATCTATTGAGAGAAGTCATCATTTTAATGATAATCAGGTCTCATGATATTGATATGAAATCATCACATAATTATTTTTCAAAGAGAATCATCCATGTGAAAAAAATATTTGAAATAAATTTAACAGCCATTTTTTATTTTCAATTTTACTAGTTATATAAATTACAACTATGATAGTTAATGATAGAGAATAATCATTTCAGTTTTATCAAGAATATTTCTTCTGGGGAAATAATTCTTTGCAACAATAGATGTAAATTTATGTGGCTAATGTAATGTGAGATTAAGCAAACAGAATCAATACTTCCAAAAAGGAACATTTACCATTACATAAATAGAATCAAATTTAGACAACTTTGAAAGTTTATCAAGACCATTTTAATGCTATTTAGGCACAGAAACCTCATTTTTATTCAAGTATAAGAGACTAATTATGAAAATCACCCCTTCAATGAATTAAACTTTAATTAAATGTTATCTATCTATTATTGTTCTCAGAAATAATCTTGGATTATTTACATATATATATTGAGATCAAATTAATAACCAAATTATCTGTCTTTAAAATTACATGTAATTGATGAATTTGAAACATTTGGAGAATAATATATCTGACTCCAGACTGAAATCTTGAGATTACTATAGCTCCAAGAGCTCTCCTCCCAGATATTTGGAAGTATAATACTCTTGATATTCTTCTCAAGAGTCAGAAATTACATATATTTGTGTTCCTTGGATTATGAAAGATTGATAATATAGTCAAAGGAACTAACCAAAAATTCAGATAATTGAATAGAATGTGGGATATATGGTGATTTTACTATTCAAATTCTTCAGTCTTTCAAAGGGTAATTTGAATAAAATATTTAATTCAGGTAGCTCTTATGGATTTTTTGGAATGATTCATGAAATGTGGGAATTGGATTGAATATTTTAAAAGTAAATTTGCATATATGTTTCCCCATTTTTTAACAACCACATTTGGTACTAACCTTAAATTCAACATTTTTCTCAAGAACTATAGATTTGGACACTATTAATGAAAGACTTAAAGACTTCAAAATGTGATATTATTCACTTTTTTTGTGAATAATACTCTTTACTTTAAAAATGGAATGGCTCAAGCTGAAAATATGACTTTAAATTTATTCAGTTATCTCACACTCAAGTATGTTTTGTTAAATTTGAAAGACTAATTTATTCATTAAATCCATTCTCCAAATCAAAATATTTATTTATCAAGTCCAAAAAATTCCAAAAATATTTCTTATGATAATGGTTTAGCGCAATTTGTAATACTTTTTAATTAAGGAAAAGAACCCTGAAAGTCGTGTATGTCAGTTTTCAAAATTTTTCTTTTTTTCATCATTCTCATCAAATTAATTTCAAATTTATCATCATTGTACTCATTAGTGAAACACTTTTGGATAAAAGTTTTGCAAGTTACCTTAAAAGTGGATCATTTTTTGCAATTGGAGGAACAAATATTCCCTTAAAAATGTTAATATAATAATTACTAATGTCATAGAAATTGTTAATGTTGATAAAAATACCCGTTATTAATTCTTCAGTAATATTGGCCAATAGGAATAAGATTTTTCTAAACTGATTAGTAAATGTATTTTGGATACAGCACCAAGTGATTTGCAATGTTCTCCATTTTAAAAAATAAGATTCATTAAAAAAAAGTCTTTTCACATATTAACTTCTATGGATCTTTTTGTGGGGTTTTGAGGTTTGATTTGCACTTTTGATGAAAATTATGTTAAAAATCTCAAACCTTCTGCTCAAACCTTTGTCCAGCCCATGTTAAGTTTCTGTGCTGCAGTATTTTTGGACAAAGGTTGGGAGAAAATTGGATTGGGGAATATTTAATCCTTCCTTATTATAATACACACATTAATTATTCAGTTTTTGAGAGTATCTTTGGGTCCATAGCTTCAAATAACTTGCATGAAATATGGATTTACTTAATTGAAAGAAATATAAATTATCACTTTATGAATAAGTCTACAACTGAAATTATGTTCTCCCATCCAGTTTCTTGTAACATCTTCAGATATTTTTAAGAAATGACTATCAAATTTTTAATACATTTTGACTTCAATAGCTTTTGATATACAAGGAGTTGTTAAACTAAAGTTCACGGCTTTGAGAATATGTAGAGATTACTAAACCAATATGCTTCTTATTCCTCTGGTAATTTGTGCCATTTAATTTTTTATTTCATATAAATTGTATTTTTCAATTTTGTTCTATTTCAACTGATATTTTGTGAAAAAATTTCAAGATCTGATTCATATGACTCCCAAAACATATTGATTCTGTTTCACTTTTTTATGTCTTCTTGTGTTTTCCATTTGTCTTATATTTTCATTTTTATGTTTTTTTTGGTTGTGAATGTTTTTAGGATTATCTTTGTTGTTTCCTTTTCCATTTTTACATTATTTTTTGTTTTATCTCTTTGAGCTGCTATTTGTTAGTTTGTTTCTTCTTTTTTATTTTAAAATGTAGTTTCTTTGTTTGTTATTTCAATATCTGCTTTTATTTTGATCATGTTTATTGATCATTGATCTCACTAACCAATTTTTTCAGTTTCATTCTATTTTATATTTCTTGTTTTTCTTGTTTTTTTTTTTTTCATTTTCATTTAATTTTAAATTTGTTTTCATTTTCATTTTCAATTTTTTTTTGGTTTCATGTTTTTGATGTTTTTTGTTTAATTTTTTTTGAAGTTCTTTTTATTCAATTTTATCATTCTTTTTTTTAAATTTAGGGGTGCAAAAACCCCAAATCCAGGTTAGAAACACTGGATTGGAGCTGGTGTTTGGTTATTTGTTCACTATAGCACTATTGCACACAGAAAACCAAATAAAAGCTCCAATTAAGTGTTTTTACACTGGATTTGGAGTTTTTGCACCCCAAAATTAAAAAAAAATTGAAACAAAACTAGAAAGTGATTATGGAACACATCAAAAAAATCAAAAAAAGAAAGAAAAAAAAGAAAATAAGAAACAAAAAAAGAAAAAGAAAAGAAGAGAAAAAAAACAAAAAGAAAAAGAGACAAACACAAAAAAAGAGTCTTTTTCTGCAAAAGAAATAAAGATTCAATTAAAAAAATAAAGACAAAACAAATGCTTTTCCAATTCTGCACTTCAACAAAAAATTTATATCTGAAGAAAAATGTTGTGAAAATTCTAAAAAAACCAAAAAATCAAAAAAAGTAATATCATGGTTGTTTTTAATCAAAGTAAATTTTGCGCATTCATGTTTTTCAATTTATTCTTAAGCTTAACATGGTATAAAATAATCAAAAACAATTAAGATAAGAAGCTAAAATTTCAGGAAATAAATATCTCACCTGGAAAATGGAGGTGGGAAAATCAGGATATAAGAAATTCATATATTCAATGCATTAGTTTTTTCAATCTTATGTGTAGATAGGTTTAAGGCAAAATAAAAACAAGTATGAAAAATGAGAAGTTTTCCTTCACACAATCCAACAATGAAACAAGAAAAATTAGGCAAATAGTTAACTGGCCTGAAATTTTCTATTTGATCAGTCACAGAACATAATATTCAAGGGAGTTTGAATTGACTAATACCCTTGATAATGAGAGCCTTTCATTATGCAGAAATCATTTGATAAATTTTCAAGACTTAATTTTTTGAGATTAAAGTTTATAAGCTTTGGTGATTATCTTGAATAATCAAGAAAATACGACAGATATTTGGGGAAAACAACCCCAATTCTTATTTCTTTAAATTCATAGCAAGGATTCAAGATCTGAAATATTGTGAAAACAATGTTTGCCCCAGAAATCTAGTGTATAAGTGGGGAATCAAAAGAAATTATTCATGTATCAGAAGAATATTCGAACCTGGGGATATCCCTCTTCAAAGATATGCAAAGTAGTTTTGAATAAAATAAATTGTATTTTGGATGATTAAGCTGTCACATTTTTTGAGTTTTTGAAAAGTGTTTTTATGAAATGAAGCTTTGTGTGCAAAAGAGCTTCATGGATAAATGTTTTGGAAAAATAGGAACTTATTAATGGGGAAGATTATTTTCATTAGAAATTACAATTCAATCCCTCTGAAGTTACTCCATACATTTTTCTGAAAGAGCAATCTTCCCATATCAGGGCTAACTGTGATTTGAAAATTAAATGTGTTGGTGAATAGTGTATACTTCATTTATGAGTAAACAAATAGAAATCAAGGGATATCCATCATCTTATATTTCAATTGAAGAAACTTCTCAATGACCAAACATGTGGCTGAAAGTATCTGCAAAAATATTTCAAGGTTAGAACCAAGGTTAAGACCCAGGTTGAAAGAAAGTTAGAGATGGGTTGGACCTGCTACCCCTGCTAGTGGGGATATCTTTTTTTCATTGTTATTGGTGATATTTTTTCTATTGAAAGACAAGCAGTTGCAATATTTGATAATGTTTTGAAGATTTTGTAAATTGGAATTTTGATTCTTGAAAAAAGGTACTTGAACAAGAATAATGGTTAATTATTTCTATGTTAGGTATAATATCTCTGAATAAACTAATGATAATAATTTTTGGCTGATGGTAATTTAAACCATTAATTATTTTATTCCCTGTCTCTGATTATTATTTGTACCTAGTAAGGTTTTGATATTTGTATTGAAATTTGTTTTCCTTAAGTGAGTTACTTCTTGTAAGGTTTGACTATAAAAAAATCCATAAAAATTACTAATATTTTGGCTATTATACTCTTAATTTTCTAATAATAATGAATAATAAGAGTTTAAATAATTATATTAATGAAATATTATCAGAATTATGGTGTAAAATATATTATATTACTTATAAAGAGTAGATAATATAATTTATATTATAAAAGGAATATAATAAAATAAATATGTCAATAACTTAAGACTAATTATTATTGCTACCAGAAAGCAATATTAGCATGGAATATTTAATTTAATAAAAGTTAAAAATCTATAATCTAAATATTACCAATATGAAAGTTATAAATCAATGTAAATACTATTTATATTGATAAAAAATAATTTGAGAGAGAAATTAGGAGAGAAATATTATGACACAATAAAAATAACCTACTTTTAAAGATTAATGGAATAATTTTGAATTTTTTACACCAAAAGAAGTAATTAATACTTATTCGGAATGTAGCTAAAATGAAAAAAAGACAGAAATACAATTTTTACTATTTTTACATGGATTTAGAGATTTCAAAACAATTTGACAAATGTCAACAAAATATCAATATAATCACCAAAGCTTGAGTGATTGATAAAGATTCTTAATAAAAGTATTTTACAGTGTAATAGTTTAATTTAAAAGGAAAAAGTGTTTTACCTTTATATTTGATATTTTATTGGATTTGATCCATATGAGGGAGAAACAGAGGAAGAAGGGGTCTTCATATAGTAAAGATCCTTCATTCTAGTGAACAGATACCTCATATAACTCCTGATATTATGCTATCAACTGAAATTTATCATTAGTTTAAGATTTAGTGGTGATTACATTATTATTAGGCCTTCTTATCTCATTATCGTGCTGTAATCAAAATTTATCACTATAACCTTGATTTATTGACATAATAAGGGTGGAAAAAATTTAAATTTTATGGATTAAGGTAGTTTTATTCATAAATAACCAAGATCCACAAGTTTCATCTATTATTTAACTGTTAAACATAAATTAAGATTAGATTCAGACATAAAAAATGATGCATTTTAAGCCTTAGCTTTAATACTTAATGACTTAGATTTTTCACAAAACTGTAATTCAGAGAGTTAATTATAGCAGCTTGGATTTTTTTCACTAAGGATCTAACAGAATTCCCTTACATCATTAAGACTCTATTTTTGATGAATTTTCATTTGAGTCATCTTTTCTGCCAAAATTTACTATTTCAGACTTTGAACAATCAATTGACAGGGCTATTACCCTGAGTATAATGACAAAAAGTCATTTTGGTTTATTTATGCACTAGAAAAATCTGAATATACATTTTATTTTAAGTTTGGACCCCTTTTAGTTTTGAGCGGTCAAATGATTTTACTATTTTTGGTCAATTTATCTTTATAACTCATAAATATCTAAATAGCTTATGCAAAAAAAGCTTTAGAGATGTATTTGTGAAGCTATTTAGTAGTAACTCAAATTTTGGATCATATATTGAACATGTGTATTTCAAAAGATATGAGCTAAAAGTGTCAGCCTGTGACTCAAAACAGAGCACCAGCATGACATCCAACATACCATAAGTAATGGTATGAGGAGTATTGGACAAATATAGCCAATACAAGTAGATTATAAAGAGGAAATCTCCTCAAATATAATAAGAAAGGACAAAGATATGCCCTATCAAAGATAAGACCAAATAAGCAAAAACTCTTATTCTAGCCTCTAATCTAACTTATACATATTTCATGAAACCCCAACCAGAATGGTTTTTTTCCTGAAGCTCTAAGGGAGAGCTATCCAATGGTATCATCTATTCATCTGTAGCACTCCTAAATCAGGAGATACCATTATACCACCTTTTTTCACCAACAACCCCTCAAAGGTGTAGGAGGGCTTGTACAAAACTGTACAAAAGTATAACCAAATTAAAGATATAAACAAGAGCTTTAATTTGAGATACATTAGACCTCTGTATCTCTTAAATTGACTGAGGGATCTTGGTTCAAAGGTTTAACAACCAAAAATACAGATATTCTGAAAACAAGAAAGTAAACAAACCCCTGTATCTTTGGCATACACTCATACAACTGTACAGTGTAATATACCAAGCTGTAGAGCTAATCAAGCCCTACAAAACTGTATCATCAGAATACAGATATCTTCCAAATTGGAGAAGATATCTGGCATGGAAGCTTTTGAAGCCTCATACTGATGTACAAAATTACATCCAAAAACTTAAAACCCTTATAACTTTTGCTATTTGAAAGAAGGGTAAACATGAAGCATACCAAATTGAAGAGCTCATTAAGACCTTCAATTCTGTGCTCTTGGATTCTTGATATCTCAAAAACTGACCAAGATATCTTGGTTGGAAGTATTTTGACCAATACTGGTCTGTACCAAACCTGTACCAACCAGTACTGGCTTGATACTTAAAATAATGGTTGTTTAAAGCTTAAACCCGCCCAGAATGACTAATATTAGTCATCCAGACACTCTGGACACGTCACAATGGTGCTGACGTGGCCTGTGAAGAGTTTTTTCACCCTGTATTGATCCAGAATGATCATTTGTGGTCCAAAAACCACAATTCTGACTATGCTGACATCAGAATTGATGGTACAGAACCACAACCCAGCCTCCAGAGTGAAAATTTTCACTCTGTAGACGTGTGAAGAGCCTACCAGTCTTTCACAGTCCTCAGAGGAGATAAAAGCAGGTCTTTCCTCACTGGAAAAGACTCATCTTATCATGAATTAACATCCTTACGTAGTAAAACTGTCTTATACCAGTAGTACTCTTAGGATTATATTGATATAATTAAAATAATTAATTATTGTAGTGTTTCTTTACAGTCAAAGATATTAGAGCATTGCAACCCAGGTCCTCAATAGACTCATCACCACTGTTACCACGTAGCAGTAGGACCTGAAGATTTGATTTATTACTTTTTGTGTGTCACAGTCATAGTGCTAGCTTGTATTTACTACTTTTAAGCTACTACATAGACTCACCCTGACATTTTGGGGGCCTGGCCGTTGTTTTAACCTATTCTGGACCTATTTTGGCGATTTTTGGATCATTTTCACTATTTTTGAAGGTTTTTTACTATAAAAGTAAGTACAATTTCGAGTTTTTTTTCATTTTCAACTAATTTTCATCTCTTATATTATAAAAATATAATATATATTTTTTATATATTATATTTCATCAAAATATATTAAATAATATATTTTTTTTATTTTTGAGTATTTATACTCTTCAAAGCTTTATATTGCAATTTTCACGAAAATTAATAATAATAAATAATTATTATTAATTTTCCAAAGTTATTTTTATATACAAACAGTATATTTAAATAAAAAAACATTATTTTTTACCAAATTGTGTAAAAATTAATTTAAATAATAATATTTATTGTAAATCAACAATAAATATTGAAATAATAATTTTATTATTTCAATTCTTTAATATTCAAATTGAATATTATTGAAGAAGATCTTTTTTTTTACTCAAGTTGAGGAAAAATTGATTAAAATTTTCTTTTTTTGATAAATAATCAAAAAAAAAAATCTTAATAATAATAAGTCATTATTATCAATTTACCACGAAAATTGATAATAATAAGTAATTATTATTAACTTCTCAAACTTATTTTTATATACAAATAGTATATTTAAATAGAAAGTATAATTAATTTTTACCAAATTGTGTAAAATTAATTTAAATCATAATATTTATTGTAAACCAACAACAAATATTTAAATAATAATTTTATTATTATTTCAATTCTTTAATATTCAAATTGAATATTATTGAAGAAGAATCTTTCTACCCAAGTTGAGGAAAAATTCATCAATTTTTATAATAATAAGTAATTATTATTAACTTCTCAAACTTATTTTTATATACAAATAGTATATTTAAATAGAAAGTATAATTAATTTTTACCAAATTGTGTAAAATTAATTTAAATCATAATATTTATTGTAAACCAACAATAAATATTTAAATAATAATTTTATTATTATTTCAATTCTTTAATATTCAAATTGAATATTATTGAAGAAGAATCCTTTCTACTAAAGTTGAGGAAAAATTCATCAATTTTTTTTTAAATAAAAAATAAATAAATAAATAAATAAATAAATAAGTAAATAACTTATCAATAACATTCAAGTTTAATAATATAAACTTTTAATATTAAATACTTTACTTATAAAAATAAGTGAAACAAAACTGTTATTTCTTCAAAAAATAATGAAATAATAATAATAATAAATAATTAAAACTCAAATATCAAACCAAACTCAGAAGAAATAACAGTAAGGAATTGGAAATTTTGTTTATTCAAATTGAATTACAAACCTTCTCCATTTTCTTTCAAAGTGGAAAAAATACATTCCATTTGAGACAAAATCACAGTGAAATTCATCTGTACCAGCCTCAAAGACAAGGAGGCAGTACCAACTCCCAAGAAAATTGCCAAAGAGTATAAAGCAGAAATCAGTCCAAGGGCCTTTTAAAAGTAAAGAAACCTTGGAAAATACAGAATTTTTGTCTTTTGTGATTTTTTAACATGACAACTCCATTTCTCAGAGATCTTGGATACCCAAGAAATCAGCCAGAAATCTGGCAAAGAAGAAACAGAGGGAGAAGGCCACCCCCTTCTGGATCAAATAACCAACAAAGGACTTAATATCAGGAAACTCCTGCTCAAAGTCCCACCCCAAACCAAATTCAGCCCAGTCCAACAAAAAAATTGGACAGATGCAGGGAAAATAACTCATATTAATGTACTCCTAAAAGACTTTTTCACATGGAGTATGGACAGCAAAACCTTAACCATGGGAGTATCATGGGAGGAAATTGGAATAATGAGGCAAAAAGTATAAGTCAATCTTATTACTTGCCAAAAGATTCTGGAAGAAATGAAAAGTTGGAATCTCAACAGCCATTTAATACTCTCAGAAGAGACTTGAATCAGAGGGAATCAAACAGAAATCCAAGCCATAGAGAATTCTTGGCATATGGAAGAGCCCAATCTGATTCAGGAACACCAAGGCATGGAAGAAAAAATGCCATCTTTCCCGCATCAGTCCAACAGCTACAGGACTTTAAATCTAAAGGACAATATTTCCAGGACTCTCCAGTCATCCCTGGTGGTTTCCAGCAGAGGAAATGGAGCCCTAGTAGAGAACAAGAATTCTTTCAGGAAGGAGAAGATAGAATCAGATCCTTTGATGAAACAATGAATAAACTTAGTCCAAGAGGAACACAAATCCTAAAAGACACTGTACCTACCAATAGTGTTAGCTCAGAATCAATTGATCCTCAGCTTAAGCCTATTGATGATAAAATACCCCCTCAAAAATTTGAAACCACAGATTCCAGAGGTAGTAGTTTCATATGGTCCAACATGGGTAAATTCATGGATTGGACATATGATCATGTTCAAGAAGTGACTTCAGAAATGAAAACACTCAAGGAAGAAAATTCCTTCCAAGCAACAGTCATAGAAGACTTGAACACAAATCTATCCAGAATCTGGGCAGAATTTGAAACTAAAAACAAACAGTTGAACTCAATACTAGAGGAACAACAAGCGGTGAGAAGAGATTTAAGAAATATCCAATATCAACAGGAAATCCTGGAAAAAGAAGTGGATTTTCTCTATAAAAAGGAGGAAAAAGAAGATAATTTCTTCCCTCAAACAACTCAAGATGATAAACCAATCACCAAAGTAAAAGAGGAAGAATCAGAAAACCAAGCTCCTGAATCCCAGGATCCAAAGTTAAGGTCTGAGTCTATTTACCAAGATGGTGAGAACCTCAGTTACTCTGAGAAACAAGCATTAAAGCAATTACCTGATGTGGTAAATTGGCCTAAATTCTCAGGAATTGGAGAATATGATCATATGGAGCTTATTGATTATATTAATGGACTTTTTGTTGATGTACCAAAGATACCAGACTACTGGATCACCACAAGACTCAACACTGCATTCAGAGGCCATGCAAATATATGGTACACTGAAATGAAAGAGATACATGGTAGGAAAAGCTGGCCATGGTGGAGAAACCAAATAATACAAAAGTACAGCAATGGTACTTGGATTTGGCAAAAAACCATCTCTTCTGAGAGTGACAGATACTCTACAGAAAAAGACCCTTATGAATGGTGTCTTAAACAAACCAAAAGACTCAAATCTATTGATCCAAACATGACAATAGAGATGAGAAATCATAAGATTCTGACAAAACTTCCAGGAGACTTAGAAAATGCAGTAAAGTGCAGATGCAGCAAAATAAGCAGCATTGATGACATAGCAAATGTCATACAAGATGTCAGAAAAAAGACATCAATTGGCAGTAGTTCACCCTATAGGTCACATGATAGCAGAGAAAAACCAAAGATACTCATGGAAAAAGACCTCAAACCTACTAATGGTGAAGAAGCACCAAGGAGAAGGAACACATGCCATAACTGTGGATCACCTGACCACTATGCAAATAACTGTCCCAAGGGAAAAAAGAAAATATTTGCAATAGAGGAAGAGTCAGTAGAAGAACACATGGAGTACAAATCTGACTCTGACAGCATGGGGAATGGGCTAAGACAGTATTCAGACAGTGGATCAGAGCCTATTGAACAATATTTATTAGAGTATGAGGATGAGAAAACAGAATCAGTCCTAGGAAACTCTTTGAAACCAGAACTCATTCAACCCAAAAATGGGGAAGACAGAAGTGGCAGAACCATTGATGCTAAAGAGTATTTGGAAGTACCCAAAACTGGTATGGCCTTTATTTTTGGAGCAAAATCAAAGCTTGATGTGTACATTGAAAATAAAAAGCATCCTTTGATTTTTGACACAGGAGAAAATTGCTCAGTAGTAGCCAAAGAATACTTGGACAGACACTTTCCAATGTGGAATGCAGAGATACTTTTAACAAAAGCAAGAAGCTTTAAAAGTGCTGCAGGAAAAATGAAGTCACTTGGAATAATCCAAAAAATAATTATAATACCACACAAAATGGGAAACCTCAGATTACACATTGAATTTGTGGTACTTGAAAATGCTAAGTTTGATGGGTTTTTAATGGGTACAGAGTACCATAGAATCTATGGCATAAGCATAGTTAATTCCCTAGAGAATTACTTGATAATTGGGCAAGACAAACACAGAAAGTTCTACTTTGAAACTGACAACCCCAATCAAATAAAAAGATATTCCAATAGGGATTATTTAACAGAAAGAAGGAATAAACCACCAGAAAAAGACCAATGGGTAAAGCTGGATGATGTTTCAGATAAAGATTCTTTTTTGAAAGGATCAAGAGCCTCCATAAGGACAAAAGAGTCTCATCAATGATGAGCCTTTTTTGGAGGGAGGGTATGTCAGCCTGTGACTCAAAACAGAGCACCAGCATGACATCCAACATACCATAAGTAATGGTATGAGGAGTATTGGACAAATATAGCCAATACAAGTAGATTATAAAGAGGAAACCTCCTCAAATATAATAAGAAAGGACAAAGATATGCCCTATCAAAGATAAGACCAAATAAGCAAAAACTCTTATTCTAGCCTCTAATCTAACTTATACATATTTCATGAAACCCCAACCAGAATGGTTTTTTTCTTGAAGCTCTAAGGGAGAGCTATCCAATGGTATCATCTATTCATCTGTAGCACTCCTAAATCAGGAGATACCATTATACCACCTTTTTTCACCAACAACCCCTCAAAGGTGTAGGAGGGCTTGTACAAAACTGTACAAAAGTATAACCAAATTAAAGATATAAACAAGAGCTTTAATTTGAGATACATTAGACCTCTGTATCTCTTAAATTGACTGAGGGATCTTGGTTCAAAGGTTTAACAACCAAAAATACAGATATTCTGAAAACAAGAAAGTAAACAAACCCCTGTATCTTTGGCATACACTCATACAACTGTACAGTGTAATATACCAAGCTGTAGAGCTAATCAAGCCCTACAAAACTGTATCATCAGAATACAGATATCTTCCAAATTGGAGAAGATATCTGGCATGGAAGCTTTTGAAGCCTCATACTGATGTACAAAATTACATCCAAAAACTTAAAACCCTTATAACTTTTGCTATTTGAAAGAAGGGTAAACATGAAGCATACCAAATTGAAGAGCTCATTAAGACCTTCAATTCTGTGCTCTTGGATTCTTGATATCTCAAAAACTGACTAAGATATCTTGGTTGGAAGTATTTTGACCAATACTGGTCTGTACCAAACCTGTACCAACCAGTACTGGCTTGATACTTAAAATAATGGTTGTTTAAAGCTTAACCCCGCCCAGAATGACTAATATTAGTCATCCAGACACTCTGGACACGTCACAATGGTGCTGACGTGGCCTGTGAAGAGTTTTTTCACCCTGTATTGATCCAGAATGATCATTTGTGGTCCAAAAACCACAATTCTGACTATGCTGACGTCAGAATTGATGGTACAGAACCACAGCCCAGCCTCCAGAGTGAAACTTTTCACTCTGTAGACGTGTGAATAGCCTACCAGTCTTTCACAGTCCTCAGAGGAGATAAAAGCAGGTCTTTCCTCACTGGAAAAGACTCATCTTATCATGAATTAACATCCTTACGTAGTAAAACTGTCTTATACCAGTAGTACTCTTAGGATTATATTGATATAATTAAAATAATTAATTATTGTAGTGTTTCTTTACAGTCAAAGATATTAGAGCATTGAAACCCAGGTCCTCAATAGACTCATCACCACTGTTACCACGTAGCAGTAGGACCTGAAGATTTGATTTATTACTTTTTGTGTGTCACAATCATAGTGCTAGCTTGTATTTACTATTTTTAAGCTACTACATAGACTCACCCTGACAAAAAGCCATCAATATATGCACTGATCATAAAAGTGCATGTATCAGGGTATCTTAGTAGGTATTGGGTTAACACACATGACATCAAAGAGTAATATATGCACCTATGGATGGAAAATCTATTAGTGTAGCCTCATACACATTATTATTAATTTCCTTCTGAAATAATCAAGAGATTATGCCCTTTTATTGAATTTATAATTATTCAAATGGATTTTTAGAAGTTGAGTTTTAATTAGTATTATGAAAATAAGGTTTAGAATATGTTTGTTGTTTTTTTATATGTTGTAATCTCTCAAAGGCCTACATTCCCTACTACCAAAAAAGAATCTACTACAAGCTGATATAGTTGTTTAGGGTATCATACACTGTCCTACCTGCTCAATAGACCTTTTTAGTCTTGAAGATCAATAATGCTTAAATTGTTTTATAATTTTGGTCTTCTTTCATGCCTGAACCTTCTTAACAGCTTTCAGGACGAGTAATATACTTCTCATGTCGTTTTTCATCTTCTTGAGCTTGGCTTCTATACTTAACAAGCTATTCCCTTTCCTTCTTGTTTCTTGTGCTTCTGTCTTTAAGGACTTTTACTGTTTTCTTTTTTTACCCTTCTTCTATAAGGGAAATAAAAGTGATGGTATATTTCTTAGGGGAAATAAATATTATAAATTTAACTGTAAAGCTTTATAAAGCTTCCAGGAAATGTTGGGTTTTTATTCATTAGATCACCTATTAATTCTAGCTTGTCAGCCTGTAACTCAAAACCAGAGCACAGTCATAACACAAAAATACCATAAACCAATGGTAGAGCAAAATGCCCACTGAAAAGTGACCTGAGCCAAAATAGCTCTTAAAGGGAATTTAACAAACAACAAAATCCACCTCTTCTCAAAGATGAAACTCCCATAACCATAGCATAAGGAATAACAGAGTTATTCCATCTCAAAGCACAAACTGAGAATAAACCTTAATTTTCACCTCTAATCAAAAATATAGAAAAAGAGGAAGAACCCCATTAAATGGGTAGTAAGATTGAATAACTCAGTCAGGGCTATACAATGTTACTAGACAAATAAAGCTAGCATTAAAACTGAAAAATCTATGACCAAAAATAAGCGAACTAAGGTTTAACAAAATATCCACCTCCCATCTAAATTCTACAGTTTTATTGTGAAATACCCAAAGTGGGGTCTTTTTGAAAATATCACAATCAGAGATTTATGCTTATGCCATCCATGTACTCATAAAACATCCAGAAAAAAAGCTATGGAGCAAACAAAATCCATAAAGGATTTAAGAAGAATATGTATGTGGATTATAAAAACTAAAAGTGGTATAGCTTTGCCATATTCAATGCTACCCATACAAAATGAGATATCATTTTGTAAAAGCCATAAAGGGCTACAAGATGAATCATTCTTGAGCTCATTATCTTTAGAACTGAAAAAGTAATGGCAGTTTTGAGGTCAAAATCCCACAGTATGGTCCAAACCCCAGTACTGTGGGATACTACCCCATATTCTTGAATATGAAGTGTCAAATCTATGAAAAAGCCTTCTTATCCTTCAAAAACTCATATTTTGACCTATATAGGGTCTCCATACAGGTTCTGTACAGCATTCTAAGTTTCATACATGTCACAAGAAGGCTATGATGTCAACAAAAGAAAACTTGCACATTGTATTGGTGAAAATTGCCCAGATTTGGTTTCATACCCACATCTGATCCCAATAGAGGTTGTACAGTCTGTGTGGTAGCCACAATCCAGTTCTTCAAAGTACAAATTCTTCACTATTCTTATTTGAACTACTTTAAAGGCCCTTTACAACCAATTTCAGGATAGAAAAGGGCCTTTTATCTGCCAAAAAGAAAATACCATCCTTCTCTTAAACTCCCATGCAGTAGAACTGTCCAAAAAACAGTTACACTATTGTAAAATAACCAGGTATACTCTAATATGTAGTTTTTTACCTCTTATCATAATGAGCCAACTGATAATCAATGAACACAGGGCTTTCAGAAATGCTCACCACCACTATTTATTTCTAGTAATTCCCCAAATGATATTGTTGAAAACCTTTTTTATCATAAATAACCATGTCACAGTCATAGTTGAAGCTGTATATACTATTATTATAGCTTTATCATAGACAAATCCTGAAATAGATGCAAAGAATTGGGGCCATGCAGGGCTTTCATGATATAAGGTCCTGAAGAGGAATTTTCTAATTTATTTGGTACTTTAATTTTATTAAACCTTAAAGCTCATACTATAACTAGATCTATTTTAAAGTATGGTGGTCTGTGAATTTTGTACCACCTTTATTTTGCATATTCCAAACACTCTTTCATATATTTTTTAATGTGGTATTGCTTTATCAAGAACTGCTTTAAAGCTGATTTCTGTTGGGTGAATGTCAATTAAGTCTTTTCTCAGAATTTACTAAGGTAATCTTCGATTCCAAACATTTGCTAATATCTCAGAAGCTTTCCAAGTTGATTAGTAAAGTGATTTCTTATATTCCAGCTCATGAGCTGGTATTAGGTTACACCAATCATGGGTAAAGCCATCAGAGTGTTTGAATTTAAGTCCATAAGAGCCAGATATTCTGATTGTATATTCTAGTGTTTGGATAATTCTCTCTGCTAGGGCCTCAGCTTGAGGGTGATAGGCTGCTAAGAATTAGAATTTTTTCCAAAACAGGTTACTAATATTTGTCCATAGATCTTAAGTGAATTCAGAGTTTCTATCACTTATGATATTTTTGAGTGGGCCTGTATAGCTAATTACTTGATTCCATATCATTATCAATGTGTCCATAGCTGTGTAATCTTTGTGACAGGCTAAGAACATAGGGGATTTAATATATCCGTCCACTAGTCTTATGAGAGCATTAGAACTCCTGTATCCTCCTGAGGGTAGGGCTATTACCCAGTCAATATGGCATATTTCCAAACGGGGTTTTGGCCTTTGGATTTAAATAATCATTCAAAATTTCTTACCTGTAGCTTTGTTTGCCTTTTGAAATCTGTCACAAGTTTTTCAGTTGTAGCAAACACTAGTCAGGGGAAAGGGTATTCAATCTTACACCCACTCAAACACCTCAAATCAGCAGTCCACTGTGTGTATCAGCAATCTTCCTTTCTGAAACATGAATACAGTCTGGTGCATAAATACATCCTGTCAATACTTGTACAGGTTGGAATTACCGAATCCAGCTTGGATACATCATCCTGAAACTTTATGATCACTCAACACCACAACTCCTCCTGTACAGATTGTACAGGACCTGTATTGGCCAGATTCAATTCAATCATCAATCCCTCTCATGAAAACTCTCTGTCTGGATCAGGGCTGGTGATTCTCACATATATCAGCCCCTCTCTCCCCTGGGGACTTTTTCCCAGTTGATTAATTTAGTTGATTTATTATTTTATAAATATTCTTACTCTTACTTTGGGTATTATATTTATTTGTTATTAAGTTAGTCTTTGAATTTCTTCTCACCTGTTCAGTATGAGGTGTGGATGCCATATTGTTATTAACCCTCCTCTTTTTTTCTGACAGGTTGAAACAGTGGACTTGGACTTGTTTGTGGTTGTCTCTTTTATCTCTTACTATTATTCTTTGTTTCTTCTTTTTCTTATATGAGTATTTCTTAGCAATCTTACTCTCATTACACTCCTAAGTGTTTTGCCTTATCTTATACTTGAGCCATCTGCAGTGAGTCCCAGTTTACTGAGTGCCAGGCCTTCTTCACTTAGAAGAGCCCCTGTGACATTAAATTACTTAACTCATATTTGATTCTTTCTTTTCATTCATTTAATTTCCTTTCTGTCATTCATCAATTATGACCTTTTTATGATTTCATGATTTTATGATGTTATGATTATGACTTTTCTCTCATCAATTTTCATCTCACTCATTATATTCATATGAAAATTGATTCTTCTCCTTTCTTAATAATTGCTAACCATCTCAGTTTCATTCTTAATTCTATCTCAAATATAAATTTCTCTTTTGCTTGATTGTTCAGGTCTTATTAAGAATCTTATTGATTAGTTGATTGATTGTGGTTTATTTTGGTTATTGATTCAGCAATTCAGGATTCTGTTGGACCAGATTAACTGACTGATTTGACTTCCTCAAGAAACTGATTATTCTCAAGAATTGATTTAACTAGTGATTGACTTTATTCATCAAGATATTGAGCTGATTCCTGAAGATATTGATTGATTGATTTATTCCTCAAAACATTGATTTTCCATTGAAGACATCCATTTTTGATAGAAGACATTTATTGAATATTGATTGTTGGATTCTTCAAGGTTTATTGATATTTGATTTAAAATTTTTGATATTGACTGAATTGATTGATTTATTGATTGATTGAATTTGATATCACCTCAATACTGTTGATTGATTCCTCAAGATCATCAAGATTTTATTGATTATTGATTTTGCCAAGCTTTGATTCCTGATTCTCAAGTATCATAATTTCTCATTCCTAATTTCTCAATAATTCCAGTTCAGCATAGCCCTCCAGCCAAGAATACTAGATCTCAAAGAAATCCAGCTGTTCATACTCCTACAGCAAGGGTTCCTCTTGACTGCACCCCATCAGTTCATCAACGGAGTAAACATTTGGACAAAGGACCACCAATGGAAGAAGAAGCACCCTCCAGAAGAGGAGGAATGAAATAAAGATCTTTCCCTGGCCTTTTTGGTGGATACCTTGGCATTTCTGAAGGTGCAAGAGCAAGACTAGGAGAAGTTGAAGATGAAGAGGGGGAGGAGTCTGTGGAAGAGGAAGATTCTGGGGAAACTGAAGTAGCAGATGCTTTGGAAAATGCTCCAGAGGTACCCAAGGCTTCTAATCTAGCCCCTACTAATCAACCTCTTGTCTCTCAATCTGATCCAAGTCTTCTCAAGATGATGGAGAAGATGACTCAATTCATGGGGAAACTAAATCAAGAAGGTGCTCCCAGGGACAATTCAAAAGGCCCTGCATTCAATACTCCATCAATGAAGGAACCTGATTCTTTTGATAGTACCCAAGCCCATAAATTGAGAGAATTGATTCAATCCTGTCAATTTATTTTCCATACTAATGCAGCAAATTTCTTCTCTGAAAGGAAGAAAGTTCTTTACTCAAATTCTTGTCTCACTGGTAGAGCTGGCAAATGGATTGAGCCCTACCTTTAAATATTTCCAATGAAGATCCTTCCTACCTCCTTACTAATTGGAAGTTTTTTGAGACCCAATTATTCACTCTGTTTGGTGATCCCAATGAAGTCAGGAAAGATGAACAAGAGTTGGATAATTTGAGGATGAAGGAAAGTGGAAATGTATCCTTGTACATTGCTGATTTCAGAAGCTTAATGTCAAGAATTGGATATTTGGGAGAAAGGGCTTACATTCATATTTATAGAAGAGGATTGGCATCAAGATTATTGGACCAGTTGGCTTCCTACCCTGGAACTTCTGAAACTCTTCAAGAGCTCATGGACATTACCTTGGAATTAGATACCAGATACCATAAGAGACAGAAGGAGAAGGGTAGTCATCAAAAAAAGAAGCCCCCCATTACTGGATCCAATTTCTCAAGGCCTCCTCAAGACTCATATTGAAAAAGGCCTCACCATAAGAAGAACAAGAACAGCAAGGAATTTCAAGTTTCAAAGGAAAAGCCCCATTCTGGTCTGCTTAATAAGGACAATAAATTAATTTTTTCTGAAAAGGAGAGGAGGATGAAAGAAAGGTTATGTACTTATTGTGGTGGAAAGAACACAATTGAAAAATGCTTCAAGACACCTCAGAACAAGCCCAAGTCATCAAGAGGCTTCCCTAGAAAGCAGGGAAAAGCCTGAGTGGGAATCATGATGTGTTCAATGGCTTTCACTTGTTTCTTTCAAAAGCACAATTGTGCACTCTGAATACTAGTGTCAAGAAATCTCTAAGATTACTCATTTTTTCTTCAGTCTCTAATATTTTTTATAGTATTCTAATTGATTCTGGTGCTGAAAACTCTTTTATTGCAAAGGAATTTGTTCTCAAGTACTCATTGACTATGTCAGAGCTCCCTGAAAAGATTCCTCTTTTCATTCTGGATTCAAATGAATCCCCTGCCTTGTTCATCACCCATTATACCAAGTGGGTATTTTACTTTCCTTCCTTCCCAAGCTTTGAATGGGATGTTTTGATAATAGATTTTCCCAAGAGAGAAGACCGGATATTGGGCTATGATTTCCTCTACCATTTTAATTGTATTATTGATAGGAGAAATGGATTGATCACCTATGATTCTAGTGGTATTAAATATTCTGCTAGTAACTCCTTGGCCACTGCTGTCAACAGTGTTTCTCTGGTTAGTGAGCTTAAGACACCTTCCCTTACTTCTTCTGTCCATATCCCTTCCATCAAGCCCTCTTAGGCATTACTGCAATCAAGAGATGAAATTGTCAAAGAGATAAAAGAGGTCGGAAAAGATGTTGCTATATATTCACTTCATCTCTTTTAAGGGGAGATGGACCTTCCTCATTTATCTTTTCATGTCTCCCTGGAGGAGCAGTGGGATGAGGAGGAAGAGCCAGAAGAAATTGAAACTGTGCTTAAGGTAGTCCCTCCTGCTTATCACCAATATTTGGATGTATTCTCCAAGGTGAAAGCAGAGAAACTTCCTCCACACTGTGCCTGTGATCATCATATTGAACGAGAGGGTCTTCTACCTCCAGTTGGTGTTATTTACTCTTTATCAAGGCATGATTCAGAAAAACTATGGGCCTACATTTCAGAGAATGTAGAGAAAGGTTTCATCAGGCCAAGCTCCTCTTCAACAGGAGCACCTTTCCTTTTTGTCAAGAAAAAAGATGGAGGTCTTTGTTTGTGTGTTGACTACCGCAAACTCAATGCTGTAACTAGAAAGAACATGTATCCTGTTCCTACTATGAACCAGCTTCTTACTGTATTAAATGGTTCCAATATCTTCTCCAAAATAGATCTGCATGGTGCATATAATTTCCTGAAAATCAAAGAGGGGGATGAGCACTTAACTGCCTTTAGAACCAAATATGGTAGTTATGAGTATTTGGTTATGCCATTTGGCCTTACCAATGCTCCTGCTTCTTTCCAGAATTTTGTGAATGATATATTTGCAGATTTCTTGGATATTTTTGTTTTGGTTTATCTAGATGATATTATGGTCTTTTCCAGCTCTGAGGAGGCACATGTCAAACATGTGGCCTCTGTCCTCCAAAGACTGAGGGACCATAGTTTGTTTGCTAAAGCCTCAAAGTGTGTATTCCACGCCTCAAGTGTGGAATATTTGGGCTATGTTGTTTCAAGTGATTGCCTCAGGGTGGATTCTTCAAATGTTCAGCAAATCCTCAATTGGCCTTAGCCCAAGAGCATCAAAGCTCTTCAATCTATCCTTGGCTTTGCCATTTTCTACCGTGGTTTCATTAAAAAGTACTCTAAAAAATAACTGCTCTCACTTCCCTTCTCAAAAAGGACTCTCCTTTTATCCTCAATGAGAAAGCTATTAGTCAGTTTCAAATAATCAAAGAAGCTTTGCCCACTGCTCCTATCCATTCTCATTTCAAATAACTCACAAAAGCATCACATTTCCTTTGATAGTTGCAAGCTCCTCTCAGATGAGCTTAACTATGAAATTAATGAAAAGGCACTTCTTGGCATAGTTTGGGCTCTCAAGTGCTGGAGAGCTTTCCTTCTTTCTCTTTCCAATCCTTTTGAGGTCTTGCAAGACCACTCTTCTCTTCAGTATTTCATGTCCTCCAAAGTTCTTACTTGTTGTCAGGCCCATTGGGCTGAATTTCTTTCTACGTTTCATTTCACTATCACTTACTTCCCAGGCAGGCAGGCCAACTTACCAGATGCCTTTTCACTTTGGGATGACATGTACCCAGAGAGGGGGGTGGACTTCATCAGCAAGAATACTCAAAAGTTTCATCAAATAATCAAGCAAGATGGAAATCAAGAGTCAAGATTCTTCTCAATCAAGGTTGAAATATTCTCAGATTTAGTTGACCAGATCCAAAAAGGAGTATGGAAAGAGAAAGACTATAAAAAAATACTCAAGAAACTAGCAAGAAGTGAATCAGTTTTGGATTATTCTCTTGAACCTCAAGCCAAATTATTATTATTCAAAGATAGAGTGGTAGTCCCAAGAAATGAAGAAATCCAACTGAATATTCTTCAAAAGCATCATGACTCACCATTGGCTTGCCATCTTGACAAGGAGAAGACCCTCAAGCTCATGAAGAGGGATTTCTATTGGGCTGGCATGAATCAATTGATTAAAGAGTATGTGTCCTCATGTCAGCAATGTTCAAGAAACAAGAACATTCATCATAAGAAGTTTGGATTACTCAAGGGTCTTAAAATTCCATTTGGTCCTTGGAATTCATTATAAATGGACTTTATAACTCAATTTCCCTTGTCAAATTTCAGCCTGTGACTCAAAACAAGAGCACAAGCATGACAGCCAAATACCATAAACCAATGGTAAAGCCAAGATACTACCAAAACATGGAGCTGAGCCAAATAATCTCAAAATGTATCAAAGGAAAGAGGAACACCACCACTTTCTAAATATACAAGTCCCACCATCATAGGAAAAATAATAACAAAGTTATTCCTACTCAAAGTTGTTGCTGAGCATAAACCTTATTTTTCACCTCTCACCTAAATTCCAGAGGAAGAGTCTTAACCCCATCAAATGGGTATTAAAAACCAATCTATAAGTCAGGGCTATCTAATGGTACTAGCCACATTGAGCTAGCACCAGCATTACAGAGGTTATGACCAAAATAAGGTCATATAAGGGTGAATAAAATATTCACCTCTCATCTAACTTCTACAGTTTTAGTGTGAGCTACTTAAAGTGAGATCTTTGGAAAATAGAAAAATCAGGGCTATCTGATGGTGCCATTCATTTCCCCATATCTCATCTAGAACAAAGTTTATGGGGCAAACAAGTTCCATACAGATTTTAAGCAAATCATACATACGTACATGGCATAACTTTGCCATATTTAATCATAACCATATCAAATGAGGTACCATTGTGTAGAAAGAATTCATAGCTACACAATGAACCAACCTTGAGCTCAATATCTCAAAAACTGACAAAGCTATGGCAGTTTTAAGGTCTAAATCCCACAGCTAGACCAATACAGCCTTACTGTGGGATATTTTCCCATAAGTAGGATTATGAGGTGTCAAAAAGATGAAGAAGCCTGTTTATACCTCAATACCTCATAGGTTGGTCAATACTGTGGTCCTGTACAGGTTCTGTACAGCATTCTACACGTCATACACATCAGAAGAGGGCTATGTGGTCCCCAGATGAAAATATTCACCCTGTATTGGTGAAACCTGCCCAGATATGGTTTCAAAGCCACATATGAGCCCAATACAGGCAATACAGGCCTTGTGAAAGCCACAAGCCAGTTCTTGGAAGTGAAAAATCTTCACTTCCTCTATGTGGAAAGGTCTAGAGGCCTTTTTCACCCAATTTTAGGATAAAAAGGGACCTTTTCTTCACCAGAAAAGGTTTCCTCATCCTTCTCTTAAATTCCTATGTAGTACAACTGTCAAAAGCAGTTATACCCTTGGAAAATAACCAGGTATAATTATAATATTAATTATTGTAGTCTTAATTATTGTAAACCAACAGGCAAAGCTGCACCCAGGGCTTTCAACAGTGCTCACGACCACTATTTCTCAATAGTAAAGCCCTGAATATCTTCTTATTAACCTTCATTATCATTAATTAAGCTTCTTATATCAAGTTTAACATGTCAAAGTCATAGTTTAGGTTGTAAATACATCCATTATCACCTTTTAATAGACTCAACCTGACAACAAACAGCTTTGATTCAATTTTAGTAGTTGTGGACAGGTTCTCAAAAATGGCATTCTTCATTCCAGCTTATGGAACAATTACTTTCCTGGAATCGGCTCAAATCTGCATTGACCATGTATTTTCCAAACATGGTATTCCAGCCAGTATTGTTAGTGATAGAGGATCTTTATTTGTTTCATAATTTTGTACTCAATTATCTCAGCAGCTCAAGATATCAAGAGATCATTCAACCGCTGTGGAACTCCTTTTAGTGTGGGATTGGATAAGGCAGTCCTTGAGGGGGAAATCACAGGTAAACAGTTTTGAATTGCTGAAATAATCCTGTAACCAAGGGTGCTAATGGTGTTTTAGCTGCCCCTCTGAATATACTAAACAATCTCCCTACAGAGCTCACAAATCAATATTTAAGATTGTGGCTTTACAACTAGAGAAGACTTTTTAGCAGTCTCTATCAGACCTATTCAATAATCAGATAAGTAACTTATAAGTTAAATAAAATATAAAATATAATTTTCAAATAATAATATAAGATAATTTTAAGGGTAAGACCTCAATAGTATAGGAGGTTGATTTAATATAATAGTAATAATTTATATTTTAAGGGGTAAGTTCAATTTGATGTTATAAATGTTATAATACTTAATGGTTTTAGAGGCTAATTCTTAATATAATATAATAATAAGACCTTTAATAATTTATTGGTAAGATTTTGTTCAATATATAGAGGATGTTTGTTAAATATATAAAAGATATAATATAATATAAGGGTAGGGTTTTTTTTATATATAATAATATATAGTTGTAAGGTTGGTTTTTTTTTATGAAGATATAATAAGACTATTTTTCCTTTATAATGTAAAGGTTATGGGGATAAACTCAATATTATGAGTATTATTGATAGTATTATAATTATAAGACTAATAATTTAAACATAGGGTGGATTAATAATATAAAGTAGACCTTCTGTTAACTACTATTAATTAGAAATCACTATGAATTAAACTTATAAGTCTATAATACTTTAATAAAATAACTAGATTAACCTACTAGTAAGGGATGAATAGTTATTCTCCTTCTTGGTATATAACTAATTGGATTCATTCATGGGGAAAAGAGGAAGAAATGAGGGAGAGAGGACCTTTATTTATATTCTTTGGGCTCTCCATAGAGGCACTCAAAAACAAGGGACTTAGAATTTTTCCACTTCTTTTGGCTGGGATAATTTCTTTATAGTGGTGAGATAGCATTTGTTTGGTTTTTTGCACCAATCTATGTATGATTATGTAATCTGAGATGTTTTAGCTGGTGAGAAATTTTGAGCTGGTGTCATTTGATCAAGATATTGCACCATATGTTTGGTATATTGCACCATTTCTGAAGCTTCTTTTATATTTTAATTAAACTTTAAAATTATTATGCACAGCCTTGAGGGAATTGAGCTGGTGAGTAATTTTGAGATGGTGCCATTTGATTAAGATATTGCACCATATGTTTGGTTTGTTGTTTGAACTTTAGGTTGAAAATGCTGTGTATTGTGGGGATTCTGTTTGTCCTGTATGAGATTTAATTTTTCTTTATCTAACTTAATTCTGTTTTTAATTTCTATTTACTGGCTTATCAGGTGGCTGTGCTTGTATTTCCACAGATATGCTGTGTAATTTAAGGTTTTTTGATGGATTTTCCTTGCATAAATTAATTGCTTTCTCTTTATTTCTGTCTTGTGACTTTTGATTAATACAGTTTTAATTTATTCCTTATTGAACTGTCCTCAGTTTAATAACTGAATTGCTGAGTAATCCAATGGTTGAGCAGAGCTTGGGTAACTTGAGTGTTACACTACCCCTTTCACTGGTAACTTTAACATTTCTTTGCTAGCTTGTCTTTTTCTTGTCCTTATTTTATTGTTATTCTTGTAATCAAATGGACCATTCTTCCAGTATTTGCTTATGGGATTATGCATATTGATGAAGTTAAATCCATTATATTGCTGAATTCCTCTATTTTAATTGATTAATTATTGATTTTTCTTTCTTCAGTCTTCAAATTATAGTCCTATGAATGAAATTCCACTTGAAACTGGGCCATTAAGGTATGGAATACCACACCGCTTTTCACCCTGAAACAGATGGATAGACAGAGAGGGTAAATCAGATTCTAGAAAATTATCTTTGGATGTATGTCATTTACCATCAAGATGGCTGGCACACCTGTCTCCCTCTGGCTGAATTCACCTACAATAATGCAAAAAATTAATCAACAAAGCAATCACCTTTTTTCACCATTTATGGAGGAAATTCCAGATTTGACTCAATCCATATTTCTCAAGACTCACCTGCTGGAAAGTTATCAACAAAACTCCAATCAGTACAGCAAGTTGTCAAAGAAGAATCAGAGTCAGCAATAAGGAGATTCAAGAAGTATGCAGACAGAAATAGAGCAATTCCACCTGATTTCCAACCTGGGGAAAAGGTATGGCTAGCTGCCAAGAATATCAAGACTAAAAGACCCACCAAGAAACTTTCAGAAAGATGGTTGGGACCCTTTGAAGTATTGACAAAAGTCAGAAGCCATGCATATCACCTCAAGTTGCCTCAACAATGGAAGTCACTTCAACCTGTCTTTCATGTGTCCTTATTAGAACCAGTGAAGAAACCAACTATCCCAAATCTACATCAATTTCCACCACCAACAGTCATAGTGCAAGAGAAAGAAGAACGGGAATTGGCTCAGGTTCTGGACTCAAAACTCAAAAGAGGTAATTTATGGTATCTTGTAGAGTGGAAATAATTAAGTGAAGACCTAGAAAGAACAACTTGGAAGCCAGCTTACAACCTTACCAACTCACAAGAACTTGTCAAGGATCGCCACCCATTTTATCCAGACAAACCTGGCCCAAATACCTCAGGAGTTTGATTT
This sequence comes from Austropuccinia psidii, assembly GCA_023105745.1. NCBI lineage: Eukaryota > Fungi > Basidiomycota > Pucciniomycetes > Pucciniales > Sphaerophragmiaceae > Austropuccinia > Austropuccinia psidii. Next base: position 31,465,468 of record JALGQZ010000011.1, read on the forward strand.
TATGGTGCTTGGTGGGGATTGGAGTTGATGAAAGTAAGTTCCTCTCCTGGCATGCACCTTTAAGGGGGTATTCTACCCAAATGTTGTTTCAAGAATCACCTTTGCCACTTTGTGAGAACTTGTCAACTCTTTGGACAGATTCAGAAGGCCTTGTGACATCAATACCCTCAAATTTGGACCTTTCATCAAGATACAGCCAAATTCCTTCTTTCTTTTTTATTTCTTTCCTTTCCAACTTATTCCAACTATCATTATCCAAGAAATTAATTACTTTAAAGTCAATTATGGCAAAGTTATCTGTTTTATGGAATTTGGTGGGGAGTGAAAGTTATGAAAGTAAGTTCCATCTCCTGGTATGCATCCCTGAGGGTTCTACTTCTTGTAAAACATTACCTTGGCCACTCTGCGAGCATGAAATGCTTAGTTTTTATCTTTCCGAAAATTCTTGGCCAAAATCAAGAAACTCACCACAAGAAGGACAAACCGCATCAATTTTTTTACTTCTTTTTCTTTACTCTATTTTTCTTTGATTTTCTTTCTTTTCTTTACTTGTATATTTCATTTTATTTCTTTATTCTTTGAAGCAGAAGCATCCCCTCCCATATCATTTATTGGGTGGTTTCAATTTTTTTTAATTTTTACTATTTATAAGAGTGGGGATAGAAGTAAAACCAAACACAAACAAGTACAAGGAAACTAGTTATCTCTACCCATATGAGCAAACGTTCTTGGGAAAGAATTGATCAATTCATCTGCATACCAGGAAAAGTTTGTATCCATCTCTTCAGAAGCAGTACCAGGAATAGTCCTATCATTAGCCTAAATGATAACCTCTCTACCATTCCTATCAACTTGTATAAACAACCTGGTCACAGAATCTTAATTTTCACTTGCCATATTTGGATGTTCTCTGGTAACTCAGATAGGCCAATGATCCCTTTGCTGAAATACTTGGGCAGCAGGAAACGGCAAAGGAGAAAGATCTTCTCTTCTTCTACTGGATCTGGCCACAGGTTTGAGCTGTTGAGAGGTGACTATAGGTGAAGCCCTGGACTGTTGAATGGGGGATGGTCTTACTGCTGGAATCATGGCAGTCCTGGTGTGGGAGGACCTTGGTGATGCAGGAGGAAGGGAAGTAGGAATGGTAGCAAGATTTGTTTGGAAATTTCTAGGGGTACTGAGAATAAGGCTGCTTTGGAATCTTTTGGCAGGAGTCTGAGAAGGAGAAGCACTGGATTGATTGCCAACAGGATTATTAACCACCTCAACTACTTCACCATCCACTTCATCACTACCTTCAACATCCGGATAAGGCGGGGAATTGGAAATTCATCTTATCCATTTCACTACACCTTCAGTATTGATCCTGGATATTGGGACTGCTGAGCTGGATTAGATTGGCCTACCACCAACTGGGATGGGACCTCCAACATGAGTCCATCTTGCCACATCTCTCTTCCTAGAACCAGTCACTAACTCAAAATATCAGTATCCAATTCAATAAAGAAATTAACTTTAATCACAATCAGAATATCCTGAAGTAGCATCAGGAGTAGAGCCCTCAGAATATGGGTGCTCTTTCCCAAAAGGCCCATCTTTCTTACTCCACAAATACCTTTTGAAATTGGAAGCTTCTGGGCCAGGAAAACAACATGGCTTCTTCCCAACAAAGCAGAAGGGGCACTTTGAAGATTTCAGATTGAAATGTTGGAAGCAATCTTTTCCCTTGGCCAAACACTCAGTAAAAGCAAGATCAAGAACCTCAACTGCCTTGTATCCATCAGACATTTGGACAGAGGAAGCCATTGACCAAGGTGAAGCCAATTGACTGAGGATGCCAGATCTGCAAAGTACAGATGGTGGCTGTGCAGAAGGAGAAGATTCAGTGAGTTCAGTAAGCTTGGAACTCATGGCTAAAGATGGTGCAGGCAGAAGAATTCAAGGCATCAGAATAATGCAATCCAAGCCTGAAAATTTCATCAATGAAGTAGGCTCATAATCCAGTCATGGCCCCAATAAATCACCCAAGACCTCCCCTTCAACATTGGAGAAGGTCAGATTCTTATGGTCCTGGACCCTCTCAATGGGCCCAGGCTATGGTCCCATGGACCCCCTGGAACACTGACATATGGGGCCAGCTTGGCCCTGGGGGACTCTAATAACCCCCACAGACCGCAGATCATAGGAAACTCAAAAGACCAAAAGGACTAAAAAAGGCCAAAAAGGCCCCTAATAATGTTTTGATAAAGAATGGCCATAGTAATGGCCAGGACCCAAAATGCTCAAGAGGTTCCAAGGTGACCAAAAACCATTTTTAAGCCAAGTTTCAAGGGAAATGGGGACAAGAACCCTCCTTGGATTATACTAAAGGTCAATCAGGATGAGGAGGACCCAAGAGGACCAACTAGCTAGTCAATAATGGGTATATACATTCATATAACCACTATTCAGCAATTTTTGAGCAGAAGAGCTATAAGGCCTTCTTTTTGGGTTACAACCCAAGGGACATGCCTTTAAAGGAAATTATTGATTGAAATTCAAAAGAAGAGCATAATTTGAAGGTTGAAAAACTTACTCAAGAATAAAAGAAGGGGAGAAGACAGATAATCAAGGACAATTAAGAGAGGAGAGGATTTTCAGGATAATGGCTAAGAGGAAAAAAACTCAAAAAGGAGTCTTTTGGAAGAAATGTGGGATGTTGTGATGCCACTCAACAGTGGCAGGGTATTATGGTGTTCAGGAGCCCACTAGTTTCAAGAGGGGGATACTTTAACAACCACTAGTCAGGGGTAAGGGTATTCAATCTTACACCCACTCAAACACCTCAAATAAGCAATCCACTGTGTGTATCAGCAATCAGTTTCAGCGATCTTCCTTGCTGAAACATGCATACAGTCTGGTGCATAAATACAGCCTGTCAATACTTGTACAGGTTGGAATTACCCAATACAGCTTGGATACATTGTGTAAGGTTTGTCTATGAAACTCTTGATAATAGTAACAATATCAAGAGTACTATGACTGTCCTCAGTAGAAAAATATAATATAATAAAATATTACAACCACAAATTTAAATATAATTATTAAAAATAATTATATATAAAAAAATAATTTAATTATTATTACAATAATATAATAATAAAAAATAATAATAATAATTATAATAAATTGTAATTATTCTATTATTGTTATAGTCACTGACAGTTATAACAATAAGAAGTGTAAAGCTCTTAATGAGACAATTACACGTAGAAAATATGAATATTTACCACTTATAAATAATATAAATATTATTTATAAAAAGAATTAAACACACACTGTGCAGAAATAATTCTTTTAGAATAAAAATTATATATGAAAAAACTAATATTTAGATAAAAAAAATATAGAGCTTTAAAGAAAACTTACTTATTAGATTTATTTAATACAACAAGTCTAATACAACAGTTATTATACTAAATAAAGGTTATAAGTTAAAAAAACACGTCAAAAATCAATAAATTCAAAGATAAAACAACTTTTGTAATATAAATTATGATTAAAGAGTTTTTGAGAGGAATTTGTGGATTTTAAAAGATATTTAAAATGATAATTTTATATAATAAAATATATTATTGGTGATTACAACAATAATCTAAATTCTATGACTTAAATTCTTTAATTTTAATAAATAAAGAATAAAAATAACTTAAGAATTACTTTTAATAATAAGATTTTATATTTAATAAAACTTTACCTGTTTAAATTTCTAATATGATTGGATTGATAATGAATGATGGACAAAAACAGTGATGAAAAGACTCTTTTTATGTCTTCAGAGCAGCTCTCATGATTCATAATGGATGTAGAGGGCGTTCTCAGGTCAAAACTGAAAACCCATGCTTAAAAATAAAGTTCTTAACTTAAGGCAATTTATTTTTACTTCCAATTTAAAGTTACCAGTGTTATTCTTAACTCCAAGTAACTTTAATCCTCATTTAGTTTAACTATTTTAAGTTTTAATATAAAATAAGGTTATTTATATTAAATTTCATCACATGAAAAACTTAAAATTAGAGTTTCAAGCAAAAATCTCTTAAACTCAATTTTTAATTAATTTTTAAAGAAATCATAACTTTCTTTGAGTTTAATTAAAAAAGTAAATTTCCAGGCTAATTACCCAGGAAATTTATTTATAAAAGATACTTAAAATTTAATTTATGCATTGATAATATTAAATTCTAAGTTGTGTGAAATTTTCAAGCAAATCCATTAAGAATTGGATATTTAATGAATTTTTGAAGTTATTGCTATTTTTCCACGTAAAATAGCAAAACACACCAAACCTTAAGTTCTAATAAGGTTTTAATGCTTGAAACTTTAAAGTTTTGAGCTTATTTGAGGTTTTTAAGCTTAATTAAGCTCTGACAGCTCTTAAAACCTTGATTTCAAGCCTGCATATTGGGATTTACCCTTTGGCAGCTTGAAATTCCTGTCCAATTTGGGATAAAACCAGTTTAAACCTTAAGGTTGGATCAAAGTCTAATCTTAAAGTTCAAATAAGGTTGAAAATCCTCCAATACAGGTGGACAACCTTAATTGAATCCTTGCAGATCCAAAAAGTTGGGTACCCCAGCTCTATTTGGTCTTTTTCCTTTGTCCCACCTTTCTGCGTGGCTTTTGCCCTTTTATTTATTTAAAGCCATACTATGGCCTTAAACCCTTTTAAATTGAGCTCACGCAGGATTTACATTCTGTATGGCAAATCTTTAGCCAATTCAGTAAATATACACCACACCTCAATTTTAACTAAAATTTTGGTAAGTTTGCATAAACCTTATGCAACTTTAAATTTAAGCTTAATTAAGCTTAAATTTAACAATTTTTAAAAAAATGTTAAAAAAGTTACATTGGTACTGTGAGATTCTTAAATCTTCCAATAACATAAAAAATAAGTGGTTTTGGGTATAACACCCTATGGGTGTACCCTAGGTTATTTTTGGTTTAGAATCCAAAAATGACATAATATTTATAACTTTGTTTATCCAAAAAAAAGTTATACTTATTTTTTATTATTTCTTATTTTAAATTCAACTAAAAAGTCTGTTTAAGACAAAATTAACTGTTTATAAAATCATTTGTGGCCTTATGGGTATGTCATACATACCTCACAGGCTCACATTCCCTACCACCAAAAAAAAATTGTACCACAATTTTTCTTTTGTGGTGTACCCCCAAGTTATTTGGGGGGGTATAATCCACTGTCCAACCTCTCTACTTATACTTCCAAGTATGTAAAGCACACAATTCAAACTTTTCATTGAGCAATTGGTCTTCTCTCATGTCTGAATCTTCTGAGAAACTTTTGGGAATCAGGTATTTTGTTTTATACAATCCACTCATCTTCATGTTGTGGATTTTTATACCTGACCAAGTATTCTCTTTCATTTTTTCCCCTAAGTCTTCTTTCTTTCAAGACTTTAAGTACCTTTTTCTCCTCACTTAGGTCCAGTGGGGGTACTTCTAAGGGTGTTTCATTTCTTAAAGGAAATGATTCCTTGTCACTTGAAGTGTAATGCTTTACTAGACTGACAGGGAATGTTGGATGTTTATTTTCCAGTTCTCCTGACAGTTCTACTTGTACTGCATTTGTCCCATGAAGGGCTTTAATAATAAATGGTCCTGTAAAGGAATCTTTCAATTTCTTTGGACCTTTAATATTATTAAAGTTCAAGGTTGAAACTAGTATTAAGTCCCCTACTTTGAATTCTGGGGTCTTATGACTTTTATCCCATTTCTGCTTAGCATATTCAAAGGCATCATTTATGCTTTGATTTGCATGATGCCTTACTTTATCAAGCAATAGCTTAAAGCTTGAAGCAGTTGGATGAATACCAACCAGATCTTTCTTCAAAGTATCAACTGGAAGTTTGGGGTTCCATCCTTTTTCCAACATTGCAGGGGTCTTGCCTGTTGAAGCATGGATGGAGGTCTTGTAGGCTAATTCCAATGCTGGTATAAGAGTACACCAATCATGGGTAAAGCCATCAGAATCTTTAAACTCCAGGCCATAAGCACAAAATCTTCTGATCATGTCCTCAAGGGTTTGAATCATTCTTTCTGCTAATCCATCTGTTTGTGGATGGTATGCTGTTGAGAATGATAATTTTGTACCCAAAAGCTTATGTAAATTAGTCCATAAGGCTGATGTAAATTTTGGGTCTCTGTCACTAATGATGTTTTTAAAGAGACAAGTATGGGATATTACTCTATTCCAGATTAAAAGAGCTGTATCCATAGCTGTGTCATCTTTGTGACATGGTAAAAAGATTGGTGTTTTGCTATATCTGTCTACAATAACAAGACATGCATTGTAACTCTTATCACCTCCAGGTGGTAATGCAGTTACCCAATCCATGTGAACCACTTCCCATGGGGTACTTGGTTCTTGGATATGGATCATCAGACCAAATCTTTTACCAGTAGCTTTATTGGCTTTCTGGCATCTATCACAACTATGGCAGTACTCAATGACATATTTTCTCCAAGATGGCCACCAGGCACATGTCTTAATTCTTTCCATTGTTCTGTCTTCAGGCAGATGTCCAGAATAAATGTTATCATGGCATTCTAGTAGTATTGTGTTAATCAACATTCTACTACATAGGACCATGACACATGTGTGTTTAGATCTATGATATAGTATACCATCAAACAAATGGAATCTTCCATTATCATAAGATGTTTTCCAAATATCATCCAGAGAATTAGCCAATGCTGCATCTTTACAATCTTTGTCAAGTAGAGCAGTAAGAATATGACAATTCTTATCTTGCTTGTAGCTTTCCCTAACTTCTTCAAAGAATTCTGTTCCAACATCTGTGATATTAATTCCTTCAATTGGAATTTGAGGTTCTGCACTTGTAGGAACATAGGCAGGATTATCAGGTGTATTTGGTAATGCCCATCTACTCAAGCCATCAGCATTCTTATGAATATTTCCAGCTTTATGTACTATGGTCATATTGTCTCTATACTCCTGTATAGCAATCTGCCATCTTAACATGTGTCTGTTTGGAGTTTTCATGTTAAGAAGTGATTTAACTGCATTACAATCAGTAATTACTTCAAACACACTACCATCAAGATAGTAATTAAGTTTTTCCAGAGCCCAAACAAGGCAAAGGCACTCCATTTGGCTAGCTCCATATCTGGCCTCAGTAGGTTTAATTTGTCTTGAAATGAAACAAATTGGACCTTAATAAGGCTTGTCATTGACAATTTGAACTTGATGAAGAGCAGCTCCTAAACCATCACAACATGCATCAATATACAGTTTGAAAGGAAGTTTCCAATCTGGCATCAATAATAATGGTGCATTGGTCAAGGCATACTTGATTTTATCATATGCTTGAATTCTCTCCTGTGTCATTTCAAAAACATTTTGTTGATCAAAAATTCTGTATAATGATCTGGCATGGATTGCAAAATCTTTAAGGTGTTGCCTGTAATAACTGGCAAACCCTAAGAAAGACATCGTTTCTTTTTTGTTCTGGGGCATTTGTTTCAGTAAAACTTCAGCCACTTTGTTTTTATCAACACCAAGGCTTAGTCCTGAGACTACATGTCCTAGAGCTTTTAACTCATGAAACCCAAAATTACATTTTTTAAGAGAAATTTTCATGTTCACTTGTAGAATTTTCTTAAGTACTAATGAAAGTCTCTCTAAATGTAATTGCCAGGTTTCTGAACAAATGATAATGTCATCAATATAAATTATTAACCATCCCTCTGATAATTCATGTGGGAAGATAGTATTCATCATTCTTTGGTAATGAGAGGGTGCATTTTTAATACCAAAAGGCATCCTCAAATATTCATAAATACCACAATGAGCAATTATTCTCAATAATTTCCTAGCATGAGGTGTCAAAACATTCTGGTGAAAGCCTTTTAGAGAATCCATAGAAGTGATGAATCTTGCTTTGGATAATTGAGTCAAAGTCTCATGAATTCTAGGGATTGGATACCTGTCTGGAATAGTATAGGTATTCAGTGCTCTAAAATCACCAACCATCCTTGACTTATCATTATGCCAAGTAATGATTACTGGAGTTGTGACTTCAACTTCCTCATTGTGTCCAACTTTTCTAAGAACTCCCAGTTTCATTAGTTCATTAATATGATTTTCTAATGCTTCTCTAGCCCTAGGGCTAGCTGGGTATGCTGGTCTTCTTAATAGTGGCGGATAAGGCCTTTCCACATTCAGCATAATGTCCACCTCATGGCCTTTTATAGCCCCAAGTGGTTCATTATCAGAAGCAAAGGCTTCTCTATATTGAAATAAAACTTCAATAAGTTCTTCCTTCATTTCTGGTGTTAATTCAGGACTAATTTGTGCTTCATTCAGCTGATCTGACACAAATTTTTTCTTTTTTAACATTCTTTACTTGTTGAATGACAGTAATTTCTTTTCTTTCTAAAGAAAAAGCAAATTTTTGCCTTTTATTTTCCCCTATAGTGAAATACCTGTCCTTATGATTGTTAATATCAATACCATAGATATTGAGATAATCATTTCCAAGTATAAAGTGTTGTGAAGTACAATTGTTCATAACAACAAATTCAGCTTTCAATCTTATACTCCCTTCTGGATGAGGAAATATTATTGCTGCTTCAAATATACCCAAAGGGTGCATGTTCTGGCTAGCACTGCTGAATTTTACACCTTCAATTGGCATCAACTTGTCTTGCCCATTGGTATAAATTTTGTCAAGATAATCTTTTCCAACACAAGTGCAAAAAGCACCTGAGTCAAGATGTATCTTGGCTTCTGTGTTATTTATCACAATATTAGTGATACAAGATGACCCAGCTGTATAACCTTTACCTCTAGCAGGTTTGGTCTTTTGCATTTTGGCATCTTGCACATGTATGAGATCCATACATTCATCACTGTACTGTGGTAAGTGAGTATGTACCTCAGTGACCTCAAAAGAAACATTAATATTTTCTATACCAAGTTGTTCTGATGCTTCTTCTTCTTCTGAAGGCTCAGAATCACTTTCATGTAAAGATACATCAGTTTCTTTTGTTTCTTCCACTTTTTCAACATTTATCTCATTGACTCTTGTCTTTTTTGGACAAGTGTTTGCTAAATGAGATGTACTTCCACATTTATGACATTTCAAAGGAGGTCTGTCATGTGGTTTATTTGGTTTTAAAATTGGTTTCCCACTAGTCTTGTTGTCTATTGGGGGTTATACCAATTTCTTCCAATTTTTGTTCTAGTAGTGATATCCTCCATAGCATTGATATAATCTTCTGTAGAGCAAGGCTCAATAAATCTTCTTCTTATAGCATGCTCAAGGTCACCACCACACTTTCTTAATATCCTTTTATGTACCATTGGTTCAGACATATCAGAATGAAGGGCAGTTAATCTGTACTTCTGTTTAAGAAACCAAGTCATGGGCCTGTTCCTCTCAATATTAAAAATGGCTTCTTCAAAAGAATTTTCCATTCTAAATCTCCAGGAATCATTTGCCCATTTGGAAATAACTTGTTCTTTCCACCAAGGCCAAGAATGTTTACCATGGTCTTGTCTCATTTTATAATACCATTTCTTTGCTGATTTGGTAAATAATGAGTGTAATCTGGCACTTATGTATTCATCTGGTATGTTAAAGTCTTCTTTAAGCATATCAATTGTTTTCATATATTCCATATGATTATATTCTCCTTCACCACTGAAGGTTGGCCATTCCTCTAATCTTGGAATGTCCTTATAATTGCAAACAGTTTCCACATCATGACTTGAAATTATATGATGTAAATCATTATTCAAGCTAAGGACATTTCTGTCAAGAATTGGTGTGGATTGCCTTGGCAATTCATTTTTCAGTGATATATTATTAATACTTGACTGAATGTCTTCTTTCAATTCAAGTCTTGCTTTATCACTTTTTTCCAATTGTTCTTGAAAAAGAGCTGCATTGTGACCAGTTGAATTTTCCAAGTTTTGTATTTGTATTTTCAATTCTTTTAACTGTCCAGTTATAAAAGAAATTGAATGTTCATCTGGTTGATTGAGTAAGGTAGCTTTAAACTCAAGTCTTTCACAAATTTGCGTCAAAGACAAAATATCTGCCTTGTTAACATTTTCAAGGCCAATTATGGTCTTTTGTTGGTCTTTTACTTGTAGTATCTCATTACCCAACTTTTGTTGGACATGATCAAATGCTTTAAATTTTGCCATATTTTCTTTATTACAAGTTTCAAAGTAAGTTACAAGTTTTACAAGATCTACTTCTTTGGAAAGGATTGGTTCAATCTTTCCTCCTCCTTGTTTTTGAATTCCATCAAAGTTCTTGCCATATTGAACACATTGTCCATGGCTGTCTTTTCCTTCTTTGGGATTCTGTAATTCTGAGGGTAAGGTTTCTTCCACTTGGGATTTGCCTTTCCCTTTGCCTTTTGCTTGCCCTTCTGGTTGGTCTTTGGGGCTTTCTTGGGCTTGTTTGGCACTTGTTGAGGCGGATTTTTGCTGGTGGATGCTTGAGGAGCTTCCACTGGGCTGTTGTCCTTGCCTTGAGCCAATTTCTTCTTCTGATCCTCTGACAACATGCTTTGGTTTTTCAACCAAGCTTTGATCTGTTGGACTTGTCCTTTGACAGACGTTGGTGTCCAACCCAGCAGAAGATCTTCTGTCTTTTCTGGCCCCATGAGCTTCTTCACCTGAAGATAAGAGTTCATGGTGCCTATCCAAAGACTTGGAAGGAGTTCCCACTCTTGTTGTTTTGACTCCAGGAACCAGTTTTTCCTTTGGGATTGATAAATTTCCACAGCTGCCTGTTGGAAATGGTTCAGGTCTAACAGCAATAGCAGTTATGTCAGCTTCTGGACTCTCAATAAGAGGTTCAAAGGTGCTGGCTAACCTTTGGGAACTGGTGGAAGTTCTGGCATCCTCCATTTGTGCCTCTCCTCTGGGAGGACATTCTTGACTTTTGGATTTGTGGCTGGAATGTCCTGGTCCAGATCCATTTGATTGGATGGAGTAGTTACTTCCACTTCTAGTAGGAGTCATTTCACGTCAATTTTAATAAAAAAATAGAGTAAAATTGAATTGAATTCACCTGCAGGACCTTTGAAGGGCTCTTTGGTTATCAAACCCCTTGGTGCTGGACTGGTTTGAATTTCAATACTGGACTCTGAGGCTTCAGAGTCTGAAGAATTTTCTCTGATGGAAGACACTAGAGAAAATTAAAAATATAAGTTATTTTATCAAATAATGAAAATAACTTATAAACTCAACTTATTAAATAAAGTTGTTTCAATGTAATTGTATGGCAAATTACGTCAAAAATAAAGAAAAATGTCTAAGATAAAAGAAAAAATGTTTTTAGTAAAGATTTTTATTTTTTAAAGATTTTTTTATTTGATTTATTATTTTCTTTAAAGAAATAATAATTATGCAATTAACAAGTTAATTAATCAAAATTGTATTATTATTCACTTTATACTAGAATAACTCAAAGAATAAATTGCAAGTCTGTGATGTGAAAAAGCCACTAGTTAGACAAAAGAAATTTATTCCAAGTCACTCAATAGTATATTGTTTCAAAAAATATTCTTAAGAAAAAAATAACTTTATTAATATTATAAAGATTATTTATAAGGGATAAGTCCCAAAAAAGCCAATATTTAGAAAAATATGGTAATTTTACGTCAAAAATAGTAAAATAAGGTCTAGAATATAATTTATGTCCCAAAAATTGGTTTAAAATCAAGGCCAGGCCCCCAAATGTAAGGTTTGTCTATGAAACTCTTGATAATAGTAACAATATCAAGAGTACTATGACTGTCCTCAGTAGAAAAATATAGTATAATAAAATATTACAACCACAAATTTAAATATAATTATTAAAAATAATTATATAAAAAAAAATAATTTAATTATTATTATAATAATATAATAATAAATAATAATAATAATAATAATAATAAATTATAATTATTCTATTATTGTTATAGTCACTGACAGTTATAACAATAAGAAGTGTAAAGCTCTTAATGAGACAATTACACGTGGAAAATATGAATATTTACCACTTATAAATAACATAAATATTATTTATAAAAAGAATTAAACACACACTGTGCAGAAATAATTCTTTTAGAATAAAAATTCTATATAAAAAAACTAATATTTAGATAAAAAAATATAGAGCTTTAAAGAAAACTTACTTATAAGATTTATTTAAGACAACAAGTCTAATACAACAGTTATTATACTAAATAAAGGTTATAAGTTAAAAAAACACGTCAAAAATCAATAAATTTAAAGATAAAACAACTTTTTATAATATGAATTATGATTAAAGAGTTTTTGAGAGGAATTTGTGGATTTTAAAAGATATTTAAAATGATAATTTTATATAATAAAATATATTATTGGTGATTACAACAATAATCTAAATTCTATGACTTCAATTCTTTAATTTTTAATAAATAAAGAATAAAAATAACTTAAGAATTACTTTTAATAATAAGATGTTATATTTAATAAAAATTTACCTGTTTAAATTTCTAATATGATTGGATTGATAATGAATGATGGACAAAAACAGTGATGAAAAGACTCTTTTTATGTCTTCAGAGCAGCTCTCATGATTAATAATGGATGTAGAGGGCGTGCGCAGGTCAAAACTGAAAAACCATGCTTAAAAATAAAGTTCTTAACTTAAGGCAACTTATTTTTACTTCCAATTTAAAGTTACCAGTGTTATTCTTAACTCCAAGTAACTTTAATCCCATTTAGTTTAACTATTTTAAGCTTTAATATGAAGTAAGGTTATTTATATTAATGTTCATCACATGAACAACTTAAAATTAGAGTTTCAAGCAAAAATCTCTTAAACTCGATTTTTAATTAATTTTTAAAGAAATCATAACTTTCTTTGAGGTTAATTAAAAAAGTAAATTTCCAGGCTAATTACCCAGGAAATTTATTTATAAAAGATACTTAAAATTTAATTTATATATTGATAATATTAAATTCTAAGTTGTGTGAAATTTTCAAGCAAATCCATTAAGAATTGGATATTTAATGAATTTTTGAAGTTATTGCTATTTTTCCACGTAAAATAGCAAAACACACCAAACCTTAAGTTCTAATAAGGTTTTAATGCTTGAAACTTTAAAGTTTTAAGCTTATTTAAGGTGTTTAAGCTTAATTAAGCTCTGACAGTTCTTAAAATGTTGATTTCAAGCATGCATATTGGGATTTACCCTTTGGCAGCTTGAAATTCCTGTCCAATTTCGGATAAAACCAGTTTAAACCTTAAGGTTGGATCAAAGCCTAATCTTAAAGTTTAAATAAGGTTGAAAATCCTCCAATACAGGTGGAAAACCTTAATTGAATCCTTGCAGATCCAAAAAGTTGGGTACCCCAGCTCTATTTGGTCTTTTTCCTTTGTCCCACCTTTCTGCGTGGATTTTGCCCTTTTATTTATTTAAAGCCATACTATGGCCTTAAACCCTTTTAAATTGAGCTCACGCAGGATTTACATTCTGTATGGCAAATCCTTAGCCAATGCAGTAAATATACACCACACCTCAATTTTAACTAAAATTTTGGTAAGTTTGCATAAACCTTATGCAACTTTAAATTTAAGCTTAATTAAGCTTAAATTTAACAATTTTTAAAGTAATGTTAAAAAAGTTACATTGGTACTGTGAGATTCTTAAATCTTCCAATAACATAAAAAATAAGTGGTTTTGGGTATAACACCCTATGGGTGTACCCTAGGTTATTTTTGGTTTAGAATCCAAAAATGACATAATATTTATAACTTTGTTTATCCAAAAAAAAGTTATACTTATTTTTTATTATTTTTTATTTTAAATTCAACTAAAAAGTCTGTTTAAGACAAAATTAACTGTTTATAAAATCATTTGTGGCCTTATGGGTATGTCATACATACCTCACAGGCTCACACATTGTCCTAAAACTGTATGATCACTCAGCACTACCACTCCTCCTGTACAGATCCTGTACAGATTGTACAGGACCTGTATTGGTAAGATTCAATTCAATCATCAATCCCTCTCATGAAAACTCTCTGTCTGGATCAGGGCTGGTGATTCTCACATATACCAGCCCCTCTTTCTCTCCCCTGGGGACTTTTCCCCAGTTAATTAATTTAGTTGATTTATTATTTTATAAATATTCTTACTCTTATTTTGGGTATTATATTTATTTGGTATAAAGTTAGTCTTTGGATTTCTTCTCACCTTTTCATTATGAGGTGTGGTTGCCATATCTTTATTAAACCTCCTCTTTCTTTCTGACAGGTTGAAACAGTAGACTTGGACTTGTTTGTGGTTGTCTCTTTTATCTCTTACTATTATTCTTTATTTCTGCTTTTTCATATATTAGTATTTCTTAGCAATCTCACTCTCATTACACTCCTAAGTGTTTTGCTTTATCTTATCCTTGAGCCCTCTGCAGTGAGTCCCAGTTTACTGAGTGCCAGGCCCTCTGCACTTAGAAGAGCCCCTGTGACATCAGTATTCTGAAACCTCTCTTCTCCAATTTGGTAACCAAGAACAAGTTTTGACTCTTTATAGTGTAATGTCTTCTGAGATATTTGCAGATATAACACTATCATGGAATTCATGTAGAATAATGTTTATTAACACTATGTCTGTTACAGTCAAAACACATGTATGCTTCACTATATGATGAATAATTGAATCAAGGAGCTTTAATATGCTTTCATTATCAGCTTTTAAGAGTTGGCTCAAAACATGGCATATTTTATCCACTTTACAGCTGTATCTGACTTGGCTAAAAAATTTGTTCCAATATCTGTGACACATCATCCTTCTATATTATTTTCTACTTCCTGTGGTACCCATGCTGGGTTTCAGATGTATTTGCTAGGACCCATCTTCTGAGGCCATATGCATCTTTATGAATATTACCAGATTTTCTCTATACCTTTGGATAGAAATTTGCAATATTAGCCTATGTCTATTTGGTGTCTTCATTTTTCATAATTATTCACAGAATTACAGTCTTTAGCAACATCAAAGACTGTTCCATCCAGGTAATTCTTTGGTTTTTCTAGAGCCCTTATCAAGAAAAAGAATTGCATTTGAATTGAACCTTTACTATGTTCTGTTGCTTCAATTTTCCTAGAGATGAAGAAAATTTGTAACTCAACAGGTTTGTAATTGATGATTTCTGTCTGGTGTAGTGCAATACCTAATCCTTCCCCACAAGCATCAACATACAATGAAAAAGGTAACTTCCAATCTCAAATCAAGAGAAAAGAGGCATTTGTAAGGGATCTTTTTTAGTTTCTCATATTCTTTAACCCTTTTTTCATTAATCTCATAGATTTTTTGCTGGTAACAAATTTTATTAAGGGATTTTGCAAAGTTTTCAAAGTATTTTATATTGCGTTTCTAGTATCCATAACATCCTAAGGATGATTGCATCCCTTTCTTAGTTTGTGGAATCAGCTTAATTAGTACTGCTTCTAATTTACTTTTATCAATTCCAAGGCTTATCCCAGATGATACATGTCCAAGTTCTTTCAGTTGAATATATGCAAAGTAAGATTTTCTCAAGGATATCCTCATATTGACTTTGAATATTTGTGATAAGACTCTTTCTAGTCTTGTATAGTGGGTTTCCCAAGTTTCTGAACAAACTACTATATAATAAATGTCAGCCTGTGACTCAAAACCAGAGCACAAGCATGACAGCCAAAATACCATAAACCAATGGTATAGCCAAGATACCACCAAAAAATGGAGCTGAGCCAAATCAGCTCAAAAGGTATCAAATGAAAGAGGAAACTCACCTCTTCCTGAAAATATAAGTCCCATCACCATATGACAAGAAATAACAAAGTTATTCCTGCTCAAAGTTATTGCTGAGCATAAACCTTAATTTTCACCTCTCATCTAACATCTAGAAGGAGAGGCTTAACGCCATCAAATGTGTATTCAAAATAAAGCTCTAAGCCAGGGCTATCCAATGGTACCAGCCAAACTGAGATAGCACCAATATTACTTGAGTTATGGTCAATTTCAGGCCAAATAAGGGTGAACAAAACATTCACCTCTCATCTAACTTCTACAGTTTTAGTGTGGGAAACCTGAAGTGGGGTCTTTTTGGAAAGAGAACAATAAGGGCTATCTGATGGTGCCATCCAATTCCCCATATCTCAACTACTGCAGAAGTTATGGGGCAAACAAGCTCAATACAGCTTTTTGCCTAAAAAACGCAAATGTACAAAGATCTTGTACATGGGATAACTTTGCCATATTGAATGATACCCATATCAAATGAGGTGCCATTGTGTAGAGCACATACAGGGCTACACACTGAACCAATTTTGAGGTTGATATCTCAAGAATCGACAAATCTATGGCTGTTTTAAGGTCAGATTCCCACCTGCTGTCATATACAGCCTTACCATGGGATAATATCCCATAATCATGAATATGAGGTGTCAAATAGACAAAGAAGCATGTTTTTACTTCAATACCTCATATGTCAGTCAATAATGGGGTCCCATACAGCTTCTGTACAGCATTCTACGCGTCATACATGTCAGAATCAGGCTGTGAGGTCCCCAGATGAAAATTTTCACCCTGTATTGGTGAAAACTGCCCAGATGTGGTTTCAAAACCACATCTGAGCCCAATACAGGTTATACAGGCTGTTTACAAACCACAAGCCAGTACTAGAGAGGAAAAAATCTTCACTTCCTCTACGTGGAAAGGTCTAGCACCCTTTCCACCCCATTTCAGGATAAAAAGGAGGCTTTTCACAGCCAGGATTGTCTCCTCATCCTGCTCTTGAATATCCTACGTAGTAAACTGTCAAAAACAGCTTTACTATTGGGTCATAACCAGGTATACTATTAAACTAAAGTATTTTAGTCTTTATTATTGTAACCCAACAGGTAAAGCTGCACCCAGGGCTTTCAACAGCGCTCACCACCACTATATTACTTATATTAAAGCCTTTTATTGTTAAATCAAACCATCTTTAACCTTTATAAAAGTATTTTAAACTATTTTCTCACGTGTCACAGTCATAGTTTTAGTTGTAAATAGCTTTATTACCACTTCAACATAGACTCATCCTGACATTTTGGGGGCCTGGCCGTGTTTTAAAACCTTTTGGACTTATTAAAAGTAAGTTTTTCTCTTTTTTATCATTTTATTGACACTTTTTTTATCCTTTTAGGTGTCATTTTCTTTAAAAAATATATATTTTTATATATTTTTTTTTTTTTTTTTAAAATACTCATATTTTAAAGAGTATCTGTCACGTGGCTGATAACCACAACACCAGTATTTTTGGCATGTTTTGTATATAAAAACACTTCTAAGCCACTAATACAGTCTTAATTCTTAATTGAATCAAGACAGCTCATACTGATAAACCAGCAGTTGAGGCGTGTTTGGGCACATTGTTAACTCAATTGCCCTGCAATACACCATCTTTTGACAGATTATACTTGCTAATTACAAGTATTCTGTAAGATATTGGTATACAAACAGTATACCACATATCAGTAAGCTGTATTTTTGACGTGGAATTGTTAATTCAATTACACTGTCATAATACAAGGGAATATTGTAATAATATACAAGCCCAGAGGCCACTCTTAGACGTGCAAAACCAGCCTTTTAAGAAGTCTTAACTGACATAAGCCCTCTTTTCCTGTTTGATTCAGTGGAAGAAAACTTCATACCACTTGAGACCCAGTCACAGGCCAACACACCAGTGACACCCTCAGAACCAGAGGGCAGCAAGGGCAAAGGAAAAAGAATTAGTGAAGGCCTCATTACAGCCAAAAAGTGGACACCAATAGCCACTCAGAGGAGTAGAAAACCACAAAACTCTGCTTCAATACAAGGTAAACCAACCTTAACCACTTGTACAGGGAAGATTACAATTATTGACTCAGTTGTAACCTCCAAAGGCAAACGGCCCAAATAAGCAGATAAAAAATTTGTACAAGGAACAGTCAAAGGTAAATACCCTAAGAACATAAGGTTTTTGACTGCTTGCAAACACTGATATGTCCCCTGCATACCTCAGAGACCTTGGCTTCCAAATGAGCCAACCAGAGGACAGAGAAAGCTTGTCCAGAACCAGAAGACCTGGAAGAAGACACTTTGGACACAGTGGTGGATGGAAAAACAATGAGGGAGATAATATCAAACTTGCCATTCACACTCAAATTCAACAGGAACCTCAAACCAGAGGACTGGAAGGATATGGATCAAGTTCTTCAGCCCCACCAACTCCTCAAACATTTGTTTCAATGGAGCATGGACAACAGGAGGTTCAACCTGGCAAGTCACTGGGCAGAACTTGGAGCAAGTTGCCAGAAGATCTGTCTCAAAGAGATAGACTTCAAAGGCCTGATGGTAATCACCAAAGGTTGGAATCCTACCAGGCAGTTCAGACTCCTGGAGGCAAGGGCACAGAGGATAAGGGAGAATCAAGCCACTATCCAAGCTATAGAAGAACAGTTAACCCAGACAGGGCCTACTCAGATTACTTCAGGCTTACAAAGAGCAGGCCAAATCAGCTCTCCAGTGACTTCACACCATTCAGAAACCAGCAGATAAGTGGCCAAGAGTCACCATTCTTCACAATTCCAGGAAGTTTCCAGGAGAAGACAAGGAAACAGGGGCAAGAACAAAGCCTCCTTCAACCAGAGAAGGAAAGAGTCAGACCCCATGATCCAGAAGCTGTTAGATTTGGTAAAAGAAGTACACAAGAACCAGAAGTAGTTGTAAACCACTCTAGAATCAGTAGTCCTAGTAATAGAAACATTACCCCCACTCAGACTGAAAATAACATTGTCACATCTGAGAGTAACATAAACAGTGATACACTGTGGTTACAAATGTTGCAATATGCTGAAAAATCTGCAAAACAGTTTGCAGAAATTAAAGCTGGCTAAGAGAGGATGAGACAAACTCAAGCCTCCTTGGAACAGATAGTTAAAAATCTTCAAGAAGGATATTCTCAACTGAGCAAAGCCTCTGAAGAAACCAAAAAAAGACTGAATATAGTCTTTGAAGAACAACACCACAGCACAAGGGACAGGGAGTGTCTGGACCAAGACATTAACAAATTGTTTAATGCCTACCATAGCTTGAAGCCCCAACCAAAAGGCCAAGTTATGGATAATCCATATCAACCAGATGACATCAAACCAGATGCCATGTTGATGAATAAGGCAAGATCCCCATCACAATACCAAGATAGAGATGACATGTCTTATTCAGAGAAGGAAGCCTTGAAACAGCTTCCTGAGGCCTCAAACTGGCCCAAATTCTCTGGATCAGGAGAATATGATCATATGGAGCTCATAGACTATATTGATGGACTCTTCGTTGATGTACCAAGCATACCAGACTACTGGATCACTGCTAGATTGAATACTACATTTAAAGGTCATGCTAGTATATGGTACACAGAAATGAAAGAAATCCATGGCAGGAGAAACTGGCCATGGTGGAAGAGTCAAATCATCCAAAAGTACAGTAATGGAACTTGGATATGGCAGAAGACAATGTCATTTGAAAATGACAAATACTCTGTGGAAAAAGATCCATATGAGTGGTGTCTTAGACAGTCTAAAAGACTTAAAGCCATTGATCCTCAGATGAACATCCAAATGAGGAATCACAAACTTCTGACAAAACTGCCAGGAGAACTAGAACATGCAGTAAAATGCAGATGCAACCAAAATTGCACTCTAGATGACATTGCCAACACCTTACAAGACATAAGGAAAAGGACTAATATAGGGAAATTCACCCCATATAAGAGCAGTAGTTTCAAGGAGGAACAACCTTTCAGGGTAGAGTTTAAAGAAAAACCCAAAGAAAGAGTGGCAGAAGTGGCAAAGAAGAGGAATTCTTGTCACAACTGTGGTTCAACAGACCACTATGCCAACAACTGTCCAAGGGCAAAGAAAAAAGTCTATGCCATTGAGAAAGTCCCAGAGGAAGAATCTCCAACAGAGGATTCTGAGTCAGACTCCATGGGTGATGCCATCAGAGAACCATCTGATGATGATCAAGACCCAAGAGAGGAATTTCTAGTGGAATACCAAGAGGAAACCCCACTAGAAATTCAGGACATAAAGTTGGAAGCAGGTATGCCACAGGACACTGCAAACAGAAACTTGTGAAAACACACACAAGATGCACAAACATTCCTGGTTACACCAACCAAAGGAATGGCATACATACATGGAACAGCCACAAAGATGACTGTATGTATTGACAATGCTCAACATCCATTGATCATTGACAGTGGAGCACACTGCTCCATATTGGCCAGAGATTATCTGGATAACCACTTCCCAAAATGGGAAAAACAGCTCTTGCCCACTAAGGCAAAGAACTTTAAAAGTGCATGAGGGAAGATGACTTCCATTGGGACAATTATCAAAGAGATAATTATACCCCACAGGAAGGGTAATATCAGACTCAACCCAGAGTTTGTAGTGCTTGATGATGCCCACATCCAAGGGTTTTTACTGGGAACAGACTACCAGAGGATGTATGGTATAGACATTTACAACAGTAAAAATAGGCACATTACCATTGGCACTAACAAGGAAAAGAAATTTTCACTTGATATATACCAGATATCTTCTCAAGATCCACTGGAAGAGCTAATGAAAGAATTCAGAGAGGGACAGTTTAGCACTACCCTCACCAGTAAACAGAAACTAAGTTTACTGAAGATGCTGAGAAAGAACAGAACAGCATTTGCCATTGGTGAGGAACCATTAGGCAAGATCAAAGGCCATGATATAGAACTATATCTGGATGTGGAAAGGCCTTATCCACCCATGCTTAGGAGACCTCCTTATCCAGCAAGCCTGGAAACCAGGAAAGAAATTGAAAAACATATCAATGAACTCCTGGATATGGATGTCATCAGGAAGATTGGACATAATGAAATAGTGGAAATCACCACCCCTGTCCTAATCACCTGGCATGATGGCAAGTCTAGACTGTGTGGAGATTTCAGAGCCCTGAATAACTACACAAAAGCAGACAGGTACCCTATACCCAGGATACCCCATGCCTTGGATAAACTGGCAAAAGCCAAATACATAACCAAAATGGATTGTATGAAAGGCTTCCACCAAAATGTATCCAAACCAAACTCCATGAAATTACTCAGAATAATATGCCATATGGGCATATATGAGTATACTAGGATGCCATTTGGCATCAAAAATGCAGCAGCCCATTTCCAAAGGATGATGGACACAATATTTCAAGAAGAAATACTGGAAGGCTGGATGGTGGTATATATTGATGATATCATTATATACTCAGAGACATGGGAAGACCATGTGCAATACATAGACAGAGTACTAAGTAAATTCACACCCATAAATCTCAAAATTTCACTTAAAAAGTGCAATTTTGGCCAACAAGAGTTACTGGCTCTAGGAAATAAAGTCTCAGGTCTTAGTCTGGCAATTGACCAGAATAAAGTAGCAGCAGTACTGCAAAAGACAGTACCAAAGAGCATCAAGGAGATGCAATCTTTCCTTGGGTTTGCTAGCTACTATAGAAACCACATTAAAAACTTTGCACACATAACTAGTAGTTTATACAAGTTATGTTCAAAAGATGTAGTTTTTGAAATAACCAAGGAAAGGAGGGATGCATATGAGAGGATCAAATATGAGCTCACAAATGCACCTGTGCTCATCTTACCTGACTTTGAACTACCATTCAAGTTATATATAGATGCAGCATGCAGTCAAGGCCTAGGAGTAGCCCTTCACCAAAGACAAATTGTGGATGGTGAACCAAGAGAAGGAGTAATTTGCTACATCTCAAGGCAGCTGAAAGATTCAGAAGCCAGGTATGGGGCCACCCAGACTGAATGCCTATGTCTAGTCTGGGCTCTAGAAAAACTCCATTATTATCTGGAGGGTGGAGTCTTTGATGTCTACACAGACTGCATAGCCTTTAAGTCTTTACTAATCATGAAGACTACAAATAGACACATTCTGAGATGGCAAATAGCCATACAGGAGTATAGAGGGAACATGACCATCATATACAAAGAAGGTAAAAGTCATACCAATGCAGATGGCCACTGGACAATTTCAGAAGCAATCCAGCTTATGACCCTGAAGTTGCAGCCAAGATTCCTATCCATTTCATGGAAGTGGATAGGAAGAAGAACTTCAGATTTTCTGAATGGTCACCAGAAAGTGGAAACACTAATTCAGAGGGAACAGAAACCCCCATACTGGGAATAAGTTCCTCAGAACTGCACAACGAATTTTCTAGTGCAGTACTGAAATCTCATGCCAAACACAAACAGTGTAGCATACTACTCCAACTCCTTCAGCAAAAGTACAGGAGTCCAGAACTGGAAGCCCAGCTAGAACCCTGGTTGAGGGCCTATAAGGATAACACGTTTTTCCTTATAGATGGCCTGCTCTACCACAGAGAAAAGCACACAAGTGCACTCACAGTGGTAGACAGAGACCACATTTCATTGATCCTGCAAGAATGCCATGACTGCCCCTATATGGGACACATGAGTGAGGACAGGACCAAAGAGAGGGTAGCAAGCACAGCTTGGTGGCCCAAGTGGGAACAAGAGTTGAGTGAATACATCAACACTTGTGAAAGATGCCAAAAGGCAAATAGGAAACATGGGAAGAAGTATGGGTTACTTCAACACATAGAAGAACCCAAGCACCCATGGGAGACCATCAACATGGACTGGGTTACAGGACTTGTCCCAGGAGGCAAAGAAAACTACAATTCCTGTTTAATCATAGCTGATAAATTCAGCAAAAGCATGAGGTGTCTACAATGCCACAAAGAGGACACAGCCATGGATACTGCTCTGTTATTTTGGAATAA
Organism: Austropuccinia psidii; assembly: GCA_023105745.1. Taxonomy (NCBI): domain Eukaryota; kingdom Fungi; phylum Basidiomycota; class Pucciniomycetes; order Pucciniales; family Sphaerophragmiaceae; genus Austropuccinia; species Austropuccinia psidii. The sequence goes on from JALGQZ010000011.1 coordinate 31,488,415, forward strand.
CATTATATCTACCTGTGGAGTCCCTAAAATCATCATTAGTGATAGGGACCCAAAATTCACATCTGAATTTTGGACCAACTTGTATGACATGCTTGGGACCAAGCTTGCTTTTTCTACAGCTTACCATCCCCAAACAGATGGCCTAGCTGAAAGGATGATCCAGACTATGGAGGACATCCTTAGAAGGTTCTGTGCCTATGGCATGGAGTATAAGGACCATGAAGGATATACCCATGACTGGGTTACTCTTCTACCAGCTGTCCAATTGGCTTATAATACAAGTCAGCACTCTACCACAGGAAAAACACCTGCACTGGTAGAGAAAGGGTGGAATCCCTTGTTGCCTGTGGATCATTTGAATAAGAGTCTTCTAACCATCCACCCCACAGCCAAAGACTTCCATGATATGTGGAAGAGGGCTTGTGATACAGCTGCTAAATGCATAGCTGAAGCAAAAGATTATAATAAGCAGAGGTGGGACAAGACACACATGGAACCTGACTTTAAAGAAGGGGACAAGGTACTAGTGTCTACACTGAACTTTAATAATCTTAAAGGACCCAAGAAGATGAGGGACTAATTTTTAGGGCCTTTCACTATCATCAAGCTGATAGGAAAGAATGCAGTGGAAGTAAAACTTACAGAGGAATTTTCCAGGAAGCACCCAGTCTTCCCAGTAAGTTTGGTCAAACCATACTTCCAAACAGAGGAGGACAAATTACCCTCCAGGTAGAAGAACCCTACACCACCTGATATAGTGGAAGTAGAGGACTCCCCAGGACCTGTGAGTAAGATCATCAGGGCCAGGAAGATCAGACTTAATGGGAGGGATCAAAGACAATAATTAGTCAGATTCAAGCACCAAACAGCTGATAAAGACAAATGGTTGGCAGAAGATGCCATAACAGATGGGAACCTTCATCTAAGGAGATTCAGGGCCTCTAGAAGGACTGAACAGTCTCATAAATAATGAGCATTTTTTTGAGGGAGGGTATGTCAGCCTGTGACTCAAAACCAGAGCACAAACATGAAAGCCAAAATACCATAAACCAATGGTATAGCCAAGATACCACCAAAACATGAATCTGAGCCAAATCAGCTCAAAAGGTATCAAAAGAAAGAGGAAACTCACCTCTCCCTGAAAATATAAGTCCCATCACCATATGACAAGAAATAACAAAGTTATTCCTGCTCAAAGTTATTGCTGAGCATAAACCTTAATTTTCACCTCTCATCTAAAATCTAGAAGGAGAGGCTTAACCCCATCAAATGGGTATTCAAAATAAAGCTCTAAGCCAGGGCTATCCAATGGTACCAGCCAAACTGAGCTAGCACCAATATTACTCGAGTTATGGTCAATTTCAGGCCAAATAAGGGTGAACAAAACATTCACCTCTCATCTAACTTCTACAGTTTTAGTGTGGGAAACCTGAAGTGGGGTCTTTTTGGAAAGAGCACAATCAGGGCTATCTGATGGTGTCATCCACTTCCCCGTATCTCAACTACTGCAGAGGTTATGGGGCAAACAAGCTCAATACAGCTTTTTGCCTAAAACACGCAAATGTACAAAAATCCTGTACATGGGACAACTTTGCCATATTTAATGATACCCATATCAAATGAGGTACCATTGTGTAGAGAACATGCAGGGCTACACACTGAACCAATTTTGAGGTTGATATCTCAAGAATTGACAAAGGTATGGCTGTTTTAAGGTCAGATTCCCACCTGCTGTCATATACAGCCTTACCATGGGATAATATCCCATAATCATGAATATGAGGTGTCAAATAGACAAAGAAGCATGTTTTTACTTCAATACCTCATATGTCAGTCAATACTGGGGTCCCATACAGTTCCTGTACAGCATTCTACACGTCATACATGTCAGAATCAGGCTGTGAGGTCCCCAGATGAAAATTTTCACCCTGTATTGGTGAAAACTGCCCAGATGTGGTTTCAAAACCACATCTGAGCCCAATACAGGCTATACAGGCTGTTTGCAAACCACCAGCCAGTACTAGAGAGTGAAAAAATCCTCACTTCCTCTACGTGGAAAGGTCTAGCACCCTTTCCACCCCATTTCAGGATAAAAAGGAGGCTTTTCACAGCCAGAATTGTCTCCTCATCCTGTTCTTGAATATCCTACGTCGTAAACTTTCAAAAACAGTTTTACTCTTGGGTAATAACCAGGTATACTCTTAAATTAAAGTATTGTAGTCTTTATTATTGTAACCCAACAGGTAAAGCTGCACCCAGGGCTTTCAACAGCGCTCACCACCACTATATTCCTTATAGTAAATCCCTTTTATTATTAAATCAAACCATCTTTAACCTTTATAAAAGTATTTTAAACTATTTCTTCACGTGTCACAGTTATAGGTTTAGTTGTAAATAGCTTTATTACCACTTCAACATAGACTCATCCTGACAATAAATATATATGATTAGGCATACCTCTGATAGTTCCTCAGTGAATATGGTTTTCCTCATTCTTTGATAGTGGGAGGGGGCATATTTTATACCACATGGCATTCTCAGGTATTTAAATATGCCACAGTGGAGTATTATTTGGATTTTCTGTTAGGAAATTTTAGTGGAAAACATTAAAGGCATCCAAGGATATGATAGATTTAGCCTGTGACAATTGTTTCACTGTCTCATAGATTCTAGCTATTGGATATCTGTAAGGGATAGTATAGGTATTCAAATATCTAAAATCCCCTACCATCCTTGATTCAAAATTATTCCAGGTTATAATAACAGGTGTAGTTCCTTCTACCTCTTTATTAGGTCCTAATTTTCCCAGAACCCCTAAATTCATTAATTCCTTAATGTGGGAATCCAATGATTCTCTAGCTCTTGACCTGTCTGGATAAGATGGTCTTATCAGAAAGGGTGGATAAAGATTTTCCACATTTAGCATGATGTGTGCTTCATTTCCAATCAGAGAACCTAATGGATATTTATCAGTTGCACAGTCATTTTTGTATTTGTACACAATATCAATTAAATATTTTATTTCATTTTTTATGTTAATTTTTAATTCAATTCTTCTTCTTTGAGATGTTCACTCATCAATAAGTGTTTGTGTGGGCTAGAGTCTTCAGTTTTTATGAAAGTCATTTGTTTCTTGTTATTCAAGAAGCCAAATATTTGTCTTTTATTATCACCTCTGATAAAATACCTATCTTTTGATTTGAAATATCTATTCCATACATTGATAAGTAATAATTTCCAAGTATGAAGTGCTTACTCATACAGTTCTCCATTGATAAAAGATCTAATTTCAGTGCTATACTTTGAGATGGATGTGAAAGAATTAATGTTGTATCAATAACTCCAAGGGGTTTAATTCTTTCACTTGAACTACTCAATTTTAACTTTTATATTGGTATAGGTTTATCTTCTCAATATGGTATAAGTGTATCCAAATAATTCTTCCTTACACAAGTGCAATATGAGCCTGTGTCAAACTTTATCCTTGCCTCTTGATTCTTCATCATAAAAATGCTTATACCAGACTTTCCAGCTGTATAGCCCATCCCTTTTACAGGTTTTGTTCTGTGCAGTTTTGCATCTTTTGTGTCTGCAAGGCATGAATCAGATGTTCCCACTTGTGGTCAATTGGAGTTGACATCTAACACTTCATAGTTTAAATAAATATTATTAATTTGGGAATTGAGTGAGTTTATTTCATCACTTTTAGGACTTTGTGATCCCTCATTTTATTTTTTGGAATTAGACTCTTGTTCTCTATCATTGTGGTCTTATGTTCCTGCAACTTCATGAATTTTTGGTTTTTTAAGGGAATTATTGGTTAAGTTCCCAATAAAATCAAAATTTAAAAAATTTCCTTTCTCATTGTTAGTGCTGGGCTTAGCCGGTTCCTCTTGTTTATCCTTTTTGATAAATGGGTTATTTGTACTTTTCACATCTAATTTGTTCCATGTTCTCCCAATATTTATTCTTGTCACAATATCTTTTACTGCCTTAATGTACTGTTCTGTGGAGCATGGCTCTACATACCTACTTCTGAGGGCATGTTCCAGTTTTACTCCAAATTTCTTGAGTTTTTTAATATGTGCCATTGTTTGTGACATTTATGGATATAGGGAATTCAACCTTTCAACTTTTTTTAGTAACCAAGTCAAAGGTCTGTTCATATCTGCGTCAAGGAATGAATTTTCAAATGAATTATCCATTTTGTACCTCCAGGCATCATTTCCCCACTTGGTGAGAATTTGTTTTCACTGAGGCCAGGTGTTCTTGCCATTTTCCTTTCTTATGCCATGATACAACTTCTTTTCAGATCTCTCAAATAATGGGTGTAATATTTCATTTGTCAATTAATATGGTAGAGAATAATCTTCTTGCAGAATATAAATTGTTTTAATAACTGACATATGATAATATTCACCTTATCCTTCAACTGTTGGCTGTTCCTTAAATTGAGGTGTTTTTTCCCATTTGAATTTGATTATTGTAATGCTGGCTTAGTTCATTTACAAAAGAATTTTTTATTTCTTTCTTTTGTTCAACAGGACCTATATGACAAAATGGCCTTGATAGCTTTGGCATATATAAGATAGCCTCATTTATACTTCAAGTTTTATCAGTAATTAGTCTGATCTAATTTTGACTTTCATCTTTAAGATTCATTATTGCTTCATTACTTTTTTATACATTGTCCAAAAGTAATCTTTGGTGTGAGAAAGTCTTTTCTTTGAATTTTTCAACAGATATGGATATTTTATTCAGTTCTCCTGTTAAACATCAATAATTTTCTCACAATTGATTTTCAAAGATTTGTATTTAATTTCTTTAATACTTCTATACAGCTCTTGTTGTCCTTGCATAAATTTTTGAGTATTATCAATTGAACCTTATGGTTTGTGATTTTCAACAATAAATTTAATATTAGCTATTTCTTTCTTATCTGTACAAAAGTTTGAGATAAGGATAATGAGAAAATTTTAATATAATTCAAGGGTAAGATGCTATTTTTAATTTACTTTGAAATATTTGAAACATAAGGAGACAAAATATTTTCTTTGGGAAAGAGGGTTGTCTCATTTTTTTTCCTCTTTGTACTTAAATAAAATCAAATTTCTGGCCATAGAATCTTTTTGGATTCTGGGGATCCTGCAATTGGGGATTATGGTTTCATCCAATCCATTTTCCCATTCTTCTTCCCTTCTTGGGCAGTTTGGTTTACATGAGGCTTATTCCTTGCTTTCCCCTCTCTTTTGGTTGTGATACTCCTTTATTGTTTTTCATTTGAGGTTTTTATAATAGTAAATTCTATCCATTGGATAATCTCACTATTTCCACCTCTTGAAGGAGTTTCTTGAGAATATTTTGAAAGCTGCTGACTCCTTGGTGAATTTAGGGTAACATCTTCCAGTCCTGGTCTTTTTTACACTGTGTAATACTGTTTTTATTGGATAAATTATATGTCTATTTGAGCCTTCTGAATTTGATTTATCTCTTATTGAAGGATTAATACTTAGTTCAGATTCTGGTTGATAAATAATAGGAATCTAAATCAATTACCTTTGGGATAGGGCACTTCCTTGTGTGGATTAACTTCCACTGGGGCTTTCTCCCTTTCTGAGAGCCTTTGAGATATAATCACATATCCAAAAAGGTCACAAAGAAATTTTTTAATAATTATTTCTTTCAAATAATTATGTTAAAATAAGTAAAAATGGCATCAAAAGGCATAAATTATTAATTAAGTTAGATTCTGATGAATAAGCATGTGAAATAAATTACACAATTAGATTCTCCATTATAAAGCACACATATAAAACTTTTATAGCATATCTCTGAAGTCAATACTTAATGAGTAATAAGTAAAAATGCCAGAAAAAGACATAAATTCTTGTTTATCTGAGAAACCAATGAATCAACATGTGAAATCAATTTCACCATTGGATTAGCGACAAAGAACTACACATAAAACAATTTTATGTCATTTCTCTAAAGTTAATACTTAAGGAATTAAGCTGAATATATGCACTCTATGATCAGTGCATACATACATGGTTTTTAGCTAATATCTACTCAAGTATACATAATAGAGAGTTAAGACAAAAATTGATTTAACATGTAATCAATCTACAAATACAGATATGAAATTTATTTGACAAGCTACAATCAAGGTTATAGCTTGTAAGAATTTATTGAACAAAATTGCTAGAGCTGTTGACCATTTTGTTGTGAAAATAGTCCAAACTTGAAATAAAGTGGATCCTCAGGTTACAATAGTTCATAAATGAATAATAATGTATTTTTTTATCAGAATATTCAAGGTACAACCCCCTGAAATCATTGTTTGAAGTTTAACATAGTAAATTTTGACAGAAAAGATGAGTTACAAGAAAAATCAACAGAAATAGGGTTTTGATGATGTAGTGAAATGCTCTTGAAGGCTTAATAACGATATTCCAAGCTATCAGAATTCACCCTCTGGATGGCTGTAGCATTTATAAATTGGAAGTTATTAATGATCAAAGTTTAAGCTTAAAATTGATCATTTATGACCACTCACTATAATCTTATTTTAAGCTTAACAGTCATATAAGTGATAACACTGGTGAGTACTATTAGATTATTATTAATATTACTTGAATTCACAAAGATTAGGACTTTCCCAAGCCTATGATGTCATCAACTTGGAGCTATAGTCATAACTCCAAATGATGATGTAATAATGAGATAAGATGGTTGAATTATGATGTTTCACAGCCATGGAGACAGGGCAGGGAATTACCAATCATTTGCAATTGAAAATATTCCAACACCTAATCAACAAGGGGGTTTCATGGAAGATCCACAAAATACAGTTTCAAACCTCAATAAAGCTCAATACAGGCCCCTTATTTCTCTTATCCTTTGAGTAATTACGTTGAGCCTTCCATAAGTAAGTTTGTTCACTGAGTGCCAGGCCCTCTTCATTTATAAGAGGCCCCGTGACAGATGTAATCATACTAAACCTTAAAATACTGATCAATTCCTGTGGATACCATCAATACATGTCTACTAGAAGCCTCTTTAAAATTAATTAAAATTAATTAAAATTAATTAAAATCAATTAAAATGAATTAAAATTAATTAAACTTAATTAAAATGAATTAAAATTAATTAAAATTAATTAAAATTAATCAAAATTAATTAAAATCAATCAAAATGAATTAAAATTAATCAAAATTAATTAAAATTAATTAAAATTAATTAAAATTAATTATAATTAATTAAAATTAATTAAAATTAATTAAAATTAATTAAAATTAATTAAAATTAATTAAAATTAATTAAAATTAATTAAAATTAATTAGCATTAATTAAAATTAATTAAAATTAATTAAAATTAATTAAAATTAATTAAAATTAATTAAAATTAATTAAAATTAATTAAAATGAATTAAAATTAATTAAAATTAATTAAAATTAATTAAAATTAATTAAAATTAATTAAAATTAATTAAAATTAATTAAAATTAATTAAAATTAATTAAAATTAATTAAAATTAATTAAAATGAATTAAAATTAATTAAAATTAATTAAAATTAATTAAAATTAATTAAAATTAATTAAAATTAATTAAAATTAATTAAAATTAATTAAAATTAATTAAAATTAATTAAAATTAATTAAAATTAATTAAAATTAATTAAAATTAATTAAAATTAATTAAAATTAATTAAAATTAATTAAAATTAATTAAAATTAATTAAAATTAATTAAAATTAATTAAAATTAATTAAAATTAATTAAAATTAATTAAAATTAATTAAAATTAATTAAAATTAATTAAAATTAATTAAAATTAATTAAAATTAATTAAAATTAATTAAAATTAATTAAAATTAATTAAAATTAATTAAAATTAATTAAAATTAATTAAAATTAATTAAAATTAATTAAAATTAATTAAAATTAATTAAAATTAATTAAAATTAATTAAAATTAATTAAAATTAATTAAAATTAATTAAAATTAATTAAAATTAATTAAAATTAATTAAAATTAATTAAAATTAATTAAAATTAATTAAAATTAATTAAAATTAATTAAAATTAATTAAAATTAATTAAAATTAATTAAAATTAATTAAAATTAAGTCAAATGATTTATATTTAAGATATTTCTCATATGACGTGAATTATTTTGAATTGATTAAACTGGTTGTTATTCTCATTGAATCAATTGAAGTCTAGTTCATTTTAATTGGATTAAGTACAATTTTTTCACTTTGAAATTAATTCATTCAAATGTGTCCAATGTGAGTTCATTTATATCAAGTTAATTATCATTTATTTTAATTGATTCATTGAAATTAGTTTAATATGAATTTCATTAATTCAAGTTAAATAAATTGGAAATTGACTATTATAGCTTCAGTCAAAATGAAATTTAATGCATTCAATTTGATTTCAATTGAACTGAAATAATTCAATTTAACAAAAATCAAATTTAAATAATTTAATTTGATCTCAATTGATTGGAATGTAATGAATTAGATCAAATCTAATTCTAATGGAATTGAATGGATTTAATGTGTTTTCAATTGAAATGAATGGATTCAATTTGTTTTCAATTGAAATGAATGGATTCAATTTGTTTTAAATTGAAATGAATTGATTCAATTTGTTTTAAATTGAAATGAATTGATTCAATTTGTTTTAAATTGAACCGAATTGATTCAATTTGAATTCAATTGAACTTAATTAATTCAATTTAATTTCAATTCAATTGATTTCATTCAATTTAATTCAATTTCATTTTAATTAAATTGATTTAATTCAATTTCATTTTAATTAAATTGATTTAATTCAATTTCATTTTACTTAAATTGATTTAATTCAATTTCATTTTAATTAAATTGATTTAATTCAATTAAATTCAATTTTATTTCAATTGTAATTAATTGATTCCAGTTTCTTTCAGTGAAATATAATTAATTCAATTTAAATTTAATTAAATTTATTTAATTCAATTTTACTTTAATTACATTGATTTAATTAAATTTGATTTGAATTAAATTTATTTAATTCAATTTGATTTGAATTAAATTTATCTAATTCAATTTGATTTGAATTAAATTTATTTAATTCAATTTGATTTGAATTAAATTGATTTAATTCACTTTGATTTCAATTGAAATGAATTAATTAAATTGAATTCAATTCAATTTCAATTGAGTTTAATTAATTCACTTTAATTTCAATTGAATTGATTAAATTGATTCAAATTAATTTCATTGAATTCATTGAAATCAAATTAATTTGACATGAATCAATTTGAATTGATTCAATCAAATTCATACAATTTGTATTTAATTAATTCAAATGCATGTAATTTGAATTGAATTAATTCAGATTAATCTTAATTGAGTTCAATTTAATACATTTCAATTCAATTTAATCTAAATTAATTGAAAAAAAATTTATATAAATTAACTCAGTTGGAATTATTTCAAATTAATCCAAAGTCATTCCAAATAATGGTAATGAATTTAGTTTGAATTAAATTTATTCCAATTAGTGTTAGTTATTGAAAATCAATTTCTTCACGCAAATAATGCGTTTTTCACATCATTTCCAAAGGAATCATCTTTTCAAGATAAATAGAGAAGTTTCTTGCTATCCAGAATATCATTCAACCTAGCATTTAGACAGCTATTAACATATTTAAAGTATTTTATTTCATAAATTCATTAATAATTTCAATGAATAATAGAAATAATTCTGAATCACATAGAAATAATTATTTAATTCAAAAAAGATTGAAAGATAGACAAAGAAAGAATAAAAACAGAGGCAATATTATTGATGATGTTATGTCAAATAGAAAAGATTATTATTAGCATGAAGCCAGAGATCTCAAAGTACCAATTATTTCTAGCCATGATTTTCTTACTAGTCATAATCAATTAGCGTTTAATAATTTCAAACTTTTTGGTGAAAATAGTTTTCTTTTTGTTAACTCTTCCACCAAACACAATATTGTTGCCACTTTTACATTAACCTCCTTTGAAGATGAATTTAATTTGGACTTGATTGAAGATTTTCAGAAGGTGGTGCATTGGCTGAAGAAGGCCTCTAGTGTGTATGGGAATATAACTGCTCATGGAACTCAAGGGGGTAAGATGATAGCTGATAGATGGAGGAAGTCTCAAGACAAAGAGGCATTTGGAAGATACAAACCCATCAAAATTGACCTCAAAGTCCCAGAGAATAGAGTCAAATATAATGAAATGAATGAGGAGGCAAAATCAATAGATTTATTTGTAGGCAACAGGTTTCAATTAATTGCAAACAAGGCTTTTGAAGAATCCCACAGACAATTGGAATCCATTGGGGCCAGTAGCTTTGGAGAAATGACACATCAAGGGTACATCAAGTCTCATCAATTTTCAACCTATATGAATTTTACCTTTGGGGACTTTCATAATAATTATCACAAGGATGAAGATTTCTCAAATTATGCCTATGGAATATGGATGCTAGTAGAATTGGAAACATTTAATTTGGTCAAAAACAAAGAAGCACATGGGGTTAAAGGAGGGTCTTTTGTGTTTCCAAGCTAGAAATGTGGAATAGATTTCTCAAAGGTACATGGTGTTTATGAGATAATTTGGCAACCAAGGGAGCATTAACACCAAACATTGAGGACCTTTGTGGAAAAGAGATTTGAAAACAATACTAGGCTGGCATTATCATGCCAGATTGCAAGTAAATTAGCTTTGGCTTATAGAAAGTATAATCAGGGATTGGGAAAGCTCAAAAATGTTACTGATAAAGGTGTTCATTTGGGAGAGAGTAGTAATTGATATGATTGAAGTGCATTTGTCTATAGTGTCTTATTATTTTACCTAGAAATAAAACTCATAACTATATGTGGTTTAGTCTCATTATCTGGGAAAATGTCTACTGTTCCCATGTGTTACTGCTTTTGAGCAGTGAAAATGTAAAGCATACAAGTCAGCATTTAAAATAATGAAGAAATGTGACTGATATGCATGAATAAAGCAGGAACTCCTATTATGATGTATTTTTAGCTTCTTAAGTGAGTATTAATTATTCTTCTTTGCAATTTTTTATGGCAAAGTTATATAAATTGAAGAAACTAAAATAAAAAGGAAAATGATTTCAACTTGATCAAAATTGATAAAAACTAAATAGAAAGTAACATGAATGAGATAGTATTAAATGTAATTCAGATAAATTAAAAAATCCTTTGTTTATATTAAGTTCAATTAAATTATCTTGACCTTCAACAAAATTATTAAGAATTAATTTAAATTGATATTCCATTAATGATGAATAATTATAAAGAATTTTAAATTATTGAAAATGATTAGAATTAAACTGAATTAATCAATATCAATTTTAATTCATTATTATCAAACTTAATTAATTGAACTCCATAGTGATTTATTATATACAATGTTAATTAAGCAAAATCAATAGTCATGGATTATAATCAAAAAAACTCTTTATAATGATGATTAATTATATGAATTGAAATTAATGGAAATTAATTTGATCTTATTAAATTTAATTCATATTATTTCTCAAAATTGATTTTGATCAACTGAAATAAGTAATTCATACTTGAAATTGGGAATTTTGTCATGTTGATTATTTGTATTATTTTTTTATTGCTTCTGTGTTGATTACTTAAGTTTTAATGTTGATTATTGATGATTGATTGCTTATTCATTTGATTCTTTATTTTTATTATTTTTGATGCAATTTTATCTTTCGTTTATTTATATGCTTATTATTTTTTATTATTAATGAGCCACTTTTGAATATTTATATGTGAATAACTGAGATTTTCTAAAACAATTAATAATTTTTATGAGTGAATATTTATTTAGTTATTATTATACTATTTTCTATTGCCTGTTGTTTTCTTTTTGTAATTTTATGATTTCTTCAATGTTAATTTACCTTTGTCTTTTGATAATTCATGATCCATTTTATATTATTTATACCTCAGGAGTTACTTTTTTTTCTTTTCAATTTTTTTGTAATTCATTTTTTATGATTCATATTTAATGAATTTTGTTTTTTTGGGTTTTTATTTTTCTTCTTCTTCTTTATTTTAATCTGAATTATTTTGATTCATATTATCAAATTAATTGAAATCATTAATTGAATTGAGACTTTGGTAATTTTATTATCTTGATTATTTCTATTATGTTGATTATTTCTTCTGTGTTTATTCTTGTTTTATAATGTTGATGATTGGTGATTGATTTTTTTATTTATTCTCAGTTTGAATTATTTAATATTCATTTTTAATTTAGTATATGATATGATTTTTTATATTATTCATGTATTTATGAGGTTTAATTGTGAATTAAAACTTTGTGTCATTTAATCATCACAATCTATTATTAATCATTGAATTTGTGATTTTTTTATGTATTACTTAATATTTATTTTCTATGACTTATTCTTTACTACTTTCATTTTTCATTTTCAATAATTACTTTTAGTATTTCTTTTGCAAGTTGAATTTATTTATCTAATATTTGAATAATTTTGAATTTTTAATATTTACTTTTGTTAATGATAAATTCATTATTTGTTTAATATTTAATATTTAATTATTCAATCTTATTATTTATTTGTTATGTTTTTTTATTATGAATTATTCTGCAGGTGTTTTATGCATATTCCTTATTACTCATCACTATAAAAGGGTATGTATATTTTTATAACCTCTTGCTATTCATTCTGCGCTTCTTCTTATCATTTATCTATTTTAAATAATTTTTAATTTTTCACGTTCAGTTTTTATTGATTTTATATTTAATTGTTCATTTTAATTTGTTTGTCTTCATATGCCCTGTAACATCACCCTTTGGGCATTTTTTGTTGATTGTACCGCATTGCGCATGCACAGCAGCAGAGTCTTGTCTCATTAAATTTTCAAAGATCCAACATGGTTAGCTTGATTTTCCATGAGCCACCAAGTTTGAAGTTGACGTCAAGTAAGTACCAAATTTAACGTTTTTGATTCTTCTAAGTTCCCATTTCATTATATATTGATAATCTTCAACAGTCTGATTTAGTAAAATTATGAAAGATTTAACGGATCCACCCACCAGCCAAGCTTTTAGAAACAATTTATGAAGAAAACCTTTTATTTTCATTGTATTTATTCGCGATTGTGATCTAACTCACCCTTTTCATGGAAACCATTTCAATATCATACAATCATATTTTGATATAAAATTGTTCATTACCAATTCAACATTTTATCACTCACATTCCATCCCGTCAGTTGGTCAATCTATTTATGATTTCAAATCGATTAAAGATAAATAAACTGATTAATATTTGTATTATATCTTTGAACTGACCTGTTTTTCAAATCAGATTACACCATCACATCACCTCCCTCAATAAAATCCTCAGTTTTTCATTTCAAGGAACCATAGAAGGCTTATATGTGTTGTTCAATCGTCAGTTTGCTCCATGATTTTCATGCTTGACACCTTACAGCACTAAAACAGTTTTGTACATTTGACTCATTATCTCATCAAAGGCTTGTCTTCCCTCATTGCACCCCTTGCTTCTGAGGTGCGTAACTTGTTTTCACTATTATTATTATTTTACTCTGGAACTTTTCATTAAAGTCCCGGGTAGCCAACTAATCAAACGTTAATTTGTTTGTTCTTAGCTATATCCTGATTGCACATCATATTTTTGACCTGATGCTCCAATTGGATTGAATATTAGTTGATGCAGGCTTTGCATTTCCACTCTTGAGTTCAATCAAGTTTCCAGCTTAGCAGTGAGTTCATCGGGGCTCTCGTGGCTTAATTTTATTGTGTGATATTTTCAGCTAGGATTAGCAAAGGTTTCCAAGCTTAGCCCTGGAGTAACATTTTTTTACAACTGGAATCAGATTAGAAAACCCAAAAAAAACAAGCTTTATCATTTTGCCAAAAAAAGAACATATAGCATATAATCAATCATCAATCAATTTAAAATAGAAGAATTATTGAACCCTGCTGCTGATCCCTGAATAATAAATCAGGTAGTCAAAGCTGCCTTTGACACTCAGGTTCCTCAACAAATGCAAGCCATGACTATTCTTACTCAATTTCAAGAGCAATCAGATGCTTGGCAAAAAATCCCGGTGGTTTTGGAGAATAGTCCTTCTCAACATTCCGAGGTAGGTTTACCATTGAAAGACCAAATTCTTCCAAGTTAATTCTCTTTGGATTGCCTTGAAACTGAAAGAATAATTACATTGTCTTTATCACGGCATAGAAATCTTGGCTTACTTCTTGAGGCAACTGTTGAGTTTTACTGATTAATTTCTTTATTCGGGAAGGTTTAATTATAGTCCCAGATAGTCAACTAATCAAACTTTAATTTGTTTGTGCTTAGCTAAATCCTGATTGCACATCTGAGCTTCAACCTGATTCTCCAATTGGATTGTATATTGGTTGATGCAGGCTTTGCATTTCCACTCTTGAGTTCAATCAGGTTTCCGACTTGGCAAGGAGCTTGAATGAATTTTGTCCAATCAATCATGACAGAGGCGGTCAAGAACTCATCATGAGTTATAAAACTCCTTTGCCTGGAATCCACCCCCTATCAATTGAGACCAACTCAATGCCACTCCGTCCAAGCCACCATAACCCCATCATGACCACCAGAGATCCCTTAACATTGACTTACCTAGAGTATGTGGTGCCTTTGACCCGCTAGAAAACACCAGGATGCTTTTCTCATTGATTTTTAAATCACTTAGCTTTGCAGATATCTATTCTCCTGATTACCATAAAAGCGCAAATTCACTTCAAAGGCTTAATGATATCGGTTCCAGTTATATCAATGAATTTAACCCATCACTGACTATTTCTCCTCAGAACCACCCCCAGTCGTATGTTGGTATCATATTCACATCTTGTATAATCCTATGAGTTATTCATTCCCTATTTGATCCTTCATTGCTGACATATTATTTCTACCTTGGAAATTATTTTAATGCTTAGATAATTCAATCTTGACCTCAAATGTCAACTGTTCAAAACTTCTGGAAGCCCTCAGTTGAATGGGTCAAAGAAGGGTGTTGCTTAAGTATTTGCCTCTCTATGTGAGTGCACATGCATAGAGATGGCTTGAGTCTGTAACACCATGTGGCGACTGATCAATCAAGGGCTTGGGTCAACAGATCCACAAAAGAGGAGCTGTCCAGGCCAATAGGGCTGTGCCTATTTTGGAAGTGACTGCCACAATAAAGAGTGAAACACCACTATAACATCAGATGAAGTCAAAATCTTAAACAAAGACATTTTCTCTTTGTTTTTGATAAAATTCTTACTTGTGATCTTTTTCAAGTCATGGTGGGGGCCCACACCATGACTAGTTTTTGTATTTCTTTATGAATGTTAGCTTTGGGGAATTGCTACCCAATTTTTGTAAATCACCAATACAAATTAATTAATCAATAAAAAAACAAATCAAAAAGATATTTTGATTTATTTATTATAAGACATTAATAAAGGAAACAACCACAAATAATGAGAGCTTGGCTAATAAAAAAGTAAGGAATTAACAAATTCAAGAAACAAATCTTAGATTAATAAGTAATACTCAAGCAAAAAAAATTGTAATAAACAAAGAATGAAAATTGGAAATTATATCAATATATAATATATGACAACTAAATAAGATAAATAATACATTAAGAATGAAGATATAATAAATTAATAAATAATAACAAAGAGTTTGAAATACAAATAGCTCATTTATAAATAATAAATAAATATGGAAAACCAAAAACAGAAAATTAACCGATAAGGATTGAAAATAAACAAATAATAAAACAAACACAAAAGTAAGCAATAAAAAAATGATAAAAGCTAAAAACCACATTGTAATTAAGTGTAACAAGTTCTAATTAGTTAAAGTTGACTTTAATTATATATAAATGAAAGTGTTCATGTAATGATTTTTTTAATTATTCCCAAAAACAGAACTCAAGATTTGGTTTTGAATATTCGAAGATTTGAACATTCTATTTCAAATATTCAAAATTAGCTCAAATTCAATTTTGAATATTTGATCATTCTGGAAATTCAATATTGAATATTCAATGACCCTTACAATGAGACAAATTTTCAAAGAGCTATGCTTTGATTTGAAGTTAATTCCTCAAGAAATTGAATTGATTTTTGAAGATATTGATTTAATTCCTCAAGAAATAATTGATTTGATTTTGAAGTTACTTGATTGATTTGATTTGATTTATTGATTGCCTTGATTTGACTTATTGATTTAAATGGATTATTCATAAGAATTTGACTTTGTAATCTTCATTCTTCAAGATTTAGTCATATTGATTCACTTCAAGACTTTTGATTGATTTCTCAAGTTCATCAAGATTCTCATTTCATTGATTTGGGAAAGCCTTGTTTTATTCTCAAGTATCATCAAATTTTATCTTCTTTCTTCAATAATTCCAGTTCAGAATAGCCCTCCTGCCAAAAATAAAAGATTCCAAAGACATCAAGCTGTTCCCAATCCTACAGCAAAGGCTTGTCTTGACTGCACACAATCAGTTCATCAACTGAGTGCAAACCTGGACAGAGGACCACCAATGGGAGGGGCAGCACCCTCCAGAAGAGGAGGTGTGAAGTCAAGAAGATCAAGATCATTCTCTGGCTTGTTGGGTGGCTATCCAAGAATTTATAAAGGGCCTAGAAGAAGATCAGGGGAAGCTGAAGATGAAGAGGGGGAGGAGTCTAAAGAAACTGAAGTAGCAGCTGCCCCTGAGGCTTCTGAAGCTCCAAATCTAGCCCCTTCTAATCAACCTCTTGTCTCTCAAGCTGAACCAAATTTTCTCAAGATGATGGAGCAGATGACTCAATTCATGGGACAACTCACTCATGTGGTTTCCCCAAGGGACACTTCAACAGCCCCAGCATTCAAGACTCCATCAATGAAAGCACCTGATTCCTTTGATGGTACTAAAGCTTATAAATTGAGAGGATTCATTCAATCCTGTCAATTTATTTTCCATAATGATCCAGAAAATTTCTTCTCTGACAGGAAGAAAGTTCTTTACTCAAATTCTTTTCTCACTGGTAGATCTGGAAAATGGATTGAACCCTACCTTTAAATATTTCCAATGAATATCCCTCCTACCTCCTAAATAATTGGCGGTTATTTGAAACCCAGTTACTCACTCTGTTTGGTGATCCCAATGAAGTCAGGAAGGCTGAAAAAGAGTTAGACAATCTCAGGATGAAAGAAGGCGGTTGAGCTTCCTTGTAAATAGCAGATTTCAGAAGCTTAATGTCAAGAATTGGAGATTGGGGGGAAAGGGCCTACATTCATGTGTATAGAAGAGGCTTGGCATCAAGATTGTTGGACCAATTGGCTTCTCACCCTGGAAACTTTGATAGCCTTCAAGAACTCATGGACATCACTCTGGAATTAGATACCAGGTACCATGAGAGGCAGAAGGAAAGGGGTAGTCACCCAGAGAAGAAGCCTCAAATCAGTGGATCCAGCTTCTCCAAGCCTCCCCAAAGTTCATCATCAAAAAAGCCTTATCACAGGAAGAACAAGAAGGGGAAGAATTTTCAAGTGTCCAAAGACAAGCCTCATGCTTCTCTCCTCAATGAGGACAATGAATTCATTGGTTCTGAAAAGGAGAGAAGGATTAAAGAAGGCTTATGCACTTACTGTGGTGGCAAGCACCCAATTGAAAGATGCTTCAAGAGTCCTGAAAATAGGCAAGGGTCATCAAGAGACTTCCATAGCAAGAAGGGAAAAGCCTGAGTGGGGATCATGTGTGTTCAATGCTTCTCACTTATTTCCTTCAAGAGCACAATTGTGCACTCCAAATACTAGTGTCAAGAAATCTTAAAAATTTCATATTTTATTTTCTCTCTCTGATACTCTTTTTATAGTATTCTCATTGATTCTGGTGCTACAAACTTTTTTATTGCAAAGGATTTTGTTCTCAAGTACTCATTGACAATGTCAGAGCTTCCTGAAAAGATTTTTCTTTTCATTTTTGATTCCAATGAATCCACTTCTGTGTTCATCACTCATTATACCAGGTGGGTTGTTGACTTGCCTTCATTACCAAGCTTTGAATGGGATTTCTTTATCATATATTAACCCAAGGGAGAAGACCTAATATTGGGCTATGATTATCTTCACCATTTTAATACCATTATTGATTGGAAGAATGGATTGATCACCTATGATTCTAGTGGTATTATTTCTTCTACTAGTAAAGACTTCTCCACTGCTTTCAACCATGTTTCTCTGGTTGGTGAACTTAAGACACCTTCCCTTCCTCATTCTGTCCATATCCCTTCCATCATTCATTCCAAGTAATTACTTCCATCAAGAGATGAAGTCTTTAAAGAGATAAAAGATGTTGGAAAAGATGTTGCTATATCTTCACTTCATCTCTTTCAAGGGGATATGGACCTTCCTCCTTTATCTTTTAATGCCTCCCTGGAGGAGAAGTGGGATGAGGAGGAAGAGCCAGAAGAGATTGAGACTGTGCTCAAGGTAGTCCCTCCTGCTTATCACCAATATTTGGATGTATTCTCCAAGGTGCAAGCAGAGAAACTTCATCCACACCATGCCTGTGATAATCATACTGAACTGGAGGGTCTTCTACCTCCAGTTGGTGTTATCTACTCTTTATCAAGGCATGAGTCAGAAAAAATATGGGCCTACATTTCAGAGAATGTAGAGAAAGGTTTTATCAGGCCAAGCTCCTTTTAAACAGGAGCACCTGTCCTTTTTGTTAAGAAAAAGGATGGTGGCCTTTGTTTGTATGTTGACTACTGCAAACTTAATGCTGTCACTAGGAAGAAGACATATCCTTTTGCTCCAATGAGTTAGCTCCTTACTGTATTTAACAGCTCTACTATATTCTCCAAGATAGATTTTAATGGTGCTTCTAATCTCTTGAGAATTTAAGAGGGGGATGAGCACTTAACTGCCTTTGGAGCTAAATATGGTAGTAATGAGTATTTGTTTATGCTTTTTGGCTTGACCAATGCTCCTGCTTCATTACAAAATGTTGTGCATGATATCTTTGCGGATTTCTTGGATATTTTTGTTGCAGTCTACTTAGATGATATTATGGTCTTCTCCAGTTCTGAGGAGGAACATGTAAAACATGTGGCCTCTGTCCTCAAAAGATTGTGGGACAATAATCTGTTTTCTAAAGCCTCAAAGCTTATATTTTATGCCTAAAGTGTGGAATACTTGGGCTATTTTGTTTCAAGTGAAGGCCTCAAGATGGATTCTTCCAAAGTTCAGCAAATCCTTGATTGGCCGCAGCCAAAGAACATCAAGGCACTTCAATCTTTCCTTGGCTTTTCCAGCTTCTATTGTCATTTCATTAAAAATTATTCCAAAAAAATCTCTGCTCTCACTTCCCTCCTTAAAGAATATTCTCCCTTTATCTTTAATGATGAAGCTCCTAGTCAGTTTCAAATACTCAAAGGAGCTTTCACCACTGCTCCTATTCAATCCCATTTAAATCCTTCTCTACAAACTGTTGTAGAGACTGATGCTTTGGATTATGCCTTGGGTGCTGTACTGAGTCAGGTTAATGACTCAAGAAAACATCCCATTGCATTTGATAGTTTCAAGCTCCTCCCAGATGAGCTCAACTATGAAATTCATGACAAGGAACTCCTTGGCATAGTTTGGGCTCTCAAGCGCTGGAGAGCCTTTCTTCTTTCTCTTTCTTATTCCTTTGAAGTCTTGACAGACCACTCTTCCCTTCAATATTTTATGTCTTCCAAAGTCCTTACTCACTGTCAATCCCGTTGGGAAGAGTTTCTCTCTGAATTTGACTTTTCTATCACTTACCACCCAGGCAGACTGGCCACTTTCCCAGATGCCATATCACATTGGGACCATGTGTACCCAGAGAGGGGGGTGGACTTCATCAGCAAGAATCCTCAAAGCTTCCATGAAGCTCTCAAGCAAAATGAAATTAAAGATTCAAGACTTTTCTCAATAAAAGTTGAAGTTTTCTCAGATTTAGTTGATCAAATTTAGAAGGAAGTATGGCAAGAAAAAGATTATAAGGAAATTCTCAAGCAATTAGCAAGAGGTGAATCAGTCTCAGATTATACTCTTGAAACTCAAGCAAAATTTTTATTATTGAAAGATAGAGTAGTGATCCCACGCAATCATGAACTTCAATTGGATATCCTTCAAAAGTGTCATGACTCACTGTTGGCTGGCCACCCTGGCCAGGAGAAAACCCTCAAGCCCATCAGGAGGGATTTTTATTGGGCTTGCATGAATCAAATTATCAATGACTATGTGTCCTCATGTCAGAAATGTTCAATAAACAAGAACATTCACCATAAGAAGTTTGGATTACTCAAGGGTCTTCAAATTCCATCTGGTCCTTGGAATTCATTATCAATAGACTTTATCACTCAATTGCCTCTGTCAAGCAACTTTGATTCAATTTTAGTAGTTGTAGACATATTCTCAAAAATGGCAATCTTTATTCCAACTTATTCAAAAATAACTGCTTTGGACTTAGCTCAAATATTATTATTCATGTCTTTTCCAAACATGGTTTTCCAATCAGTATTGTTAGTGATAGATGTACTCTATTTGTTTCATCATTTTGGACTCAAGTATGCTAGCAGCTCAAGATATCAAGAGATCTTTCAACTGCATTTCACCCTGAAACAGATGGACAGACAGAGAGGGTAAATCATATTATAGAACAGTATCTTTGGATGTATGTTAGCTACCATCAAGATGACTGGCACACCTGGCTCCCTCTGGCTGAATTTGCCTATAATAATGCAGAACATTAATCAACAAAAAAGTTACCTTTTTTCACCATTTATGGAAGAAATCCCAGTATTGACTAAATTCACATTTCTCAAGATAAAACTGCTGGAAATTTCTCAACAAAACTACAGTAAGTAAAGAAAGTTGTAAAAGAAGAATTAGAGTCAGCAATAAAGCTTTTCAAGAAGTATGCAGATAGAAATAGAGAGATTCCACCTGATTTCCAACCTGGGGACAAAGTATGGCTAGCTTCCAAGACCATTAAGACCAAAAGACCCACCAAAAAACTCTCAGAAAGATGGTTGGGACCTTTTGAAGTTCTGAAGAAGATTGGACGCCATGCATATCACCTCAAGTTGCCTCAACAATGGAAGTCAGTTTACCCTGTCTTTCATGTGTCCTTATTAGAACCAGTGAAGCAATCAACTATCCCAAACCAAAATCAATAACCACCACCACCAGTCATAGTGGAAGAGCAAGAAGAATGGGAATTGGCTCAGGTTCTGGAATCAAAACTCAAGAGAGGTATATTATGGTACCTTGTGGAGTGGAAAGGATTAAATGAAGAACCAGAAAGGACAAATTGGGAATCAGCTTCCAGCCTTACCAACCCCACAGCTCTCTTCAAGGATTTCCACACTTTGTATCCTGACAAGCTTGGCCAAAATGTGTCAAGATTTTGATTTATGGTTCTTGGTGGGGATTGGAGTTTATGAAAGTAAGTTCCTTTCCTGGAATGCACCTTTAAGGGGGTATTCTACCCAAGTATTTTGTAAGCATCACCTTGGCTACTTGGTGAGCACTTGTCAATTTCTTTGGACAGCTTTAAAAGGCCTTGCAACATCAATACCCTCAAATTTGGACCTTTCATCAAGATATGGCCAAATTCTCTCTTTTCTTTATTATTTTCTTTTTATTTCATATATTATTATTCCAAATTATGCCATTCATTATTATTCAAGGCATTCCTTAACCCAAATTCATCTATGGCAAAGTTTTCTATTCTTTTATGATGCTTGGTGGGGAGTGGAAGTTATGAAAGTAAGTTCCATCTTCTGGTATGCATCTCTGAGGGTTATACTTTTTGCAAAGAAACACCTTGGCCACTCTGTGAGCATCAAATGTTTGGTTTCATCTTTTCAGGAAAATTATGGCCAAAATCAAGCAACTCACCACAAGAATATCAATCATCAGAGGTTTCTTCATTTTCTTTTCTTCATTATCTTTTTCTCTTAATTCTTTCTTTTCATTTTATTTCATTTATTTTGCTTATATGTTTTTTTTATTTCTTGTTTTAAAAAGCAGCAGTCATCACTCCCATATCTTGTTTGGAGAGTAAATTTATTTAATAATCAAAGAGAAAAACACTAGTAATGATAAAGACCAACTAAAGATAATCCTCATACAAATCTCTTCAAGGATTATATAAATTTAAAAACCAAGGCATTTTGATAAGCAATTGTCTCTCTGGCCAAAGCCTTGGTGGGTTCACCTGGAATAGTGTGGTATTCCATACCATTTTTTTCACCAGGCTCAAGCTCATAATACCCTATAACAGCAGGAAATCCAGCCTACAGGCAGACTTACACTCAAATTTTACACCAAAAGGTCAATTTTACAGCAAGAAGCTGGATTTAACTCATAAAACCATGGCACAGGCCCCAAAGGGAAGTGTATGTGTTTAGATAACTTATTCAATTTCACTATGCATATGTAAAGATCAATTTACATATAGCAAACTAGTTACAACAAATGAGGTACCACCCTTTAAATTACACACCCCACCCAGCTTTACACCCCCTTACAGCCATAGGACTCATGCAGCAAGAAAATGACCCATGCATTAGTTATACAGCCAACTTGCATTCAAAGTCACATGATGCAAAGCCCAGCCCCATGGAGTTCCTGCAGCTCAATTGCAACACAGCCCCAGGAGTACTTTATCTTATATCCACAGTAACCCCACTTAAAACCTTAAAACATAATCAAAATTATTTACACCACTCATCACCTCATGCAAACCAAAGCTAGTTACAACAGGCTGCATGCAGTACACAATTCCAATTAAATCTCAACCACATGACTATGCACAGCATGTGTCAAAATCAAAAATCACATCATCTCATAAAAACAGTAAATTCACCAATGCAAGAAGTTATCACCTGACCTCATTTTAAAGTTCCAAAAGAAGAAAAAAAACCATGACACCTGCATAAATTACACAGCCACTTCTACCAAAACTAAAATAGGACATATGCAAAGGAATTACAAGGTAATCATGTGATACTGAATCCACCAACAGAATATCATGTGACAGAAAAAAGGCTGTGCACAAGAAAGCTTCTCAGCCAAAATTGAATCACCTCATGTATGCAAGAAAAATTCAAGAATATCACATCATAATTAGTTCACCAAAAGACAATCATGTGATAAATGGAGGCTGTGCAGAGAGAAAATTATCACCAAACCTTAAATCACCTGACCCATGCAAGAAAGGTCCTCACCAAAAACAGAGTCACATGATGAAATCAAGAGGAATTAAAGTGGAAAAAGACAGCTCCCATGGAGGGCCCTCTAGGCTCCCAAAAGGTATAAATAGAGGGGCTCTCTCCCCCCAAAATGCAAATTATATCCCATGCACAATATATCCTCTGCACATTACAAGCACAGGAATAAGTCATCCCTCACCTGGGAGGTAGTCCAGAAAATTATAGTGAATTTACTTACCCAGTAGCTAAGCTCAGTGGAAGTATAGTGTTGAAGATTACCCAGTAGCTAAGCTCAGTGGAATCTTATTATTATTAAAATAAAAATAAAAATTACCCAGTACCCAAGATTAGGGTTACTACTCTATTAAAATATTTTATCCATTAAAATTAAAACAATTTATCAAGATTTAAAATTAACTTATCTCTTTAAAAATCCAATATCAAAGAACCTTACCTCTTAAATTTAACAAATACAATTTTATCTTATTATCAACAACTCTTAAAAAAAATAACAAACCTTCCAAAAAATTATCTTACTCTATTATAACTTTACCTTAACAAAATTACCTTTATAAACACTCATCAAAATTTCCAGAAAACCTTAAATAACCCATCCTACCAAGGAATTATCACCAATAAGAAACAACTCATCTCAATTTCACTAAAAAAAAGATATTAAGATTAAACAGACAAGTATTTCACTAGAATCTCAAATTTAACCAAAATTACTGACATTATTTTTCATATTATTTATTGAATAGGTCTGATCTGAGACTTCTGAATTTTGTCTTCTGCAGTTTTAAAGCCACTTACTAATTTTATTTTGGTTTGTGAGCTCCAAGGAAGATTTTGTTCAGTATTTTAGGAGGGGCAGGCAATACACCCTTGCCACCCTTGGTTACAGGAGTTATTAGCAATTCAAAACTAGTTACCTGTGATTTCCCCCTCCAGGTACTGCCTCATTTTAATCCCACACAAGAGGAGTTCCCACATCTGGTGTCTCAACAGTGGCCAGATAACCTCAACTTCAATAAAAATTAAATTGAAATAAAAAAAAACTTAACTACTCCAGAATATCTTTTACAACAAAAACTGGAGTCAAATAATCAAAATCAGAAAAAACCATCATCTCAAGAATCTGAATCATCAACTCACTCTGACCATTACTATTATCCACCAAAGCAAGAAACAGAACTAGGGGAGGAATCAAATAAATATTCCAATTTCCCAATTGCAACACCAAGGACCAATAAAAGGGACTTGAAGGTTGTGGAGAAATTTTTCCTTGATCTCCTTGAAAGAAATAAAATCAATAACTCAACACCAACATCAAAAGAAGAAATAAATAAATCAAAAATGGATAAACCTTCATCATCAAAATTACCTGGTAGTATTGAAGAAATCCAGGAAGAAAACCTTAATGAAGAAACTATTGAAGGACAGGAAGAAATGTCTTCAACAGAGAGACTTCAGAAGAAGATGCTAGAAATGCAAGCAGAATTACTAGCACTAATCAAAAAAGAAGGAAAAAATAAATCATCAAGTTATACTTCACAAAATAGTCCACTTGAAGAACAAACCACCCTTCCAAGATCATTCAGGCCACATGGATCACCTTCACCTTATCCTAGACCCATGGCCACATCAACACCTTATACAGAACAAAGACAAAGTACCTTACCAAGAAGAGTCAGCATTTCTTCCCAAATTCCAACTCCATTACATCAAGAAATTCCAAGAAACACTACTCCAATAGTGAAAATCAGAGCTAAGGACTATAACTTGTGGTTTGATGGAAAGGATGTTGAAAGATTCATCAAGAAAGTTGAAAATATTGCAGAAATTGAAGGAGCAAGTGGAATAGACATTGCAAGACAAATAGCATTCTGGACCAAAGATGAAGAAATCAGCTATCATATTGAAGGAATGCCAGGATATGAAACAGCTGATTGGGATCAATTAAAAGTGGATATGAAAAGAAGAGGGGGGACAGTCTCACCTGAAAGAAGATACAGATTATCCTCAATCACTGATTTGTCCACAAAGACTCAACAAGAAGGTGGAATAAGAAACATGACACAGTACAGAAAATTCATTGGGGAATATGAAGCAATTATCACTTACCTCAAAAGATACCAATATATCCAAGGTGATATCAATCATAACCAGGAAATATTGGCCAGCCTTTCCACTAGTGTGCAAGAATCAATTTATAAAGAAATGATTAAAGACAGAGCTATGGTCCAAGCCTTGGATGGAGGTTACATCATTCCAAGATTGGATATTTTGAAATTATACATTGAACAAGACTTGGAGGCCAAGGTACTTATTCAACAAAAAGAATTTTCTAAACCAAAACCTCCAGAAAAGAAAACAAGATTTGAGGATGAAAGCTGGGATGAAGTTTTAAAACAAGTAAAAGAACTCACCCAAAAGATCAAAAATCCTCCACAACCAGAGCCTCAACCAAGAAATGAGGGAAAAGAATCAGTTAAAGAAGTTTTAAATCAACTCAAAACACTTTCAGAAGCAGTTAATCCACCAAGAAGGAACTGGAACAACAATCAAGAGAAAAGATTCCCCCAGAATAATCAGCCATACAGGCCAAGGAATCCCTTACCACCACTTTCATCCAGTTACCAACCTTACATACCAGCACAGATGGCTCCAAGACCACCAATGAAATGTGCTTACTGCAAGGAAGAAGGACATTCAGCAACTAGATGCACTCACCTTGCTGAAGATCCGGACAAAAGAATTGTCAGAACCCAAGGAGCATCTTACCTCTTCCCCAACTATCAGAGAGTACCTATGGAAGGAAATGAAAGTGCCAAAGACATAGTCAGGGCCTTTGCAAAAGAACAAGCAGAACTCAACAAGAAATTTATGGAAAAACCTATTGTCAAAGAAAAACCAGCAGAAGAGGTTAAGCCCACTGAAAAGAAATCAGAAGATAAATCAACCTCAATTGCTCATGTTGAAGATTGGTCAAATTGGAAACCACCTACCATTTCCTCAGCCAATGATCCTTTTGAATCACACATTGGACTAAGGCAGACCAAACAAAGGTTGGATAGACACTCCCAAAATCAAGAGCCAAAGAAGAAAGCTGAAATTCCAGGAACTTACATTGAAGAAGAAAAGGAAGAAGAAAGAGTAATAATTCCTACCAAATTCCAAAATTCAAATATTCCAAAACCAGACCAACCTGAGGAGGAAATTGAAAATATTGACAATAAGAATGAAGATGATGAAATTCCCAAAGAAGAAAAGAAGTTCAGAAAACCTCAAAAGAAACAAGTTGAAACCAAATTGGAAATTGACAAAATTATTAAGAAAATTATGCAACAAAAGATCAACCTCACCATTGAAGAAATTTTGAGGATGTCACCCAATTTTGTCCATAAATTACAAGAATTATCAGAAAAGGACAAGGCAAAGATTAAATCACTCAACTCAATGGATCTTCAAGAAAGATTATTATCATTTGGATTCAAAGAAATACCCAAGCCCAAGATTCATTATGCCTGTCCTTTGGGATTTATGGAAATCTTCATTGGAAAAGAAGAATATCCTATCAGAGCATTAGTGGACACTGGGGCAGAACTCAACATTATACCAGAAGAAATAGCAATCAAAGCTTCACTCACAACAAGAAATCTTAACATGAACCTCAGGGGAATTGGAGGCCATACTACTTCATTGGTTGCACTTTCAGAATTTACTCCAATCATCTTGGCTTCAGGAGAAGAAACTCAAATCCACTTTTTTATTGCAAAAGGATCTGTCCATACAGTACTTGGAAGACCCTTCTTGGCAGACAACAACATTAGACTAGAATTCTCCCATAAACAAGGTGAAATACTAAGCTATCAAGAACCTGATGGAAGAAGATTATGCATGCCAATATGCAAACCTCAAGCACTTGGATGGCAAACTGGACCACCTAGAGGAATGGATCTATGCAATATGGCAAAATTGGTCAGAAATACACCAGGAAAGAAGTTTCAAAATGAAAAAGGTGACAATACCATGACAAATTTGACCCAGAAGACCCAAGATTTATCTCCAAAAAGTGATAAATTTGGCCAAGATTTACCAAATAACCAATGGCCAAACAACCTCAAAAGACAACTTGAAGACTCAACCTCTGAAGATGAATTACCCAACATAAGTTACAAGCCAATTTACAATAATAAAGAAATCTTCCAGATTTTAGTGGATGGAAATGAAAAAATAAATGGAAATCCTTTCAAACCTAAACCCAAAAAGAAGAAAGTCAGATTTAGTGAGCATCATGAGCTTTCAGATGAAGAAATTATAAATGAAATTGAAAAGGACCTCAGAATTATGGAAGAAAGAGACATACCATATCAACTTCTTGGACAGACCATTGAACAACCAAGAAGAACCTTATGAATGGCAACTGGAAAACCCTGAATTTATCCAGCAACCTCCCAATGAAGAGGATGAAACAGAATCCATCTTAGAAAATGAATACAATTACATTTACCTGCCATACATCACCTTTGAAGACATTTATGGGGATGAATCTCAAGAAGTTTTATGTGAAGACAAATACTTATGCCATCTTCCAGGAGCAAACTTGAACAACATCCAATTCTTAGATTTATTAACTGAAGAGGGAATTAAAGGTAACCTTGAAAATCAATTCTGGGGTGAAATATTTGAAATTGCCACACTATCAAGAAGAGGACTTTACTTCAATCAAATTTGGGCCCAGTGGTACCTTGGATTAAATGGATCAACATACCAAACTGGAGGACTGAAATGGGTTGGAGATGGATATATATTCATTGATGAAAACTTATGGTGGTCAGAATTTCCATCAGAACAAGAAGTTGAGGAAAGAAATGCCTTTTTGGAAGCCCTCAAAGATCTTATTTTGGCCAGATTACTCAACAGACACTCACCTTTCCCACCTGGGGGAGCTCAACTTTAAATAAATCAACAGAATCAAGATTTCTTTTTCTAAAATGTATCAGTATCACCCATAAAATGTATCATTAGTTTCTTTTTTTATTTATTTCATTTTTTTTCTCTCAAATGGCAGTGACTTCCTGCCTTAACAAAGAAGAAATTAATCAACAAATTATCCCTTAAAAATTAAAAAATTAAAAAAAAAAAAAAAACTTACAAAAAATATATCAATTACCTTCACCATGGCCAATTCACCAACTTTTGAATCCTATGGGGAAGAATTAATAAAAAAAGACCAAATTATCAATGAAGAATTTCTTTGGTCATCAGAAGATGAAGATATCAATAAATAAACCCTTTGGCACTTTAAAGAAACTCCATCAAAATCAAAAAAATCAAACAAAATAGTCAGATTTAAACTTCAAAAATCACTAGGCAGTGACCTCCTGCCTTATCAAAGAGGAATATCAATTCTCATCAAATCAAATCAATAATTCCACTCACCAATAAAAAACACAATAACAAATCATCCAAATAACTAGGCAGTGACCTCCTGCCTTATCAAAGAGGAAAATTAATTCTTATCAACCAAAAATCACCATTTTCCTTCACCCAAAACCAAAAATCACTAGGCAGTGACCTCCTGCCTTATCAAAGAGGAAAATCCAAAAATTTTATCAACCAAATCAAATCAATAATTTCACTCACCTAGGAAAAGAAACAACAAATCCTCTCAATCACTAGGCAGTGACCTCCTGCCTTATCAAAAAGGAATATCAACTCTCATCAGCTCAAATCAATAATTTCACTCACCCAAATCATATCATCACTAGGCAGTGACCTCCTGCCTTATCAAAGAGGAATATCCAAATTTCCTACCCAAAATTACCATTCAAAACCCATTAAGCCTACTCTCAAGCTCTTTTTATAAATAAATCAAATATTATTACCTTTTAACAATTCAAAAACCCGCCAAGTCCTACAAAATGGAGTCATGGCCATTACCTGAAGAAAATACCTGGTCAATGGGCACAGATATCAGCTGGATAGAGGAAAAAGAAGTCTGGGCCAATTACATTAATCAACAAGAAATAGATGAATATCCTGACTGGTTCTTTAAAATAAAACCAGAACCTTGTCCTGATATTTCCACCATAGTCCTTCCATACATTGAGTTTGAAGACATCTTTGAAAAAGAAAACTCACCTTCAGAAACTGTCATATCCCATCCATGGAAAGAATTACCTGGATTCAATCTTACAAAATATGAATTCTTGGAGTTACTGACCTGGGATGGAATTGATGGCAACCTTGGAAACAATTACTGGAATGAAATATTTTACATGGATGAACACCTCAGGAAATCACTATTTTGGAGGACCTGGGAATGCCAAGACTGGTTCAACCTCCAGGATTTTGAAATCAAAAATGGAAAAATCAGCAAGATCTCAGGGGGATATACTGTGAAAAATACCACATGGGATTGTCACTGGGAGGAAACACTTATACCATCAATATTCATCCTCAAAGGTGGTGTAACTAAATTCAATACAGAAGAATGGAAATCCTTCTTTCAAGAATACCTTTTCAAAGCTCTTAAAAAAGAACAAGGGAAGGGAGGAAATTTTGTCAAGAATGAATTATTAAATAAGATATTTTGTCAAAGGGATCAATCAAATGAAATCTCACCTGCTAAGTACCCAGTTCTTTGATTTCTAATCCATCCTATTTTCATTTTAGTTGTTATTATTTATCCCTTTTATTTATTAATATAATTTTACTTTAATCTTTATTACTATCATTTTTTAATTCTTCCTTTCATGATCACCTTAAAAAAAAAAAAAAAAAAAACAATTAGCTTCAGTTCATAAAAGCTTAAAAGAAAGAAATAAAATAAAACTTGCTTGATATTGAAGATGTCTTTTATGATTGTTTTTTGTTATTTTACTTAAAAAAAAAAAAAAAAAATATAATAATTAAAAAAATATATATATATAATAAATATTAGTTCTAGAATATAAAATAT
Source organism: Austropuccinia psidii (assembly GCA_023105745.1). Taxonomy (NCBI): domain Eukaryota; kingdom Fungi; phylum Basidiomycota; class Pucciniomycetes; order Pucciniales; family Sphaerophragmiaceae; genus Austropuccinia; species Austropuccinia psidii. Next base: position 31,518,718 of record JALGQZ010000011.1, read on the forward strand.
ATAAAACAAGAAAAAAAAAAACAATTAGTTTCAATTAATCTTATATTAAAAGATGATAACTATAAAGGAAACAATATCTTACATAACATTATAATTCTATTTTAGTCTTTCCTGCTTTTATGATATATTCTATCCCATTTCTAATTCTATTAGTTAAAAAAAAAAATTACAAAACAAAAAAAAAAAAAAAAAAAAAAAAATCTTAGCTTACTGACCTCCTTTACCTCTATTTGATTGGTTTATTATTTTTATTTTATTTTTTTTTTATTTTAATTCCTATTTATTTTATTTTTTCTTATTTTAGTTTATTTTACTTTCTTTTATTTTATTTTATTTTTTTTTATTTTTTTTTTTTATCTCTATTCTTTTATTTTTTTATTTTTTTATTTTTTTATTTTTTTATTTTTTTTTATTTTTTTTATTTTTTATATTTTTTTATTTTTATTTTAATTTTCTTTCTCTTTTTTGAATATTTCCACTGACCTCATTTCATTTGAAATTTGATCCTCACTGAAATTAAGATTTTTTTTGTTTACTTTATTTTATTCTTTAAAAAAAAAAATAATAATAATAATAATAGAAATAAAAGTGGCTGAAGGAATAGTTTCTCCATTTCAGAATACAGGAGGCATAACAAGGTGCTACAACAAGCTAAGTAGCAAAAATTTTACTAATAATAAACTAAAATAATATATATATAAAAAATAAGAAATCAATAAATAGATAAAAAATAATAGTAGTAATAATAATAAGAACAAGTATAAACTTACCCTATGACTTGCTTCACTTAGAAGGGTGAATAACCCGACCCAAATCGTTACGAGGGCGAAGGTAGTAGGGCCCCTTGGTTTTTTTTTTGAACTTTCTTTTTGGAATGAAGTGAGGATGAGGGTTGAGGATCCAAAAGTCTGGGATCCACCTCTCCGTTCAAAAAAGAATAAAAAACCGACGCTGCTATCGGTGTAGGCTCACGATGGTTAGAAGAGCCAGCGGGTGAGCTCAAGGAATCGCCGAGAGCTGGTGGTGATGGAGGGAATGTCGGATAAGGACCGTCGGCAGTGAGCCATTCCCACACCGACTTCCTCAACCTGTTGGTTGGAGGAATGCCGAGAACGAGGTCTTTTAGCTCCTCGGTGGTGAATGGTTGGAAAGCGTTGAAAAAGTCGGCAGCAAAGCCAACCTCATGGGAGCTCATCGTTATTCTAAAACAGATGTATATATAAAATAAATCAATAAACGAAACAATAAACAAATTAACCTCTAGCAAGGAAGACGAAACATACCAAGGTTGGCAGTCAAGATAAACGCAAAACAGGAATTGGATCAATGGCTGAGATGGATAGAAAAACCCTGACCTCTCTGGCCCTTTTATCAGGAAGGAAGCTTCAGCACTTTGACTCTATCCTTACCTGGGAATCAATCCAGCTGTCTAAAAAAGGAAACCCGAGCATGAGAAGAACTAACCGTCAGCAGTCCCGACGTCAGTCCATCAACCGTTGGTTGTCGAAAGAGAGAATGAAAACAAAGGAAATGCTTTCGGAGGAGACTTTACTTACGTGACCTGGGCGGAACGTTGGATGATATTGGTACGACTTGCAAATGAACCGTCTATTCTCTTTATTTACATTATCCCACTCTAAGCCCAATACCAGAAGAGGAAGGCAATAATAATAATAATAATAATAAAAAAAAAAAAAAAAAAAAAAGAGTGAAAAGATACGATACATACCGGAGCTTGTTAAGATCACATAACAAAAAACCTATGAAAACATCAACACTAGCTAGAACATACGTCAAATATTAAGGATAAAAAAATAACAAGACTTTACGGAGGATCTATAATGCAGCTCCAATTACAATGGAGACCTCAGCTATTAAATTCGTTTTGAAGGAGGGAAGGAAACTGAACACATTAACCACAACGCTAAAGACAAGCTTGAATAATTTCTCTTCAGGGGAAACGTTTACAGGTCACACCCATTGAAGCACCTCCATTGAAATTCCTAGCGGCCATCAACATGTCCAATTTGCCTCTAAGCTACGTCAATGACCATCTAAAAGCTGTCTAAGCTAAAATAACTATTAGAATCAGAGGCACCAACAAATGTCTTCAACCGCGCCAACAGCTAACCCCACTGCTACTTTAGGTTGTATCTCACCCATCGGCTTTGCTACCAAGATCGCGTCACTTCCAATCATTGTGCCGCACAAATCCAGATATTTGACCGTTTTCATAGAGGACAAGGGCACTTTTAAACCCCAATTTCTAATAATTTATTGACTCAATACGCTCCAACTCCTGTCGCACGAATTTGGTTTACCAGAGCTTTGCAGCATGAGAATTCCTCGTCAAGCTTAGTGCTCTCGGCTTGCTATTGAGCGGGTTGAAGAAGGCTTTAAGTATATCACGACAGCTCAACGTCGCTATTGGGCAGCAAGAGACCAATATAGACTGTATTGGTATCACAAAACACCGCTGGAAATAGAATTTTGGTTGCATCATTACGTTGCGAGACTCAAGAGCCGTCGAAACCCAAAAGCACCATGATGGTGATGGCGCCGAGATCCTTGTTTTTCAGTCGATAAAGTAATGATAGGGTAATCCGTCAGCCCACTCCAGCTTGAAATTGATCAAGCTCACCAGATACGACTGATGCCGCCGGCTATAAGGTTGAATGGTCATTAACTGAATAAATAACCAAGAATAAGCTAAGACTTCCAAGAGAAAACCAGCAGGGTACAACGGTTGCTTTGCCCAATCCACTTTAAAATATTTAAATTTGTTCGCAAAGATGTATGAAGGGCCGTGTATAAAAAACAAGCACACAATATTTGCACCAATCACAAGGGGATTTAGGTCCTCTCAGACCACTCGTATCGCCCATTTCTAAGGGCTCCTGCTGTCTCTACACTTCCAACAACTACAGCCTTAACTGTTGCAGGATTAACCAGAAAACCTGATTAAGTTTGAAGGCATTGGGGCAAATATCACAATAAACAACAAATTCTATAAATCCAGCTTATCTCATAAAAACAAATAAGTCCTCAACATGACTTTAAACTGTTAAATTTTTTTTAATTATGTTTTGGAAAATAAATAATAGCCCTCATCAAGGCTTTAAAGTGATGGGTTTTCTTTATTTTTTATTTTGTGTTATAATTATATTTAAACTGACATATCTTATTTTGGTGTGCTACAGGGCATACAAAACAATAAAAGCCCTCGTATGGCTATAAACTGCTTTTTATTTTATTTTATTTTTATTATCACTTTATTTTTGGACATTAAATTAAACTGACAAATTTCATTTTTGATGGGCTGCAGGGCTATAAAAAACAATAAAAGTCCTGAACAAGACTTAAAACTGTTTATTTCTAGTCTCTATTTTTATTATTAAAGCTGGATATTACTGAGTTTTTTCTTTGATCAATTTTTTTTAAAAAATAAAAAAAATATAAAAAAAATAAAAAAAACAAAAATATAAAAAAATAAAAAAAATAACAAAAAATAAAAAAATGAAATAACAATAAAAAGCCCTTAGCATGGCTTAAAACTGCTTAGGTCTCTTATGAATTATAATTCTGATTTTTTTAACTTGCTAATTGATTTTTTATTTTGAAATTCTACAGGGCTATAAGTTAAAAAAAAAGAGCCCTCAGCAAGGCTTTAAACTGCTTGTTTTGCTTTTATTTTGTTTTTTTGATAATGTTGGCCTTTAAATTACTAACATTTTTTTATTTTCAGTTAATACATTGAAAAAGCCCTCATCAAGGCTTTAAACTGATGATTTTTCTTTTTATTCTTTTTATAAATTATGAATTTATCTGAAATTTATTATCTTCAATTGCTACAGGACTTAGACAGAAAAAACACATTAAAAATGTCCTCAGCAAGACATTAAACTGCTGGTTTCTGCTTTCATTTTTTATCTTCTGGCTGTTTATTTTATTTAAAATGATTTTCTATTTTTTTTACAGGGCTTTACAATAATTTAATTAAACAATAAGCCCTCAGCATGGCTTAAAACTGCTTAATTCATTTATGAATTCTAATTTTGATGATTTAAGTGGCTAATTTATTTTTTTTATTTTTGATATCCTGCAAGGGCTAAAAAATTTGAACAAATAAAAAGGCCCTGGAATGAGGGTTTAAATAACAAATAAGTCCTCAACATGACTTTAAACTATTGACATTTTTTTATTTTTTATGACTTGGAAAATGATAATAAATTGATAAGAGTCCTCAGCATGGCTTTAAACTGCTGGGTTTGCTTACTTTAATTAGATAATTTTATGAATTTTTTTTTATGCTACAGGGCTACAAATAACAAAACATGCCCTGAGCAAGGCATTAAACTGCTCAAATTTTATTTTTTATGTTTTTTTACTGATTTTCTCTTTAGTTTGATAATTAGAGGAAATAATGAATAAAAAGAAAAGCCCTCAGCATGGCTTAAAACTGCTTAATTTCATTTATTATCATGATTTAATTAATTTGACCAACCATGTTTTTTTTATATGAAGAAACAGGGCTACAAACAAAAATAATAATAATAATAATAATATAAATAAAAGCCCTCAGTATGGCTATAAACTGCTTATTTTATTTTTTGCTTACTTTATATTGGATATTAAATAAAGCTGACATTTTATTTTTATGGGCTACAGGGCTATAAATAACAATGAATTCCCTGAGCAAGGCATTAAACTTCTCAATTTCAACTTATGCTCATTTTTTATTACTGATTATCTAATTTGCTGATATTTTAGTAATTTTTTAGTTTAATAAAATGAATGAGGGAAATAAGAAAGCTATAAAATGAAAAGAACAAAAATAGGGCTTACAAAACAATAAAACAAAATAATATTAGCCCTCAGCAAGGCTTTAAACTGCTTATTTATTTTTTTCATTCTTAATTTATCTTGGATATAAGATGGAGCTGACACATTTAATTGTGCTACAGGTCTTCAATATACAAATTAGCCCTCAGTATGGCTATAAACTGCTTCTTTTACTTTATTTCTCATGATCTTTTTATCTTTGATATTAAATTGAACTGACATATTTTACCTTTTATGTGCTACAGGTCCATAAAGGACAATGAAAGCCCTCAGTATGGCTATAAACTGCTTATTTTGTTTTATTTTTCATTCTTACTTTATTTTTTGGATATTAAATTAAAACTGATATACTTCATTTTTTGATAGGTAAAGGGCTACAAATAAAAGATAAAGCCCTCAGCATGGCTTTAAACTGCTATTTTATCTTTTATGCTTTCTTATTTTGAATAATAACTATACTAAAATATTTGATTTGGGTTCCACAGATGAGTCCTCAATAAGACTATAAACTGTTTAAGATAACTATACAACTTGGCTTTGAAGATAAATTACATGCCAGGAAACCCCAAGTGCAACAATCAGGTGCCTGGACACAAGATATGGTCCTTGGCAAGACCATAAACTGCCCACCACTAAGAATTCTCAACTAGGACTCAATAAAAAACAACAAACCAAATGTCCTTGGCAAGCCCATAAAATGCCCACTCAAATTAGCAACAAAAGTCAAGAAAAATTAAACAGGCAAGGTCCTTGGCAAGACCATAAATTGCCCAATCAAATTGACAACAAGGATCACAGAAATCAACCAATAGTCCTAGGCAAGACTATAAACTACCTGGGGTTTTATTTTACTTTATTTTCCTACTTTCTAATTTTATGTCATTATAAAAAAGAATTGGAAAGATGTACTGACTTAAGCTTTTGAACATATTTTTTTATTTTTTATCCCAAAATTCAACCATTTATTTTCCCTAAGAATTAGGGGCATATCCCATTCATGATCTCAAGAATATTCTATTTATTCATTATTTCTATTATAATTTTCTTACTATTACAATAAGAGTCATTAAATTGGCTCAATTTTTCCACTCAAAAATAATAATAATTAAAAAAAAAAAAAAACTCTAAATCAAGTCATTTTTTTAAAAAAATGATCGATTTATTTGAAATATTTCTTCAATTACAAGAAAGTGATTGGAACTTGTTTGAAAAGAAGAAGTATTTGTGCCATGAAGGCATTAATTGAACTCTGAAGGAGCTATTTATATTAAAAAAACTCATAAATTGATGACATAATTTGGGGAATTTACATATTAATAACACCTCAATGTGCTATTTATTCCAAAAGGAATTTTGAAAGCCCCCCAAAAAAGCAAAGAAGAGTTTTTTTTCAATTGCACAAATTTTCAATTTCACTGTTTATATTTCTTAACAACTCAAATGCATTTATGGGTAACAGAAAATCTGAACCATAAAGGGGATGGACTTGAAATAAAGTCTGAGTCACAATGATGATTCCAAAAGGAAGAGTTGTGGCATCATAAGGGTCATTATATGATTAAAGGACTCAAATTATGATCATTCAATTATGTCATATTAATTATAAAACCTCTCAAGAGCACCAATTTTTACTGATTGGCACAAATTACCAGCTTCAACCAAACAGTTCCATGATCTTAATTGTGATTCAGGTTTATTTCTTTTAAATTGTGATTTTTACTCAGATATCTCACTTAATGGTTATTTGATACTTACATTAAAAAAAAAAACTTATTATTGAATCATCATCAAAATAAAGTTATGTAAATTTTGTGTATCATTATTTATCCTTATCAAAATCACTATAAAAAATAAGGGGTGGGTAAACTTATTTCTTACACTATCCCTTATAGTGGAAGTTTTGGGGAATGAGAACATATCCTCTTCAAAAATTTGAAAACCAACTCAAGATTTTTAAATGGAGAGGGGGGCCCTCATAAAAAAAATATTATTAAAAGAAAAAAATATCAATAAATTAATATTAAAATCAACTTTAAATCACCTTATTATTACAATTTTTTTATTTTTCATTTCTTTATAACAGGTATAGTTCAGGAATACAAAAGAACAAAAGGACATAAATTATTTTGAAGAAATAGCAAGAGAATTGGGAAACAACTTATTAAAGGACAATTATTCAGAATACTGAAAATGAAGAAGATTATTTATGAAGAAAAGCAGGAGTTTCTTATGGATTGACCTTTGGGGCAGCACAAGACCTTGGAAACTTTTTTGATTCTGGATTGAAACTCATTTGGACTTCAAGAATCACTGATCAATATTTATGGACTGAAGGATGACTCATTGGATTAATTATGGACTCAGGACTCACTCAACATGAAGGACTAACAAGATGATGTACAGCACTCAAATCAAATTGCCCTTGGGATTTTAAAGAAGATTGAAGACTCAAGAGGTCCTCAGCATGACACTAAACTGCTTCCCCTGTAGACTTGGGCAGGGAAACTTATAAAAAATAATAACAGCCAAGAAGCTGGAGGGGATTGTCCTAGTCAGGAGAAGTGCTGAAGGACCATCTTTGTCCTCAGCATGACAATAAACTGCTCTCTTTGTGTAACAGGAACAAGGGGTTTCACAGGTGTTTAGCATTATCAAATTGGCCAAAATGAACAAAGTGGATTCTCAAGCCAGCAATTAAGACAAGAAAATTCCTTATCAAGAAATAAAACAACCAGAAGAATCTTTCATCAAGTGGGAATAATGAAGATTGAAGAATAAAACAAGAGTTAAGTGGAATCCAAAATCAAGCCCAAAGGAGCTCAAAAATCAAGATAAGCCCTTGGATTAGGCCAGGAGGTCCTTGCATGACTTAAACTGCAGGACTTGTATACCTAATATACAGGGGTTACACACCTAGTTGTAGGTCCTGTATGACCTTAAACTACATTTTTTATGGAAGAAAGAAGAAAGAAGAATTGTGAAGACCTCAATATTTCAGGACACTAGCAAATTCTTAGAAATAATTAAAAAAAAAAAAAAAAAAAGAGAAGAAGAAACAAAATAACTAATTGAAGATGGATCACCAAATTTTAGCAGCCAAATACAAATCAGTCCTGAAGAAGGTGAGACCAGTCAATGAGGAATGCCTCAAGACCTTAACCCACCTTTGGAAAGACCACCTTTGTCAAGAGACCCTTATGAAACACCCTTATCACCAAACCCACCTATATTTCAAGAAACCTTCAAGGTCACCCATGAAAGACTCCAAGCAGTCAATTTTGGCCCACCAGGATGGTTATCAAATGAAGAAATCAATTTACTCAAAAATGTTATTACCTTAAGGGAAAAAGCAATAGCTTTCTGTGAAGAAGAAAGAGGATTACTCAAACACTCATATGGAAAACCTTACAAGATACCAGTAATACCTCATGAACCTTGGCAGAAGAAACCAATTCCAATTCCCAAATCAATTTTACCTCAGTTCACTGAATTAATCAGAGAAAGAATCAAGACTGGACTCTATGAGCAATCCACCTCAAGCTATACAAGCCCAATATTTTGTGTGGCCAAATCAAATGGGAAACTCAGGATTGTCCATGACCTTCAAGAACTCAACAAAGTCACCATCAAGGATGCTGGCTTACCACCTCACATTGAAGAATCTGTAGATGCATTTGCAGGAAGAGCATGTTATGGACTAGGAGACATCATGGGAGGATATGATGAAAGAGAATTAGATGTCACTACAAGACCCCTCACTACTTTTGAAACACCCCTTGGAAGGATGCAACTCACAAGACTACCCCAAGGAGCCACCAACTCAGTAGCAGTATACCAAGCCCAAATGACCTGGATACTTCAAGAAGAAATACCAGAAAGTGTAGGAATTTTCATTGATGATGGAGGAATAAAAGGACCAAGATCACTTTACAATCAAGAAACACTACCAGAAAACCCCTCAATCAGAAGATTTATATGGGAATATGCCATAACCTTAGAAAGAATTTTATTCAGGATTGAAGAAGCAGGACTTACTATCTCAGGATCCAAGTTTGCATGCTGTGTTCCAGCTTTGGACATAGTAGGGCATGTTGTATCATTCAAAGGAAGAACAATCTCAAAACAAAATATCAACAAGATTCAAAATTGGCCAACACCTCTTAACAAGAAGGAAATAAGGGGATTTCTTGGACTTTGTGCCTATGTAAGGATGTTCATTGAAAACTTCTCACAAGCTGCATCACCACTCAGAAGGCTCACCAGAGAAGATGTTGACTGGGATTGGGATCAAAAATGTGAAGAAGCTTTCCATAAGCTCAGAAGAATAGTTGGAGAAGAAATAACCCTCAAGAAATTGGATTATGACAAAGGAGCAGGAAAAATCAAGCTAGCAGTAGATTCAAGCTACATTGCTGCAGGAGCAGTACTCACTCAAGAAGACAAAGAAGGAAAGGACAGACCAGTATTATATGAATCAAGAACTTTTTCAAAATTGGAATCAAAATACTCACAACCCAAATCGGAACTCTGTGGAGTTGCATGAATTCTCAAGAAACTTCAAACAATACTTTGGGGACAACATTTTGAACTACAGGTTGATGCCAAGGCCTTAATTGAAATGATAAACACCCCTTGCTTACCCAATGCCCCCATGACAAGATGGGTGGCTTTCATTCAACTATTTTCCTTTGATTTGGTACACAAACCAGGGAAAACTTTCACTATGCCAGATGGGCTATCAAGAAGACCAAAAAACTCAGAAGAAGAAAATGAAGATGCACCAGAATTTGATGAAGAAGAAGATTGGATCAAGCCACACCCTGGATTTGGGGCTAAGAATGTAAATTCACTCCATTTTTCAGGAGTACAAGTACCAACCAAACAAGAAGGATTTTGGAAGAGAATGCAAGAATACTTAAGTACAATGAAAAAACCACAATCAAGTAAAGATGAAGAATTTAGAAGGATAAAAAGAAGGTCATCCAACTTTTTCTTGGAAGATGGCCAACTCAAAAGATGAAATAACCCTAACCCTCAATTGGTGATATCAAGGCAAGAAGTTCAAAACTACATTTTAAAGTCACTTCATGAAGACATGGGCCACAGAGGGTAAAATGAAACTTACAGAAGAATTAAAGCCAGATTTTGGTGGGAAGGAATGAAGAAATCAGTCAAGAAATGGGTTCAATCTTGCCTAGCCTGCCAAAAGAGAAGTCAAAACTTACAAAGGGAACAAGGAAGGCCTACAGCAACATCAACAATCTTTGAAAGGGTAAGCATGGATGCAGTCCATATCAAATCAGGAAGATGGAAATATATGGTTGTGGCCAGAGATGATTTTTCAGGATGGCCAGAAACAGTTGGACTAGTCAAATTAACAGCAAAAGCAGTTTCAGAATGGTTCACCTCAGAATGGATATGCAGGTATGGCTCACCAAAAGAAGTAACTGTTGATGGGGGGCCAGAGTTTGGAAAAGAATTACAAGATGCAGTAAAGAAAGCAGGATCAAGGATCAGAATCACCACACCCTATTACCCAGAGTCTCAAGGAATGGTTGAAAGGGGCCATAAACAACTTAAAGATGCATTAGTCAAGATGTGTGGAGAAAATGGAGGAAAATGGAAAAAATATCTACCTTTGGTTACCTTGGCTGACAGAATCTCCACTAAAAGGACAACTGGTTTCTCACCATATGAACTCCAATTTGGACAACTACCAGTATTACCAATTGATGTTGAAACAAAAACCTTTTTAGCAGTAGAATGGCACAAAATATCCACAACTGAGGAATTATTGGAAGCCAGAGCTAAACAATTAGAAGGAAAAGAAGAAATGAGAAGGAAAGCAGCAGAAAAACTCAAAAAATCAAGGGAGGACTCAATGAAATATTGGGATAGAAGAATGGCACATCAACTAAGATCACCACTCAATCCAGGAGATTTGGTCCTGGTTTACAACAAAGCAATAGAAACTAATTGGGGGCTACTTTTCAAAAACAAATGGAATGCACCCTACAGAGTAATCAGACAAATAAACAATGGACCATATGAACTTGAGGAACTTGATGGAACAGAATTAGCAAGAAGATTTGCAGCATCTCAAGTCAAGAGGTTCTACCCAAGAGGAAAGTTGATAAACACAAAAGAAGACACAGAAGAAGAACAAAGTGAAGAAGATGAATCAATAAATGAGGAAGAGGTATTTGAGGAGACCACAGAATCAGATGAGGAATAAAGAGCTCTCACCTGGAATGCTGGGGACAGCATTAAATGGAGAGGGGGATGTGGTATTCCATACCATTTTTTCACCAGGCTCAAGCTCATAGTACCCTATAACAGCAGGAAATCCAGCCTACAGGCAGACTTACACTCAAATTTTACACCAAAAGGTCAATTTTACAGCAAGAAGCTGGATTTAACTCATAAAACCATGGCACAGGCACCAAAGGGAAGTGTATGTGTTTAGATAACTTATTCAATTTCACTATGCATATGTAAAGATCAATTTACATATAGCAAACTAGTTACAACAAATGAGGTACCACCCTTTAAATTACACACCCCGCCCAGCTTTACACCCCCTTACAGCCATAGGACTCATGCAGCAAGAAAATGACACATGCATTAGTTATACAGCCAACTTGCATTCAAAGTCACATGATGCAAAGCCCAGCCCCATGGAATTCCTGCAGCTCAATTGCAACACAGCCCCAAGAGTACTTTATCTTATATCCACAGTAACCCCACTTAAAACCTTAAAACATAATCAAAATTATTTACACCACTCATCACCTCATGCAAACCAAAGCTAGTTACAACAGGCTGCATGCAGTACACAATTCCAATTAAATCTCAACCACATGACTATGCACAGCATGTGTCAAAATCAAAAATCACATCATCTCATAAAAACAGTAAATTCACCAATGCAAGAAGTTATCACCTGCCCTCATTTTAAAGTTTAAAAAGAAGAAAAAAAACCATGACACCTGCATAAATTACACAGCCACTTCTACCAAAACTAAAATAGGACATATGCAAAGGAATTACAAGGTAATCATGTGATACTGAATCCACCAACAGAATATCATGTGACAGAAAAAGGCTGTGCACAAGAAAACTCCTCAGCCAAAATTGAATCACCTCATGTATGCAAGGAAAATTCAAGAATATCACATCATAATTAGTTCACCAAAAGACAATCATGTGATAAATGGAGGCTGTGCAGAGAGAAAATTATCACCAAACCTTAAATCACCTGACCCATGCAAGAAAGGTCCTCACCAAAAACAGAGTCACATGATGAAATCAAGAGGAATTAAAGTGGAAAAAGACAGCTCCCATGGAGGGCCCTCTAGGCTCCCAAAAGGTATAAATAGAGGGGCTCTCTCCCCCCAAAATGCAAATTATATCCCATGCACAATATATCCTCTGCACATTACAAGCACAGGAATAAGTCATCCCTCACCTGGGAGGTAGTCCAGCAAATTATAGTGAATTTACTTACCCAGTAGCTAAGCTCAGTGGAAGTATAGTGCTGAAGATTACCCAGTAGCTAAGCTCAGTGGAATCTTATTATTATTAAAATAAAAATAAAAATTACCCAGTACCCAAGATTAGGGTTACTACTCTATTAAAATATTTTATCCATTAAAATTAAAACAATTTATCAAGATTTAAAATTAACTTATCTCTTTAAAAATCCAATATCAAAGAACCTTACCTCTTAAATTTAACAAATACAATTTTATCTTATTATCAACAACTCTTAAAAAAAAATAACAAACCTTCCAAAAAATTATCTTACTCTATTATAACTTCACCTTAACAAAATTACCTTTATAAACACTCATCAAAATTTCCAGAAAACCTTAAATAACCCATCCTACCAAGGAATTATCACCAATAAGAAACAACTCATCTCAATTTCACTAAAAAAAAGATATTAAGATTAAACAGACAAGTATTTCACTAGAATCTCAAATTTAACCAAAATTACTGACATTATTTTTCATATTATTTATTGAATAGGTCTGATCTGAGACTTCTGAATTTTGTCTTCTGCAGTTTTAAAGCCACTTACTAATTTTATTTTGGTTTGTGAGCTCCAAGGAAGATTTTGTTCAGTATTTTAGGAGGGGCAGGCAATACACCCTTGCCACCCTTGGTTACAGGAGTTATTAGCAATTCAAAACTAGTTACCTGTGATTTCCCCCTCCAGGTACTGCCTCATTTTAATCCCACACAAGAGGAGTTCCCACAATAGCACTCTTCATAGCTTTATCAACAAAAACTTCAGTCAAGGCATCCACCTCTGAAAATTAGGAATGTGACCAACCTCTTATTAATCTTCTTCTGATCAGTGAAGTTTCCAGTAATATTCCAGCGTCAACAGTTGTCAAAGATCAATTCAGGTTCTGGAGAAATTGGGTCTATAGAAGTGCTGGCTATAGGTGGTTGAATATTGGTGGAGGTAGAGGCAATTGTGGATGGCCTGGTTGGGGGGACCTGATCACTTCATGGATGGTGGAACTGACTGGGACTGGGGATAGTAAAGTGGATTGGACTCTTCTTTTTTGGATGGGGGTAGTAATTTCAAGTCCTTCTCCATCAAGCTAATCACTGACTTCAGCATAAGTATCATTTTCATCTTGAACCACCAAATTTTGTTTCAATTTTCCAAGTATTCCATCCTTTCTGGTGACCAAAATAGGAACTTCTGGGGCTACTCTAATGGGGTTGCCTTGGGGGGGGATGGGGCCTCCCGTTTTGGCCCAGGAACTGCTGGTATTAGTCCATTGTTGAACACATCACATTCTGGAGCCAGTCACTGAAGCAGAAGAAAAGAAAACCATAGAAATAAGTAACTCAGCAATTCCTTGATCATTCAACTAAAAATTGGAGTGGCCAGAGGTGGAATCAGCAGTTGGAGGTTCATCAACAGGAGCTTCCAATAAAAATCTTCCACCCTTATTGATGCTGCTCCAAAATTTTCCGGGATTTTCTGGGAATCTATGGTTGGCCTGAGAGCAATTCCTTTTCCAAAGGTTGCAGAATTGGCACCTGGTGGACCTAGCAGTAGCAGATTCAATACAAGGAACCCCCTTCTTCTGAAAATTGATGCAGCATGGCTCAATAACTCCAACAGATTTAAAACCATCATAGTTTTTATTAATGTCATAAGTCTCTGTAGGGGCCATACTCTCTTCAGAAACCTCCCTCAAGTTATCAAAGACACCAGCACCATAAAGTAAAGGAGGCTGAGAATCAGAGTGATTGGAGTCACAAATGGAAGTGAGCTTTGAACTCATCTTCAAGTCAAGTTTTAAAGCCAAGACCAAGCAAACCATGGAAAAAAATCCAAGTCAGCAAGTCAAATATGGCAATTTGAACTTCAAGAATGGAGTGAAGCACAAGAAAATAGAATAAATTATCATTGAAAGCTGTTTCAATTGCCAAATTGGCCATTTTTATGCATTTGCCCAAAATCACTTCAAATCATCTGAAAGGCCTTTAAAACATCAAAAATCAAAGAAAAAGGTTAATTGGTGCATTTGTGCATTTTGCGCATTTTGGCTAGTTCTGCTTCAAAACCTTCAAAAATGTCATCTTATTCAAAGTTTCATCAAATATGCCATTTTCATGTATATTGGAATATTTGTGCATTTTGCGCATTTATGGTTATTACTTCTTCAAAACCATTAAGCTTATCAATTCAGCCTTTTTTGATCAAAACTTCATCAAATTACTCATACTCTTGCATAATTCCATAATTGCACATTTTGGCTAAATTGTCCAAAAAACCCCAGAAAACAGAAAAAATTGGGGAAATTTGAATGGCATGCTGCAATTGTCCACAATCAAGAAAGGTGCAATTTTAGCCCAATTTCAAGATGAAGAAAAAATTATTCAAGGCAGAGCGTTCTTAGGACATAAACCTGAAGTCATCTACTTATCATGAGCCATGAGGACTCAAGACAAGTTGGATGAAGAGCACTGGAATGTGAAGAAGAAATAAAAATGCCACAGAAGAAGAAGAAGAGAAGAATCAGAATAAAGTCAAAGAAAAAGAACCTATAATTTATGAAGATCAAATTTTTTTTGGAGTTATGATTGATGAAGAGGAATTATGAGGGATGAAAATTGGGTAATTGGGGGGAAGAATATAGGAGAAATATGAGAATCATATACATAGAATAAAAATCCACAATAATTCAGATGGCCTAAGCATATGGCCATTGTACAATGTCAAAAGCAATCTAGCTTATGACACTTAAATAGCTGCCAAAAGCCCTATCTATTTCATGGAAATATATAGGAAGAGAAAATTCAAATTATCAGAATGGGAACCATGAAATGGTCCCCATATACTGACCATATTGGACCAGAAGAGACAGAAACACCCATATTAGGGATAAGCTCTTCTGAACAGCACAATGAATTTTTTAATTAAGTTAAAAAATCTTATGAAAAAACAGACAGTGTAGAATATTGATGTCACTCATTCAAAAAAGGTATAGGATTGCAGGACTGAAATCCAAGTTAGAGGAACCTTTGTTGAGGGACTTTAATGACAAAAAATGTTTCCTTATGAATGGACTCCTCTACCACAAAGAGGAACACACTAGTTCCCTCACAGTGATAGACAGATACCATGTATCACAGATCCTACAAGAGTGCCATGAATTCCCCTACATGGGACACATGAGTGAATATAGGACCAAAGAGAGGGCAGCAAGAACCTCTTGGTAGCTTCAGTGGGAAAAACAGTTGAGTGAATACATGAAAACTTGTGAAAGATGCCAAAAGGCAAATAGAAAACATGGGAAGAAGTATGTACTACTCCAGCACATAGAGGAGTCCAAACACCAACAGGACACCATTAACATGGATTGGGTAATAGGTATTGTCCCAGGAGGCAAAGAAAACTTCAATTCTTTCCTAGTCATAGTAGAAAGGTATAGTAAAAGTGTTAGATGCCTACCATGCCACAAAGAGGACACAGGTATGGACACAGCATTGTTATTCTGGAATACCATGATAGCTACAGGTGGAGTCCCTAAAATCATCATTAGTGACAGAGACCCAAAATTAAAATCAGAACTTTGGACTAAGATCTATGATCTGCTTGGGACTAAACTTGCGTTTTCTACAGCTTACCAACCACAAAAATATGGAATAGCTGAAAGGATGATCCAAAAAATGGAAGACATCATCAGAAGATTCTCTTCCTATGGAAGGGAATATAAAGATAATAAAGGGTACACCCAGAATTGGGTTACACTTTTATCATATATACAACTGGATTACAATGCCAGTCAGAACTCCACCACAGGGAAATCACGCTCATTGGTAGAGAAAGGGTGGAACCCCTTATTGCCTGTGGATCATTTGAATAAAAAACTTCGAGGTATCCACCTTACAACCAAAAAACTCCATGATATGTGGAAAAGAGCATGTGACACAGAATAAAAATCAATAGATGAGGAAAAAGGCTCTAACAAGCAGAGGTATGACAAGACCCATTAGGAACCTGACTTCAGGGAAGGTGACCAAGTGCTGGTATCTACCTTGAACTTCAATAATCTTAAAGTACCCAAGAAAATTAGAGACCAATTTGTGGGACCTTTTACTATCATTAGAGGGATAGGGAAAAATTCAATGGAGGCTAGAATCACAAAAGAATTCTCTAGGAAACACCCAGTGTTCCCAGTGATTTTAGTCAAACCTTACCACCAAAAAGGAGAGGATTGGTTCCCCTCCAAAAAGAAGAGCCACACTCCACAGGAAATAGTGGAAGTAGAGGACTCCTGGCCCAGTTAAAAATATCATCAAGGCTGGGAACATCAGACTCAATGGAAGAGACCATAAACAGCACTTGGTCAGATTCATGAACCAGACAGCTGATAAATACAAATGGTTAGAAGAAGATTCCATACCAGATGGTGAACTTCACCTGAGAAGATTCAAAGCTTCCAGTAGGAATGAAAAGTCTCATCAATGGTGAGTCTTTTTTAGAGGGAAGGTATGTCAGCCTGTGACTCAAAACCAGAGCACAAGCATGAAAACCAAAGTACCATAAACCAATGGTAGATGAATTGGCCACCAAAAAAGGAACTGAGCTAAAATAGCTCATAAATGGTATTAAAAAAGAAGAGTAAAACCACCTCTTTCCAAATATATGACCCCCATAACCATAAGACAAAGACTAACAAGATTATTTTTTCTGAAAGAAAGAGCTGAGAAGAAACCTAATATTTCACCTCTGATCTAGAGTCCAAAGAAAGAGACATAACCCCATCAACTGAGTTTTCTGATTGAAGCCCTAAATCAGGAATATCAAATGGTACTAGCCAAATAAAGCTAGCATCAAAACTAAGGAAGGTATAGCCAAAATTAAGCCAAATATGAGTTAGAAAAATACTCACCTCATCTAACTTCTACAGTTTTAGTGTGAGATACCCAATGGGGGATTGTCAGCCTGTGACTCAAAACAGAGCACTAGCAGGACATCCAACATACCATAAATAATGGTATGACAAGTATTGAACAAACATAGTCAATACAGGTAATAAATAAGAAGAAAAAAACTCCTCTTAAATTAAACATCAACCTTATCCAAACAGAATAAGGAAACTAGAGGAGAATAAACAAGTCAAAACCCTTATTTTCACCTCTAATCTAACTTATGCATATTTAAGTTATTACATACCAAAATGGTATTTTTCTTAAAGCTCACCTAGAGAGCTACACAATGGTATCATCCATGTTGCTGTAACACCACTACAGCTGGAGATACCATATGACCTTTATTTTAAAAACCAAGACCCCCCTGAAAATCAAAGAGGGCTTGTACAAAACTGTACAAACATATAACCAAATTAAAGATCTAAACAAGAGCTTTAATTTGAGACACCTTAGACCTCTGTATCTCTTAAATTGACTGAGGGATCTTGGTTCAAAGGTTTAACAACCAAAACACAGATATTCTGAAAACAACAAGGTAAACAAACCCCTGTATCTTTGGCATACACTCATACAACTGTACAGTGTAATATACCAAACTGTAGAGATAACCAAGCCCTACAAGACTGTATCATCAGGATACAGATATCTTCCAAATTGAAGAAGATATCTGGTATGGAAGTTTTTGAAGCCTCATACTGATGTACAAAAATACACCCAAAAGCTTAAAACCCTTATAACTTTTGCTATTTTACAGAAGGGTAAACATAAAGCATACCAATTTGAAGAGCTCATTAAGCCCTTCAATTCTGTGCTCTTGGTTTCTTGATATCTCAAGAACTGGCTGAGATATTTTGATTGGAAGGTTTTTCTGGCAATACATGACTGTATCAAACTTGTATCAAACAGTATTGCTCCCATACTTAAAATAATATACTTATGAAGATATAACCTCTCCAAAATCATCATTATTGATCATACAGACACCAGAACAACGTCATCCAAGTGCTGACGTGGCAGGTGAAAAGTTTTTTCACCCTGTATCAATCCAGAATGATCATTTGTGGTTCCAAAACCACAATTCTGCCTCTATTGACGTCAGAATTGATGATCCAGAACCACAGGCTGATCATTGGAGTGAAAATTTTCACGCCTCTGATGTGTGAAGAGTTAATAAATCTTGACAGTCTTGAAAGATATAAAAGGAAGGGTTTTTTCCTTGAAAACCCATCATCTTATCTTATTTTTACCCATATTCCTATGTGACAAAACTGTTATCCATCAGTAGTGTCCTTAGAATTATTAAAGATATAATTAGAGCATAATTATTGTAGTACTTCTTTACAGTCAAAGATATTAGAGTATTGCAACCCAGGTTCTCAACAGACTCATCACCACTGTTACCACGTAGCAGTAGGACCTGAAGAATTAAATTTATTTGTTTTTTGACGTGTCACAGTCATAATACTAGCTTGTATTTACATTTTATAGCTACTATATAGACTCACCCTGACAGGCATCCTTTCGAGAAACACAAAATGAAAGATATCCAATTGTGACATCAATTTCTTCATAAATAATCTAGAGAAAAAGTTATAAAGCAAATTAACTCCATACAGGATTTAAGGGAAATCCATATCTGAATAATGAAAATTAAAAGTGGCATGACCTTTCCATATTTAATGTTACCCATACCAAATGAGGTACAATTGTGTAGACCCCTTTGAGGGCTACAAAATGAACCATTTTTAAGCTCATGATCTTGAAAACTGACAAAGCTCTGGAACTTAAAGGTTGAAATCCCACTGTTTGTTAATCACAGATCTACTGTGGGTTCCTTTCCCATATCCTTGAATATGAGGTTTAAACTCTTCAAAGGAGCTTTTTTATCCTTCAATACCTCATAGTATGGAAATTATAGGGTCTTCATACAGGATCTGTACAGCATTATACATGTCATACATGTCGGAAAAAGGCTATGTGGTCCCCAAATGAACATGTTCACTGTGTATTGGTGAAAACTGCTCAGATGTGGTTTCAAAGCCACATTTGAGCCCAATATGGGGTATACAGGGTATGTAATAGCCACAACCCTGTCCTCAGAAGTGAAAAATATTTACTTCATCCACATGGGAAGGATTAATGGTCCTTTCACCTAATTTCAGGATAAACAGGGACCTTTCTCTTCCAAAAAGAGAAAACTTCATCCTGCTCTTGAATTCCTATATAGCAAAACATTTTACCAACAGTTATAGCTATAATTTTAATTCTTTCAATCTTTATTATAATAAGCCAATTGGTAAAGCTTCATCCAGGGCATTCAATAGTCCTCACCGGCACTATTTTCTTATAGTTAAGCCCACTTAAGCTAA
This sequence comes from Austropuccinia psidii, assembly GCA_023105745.1. NCBI lineage: Eukaryota > Fungi > Basidiomycota > Pucciniomycetes > Pucciniales > Sphaerophragmiaceae > Austropuccinia > Austropuccinia psidii. The sequence continues at coordinate 31,538,397 of JALGQZ010000011.1, forward strand.
TTTTAAGCTATTTTTACACTTATTATCTGTCTCAAAGTCATACTTAAGGCTTTAAATACTATTTGTATTACCTTAATATAGACTCATCCTGACAGATAAGGAATAAAAAAGCTCTTTATGAATAAATTACATATGGAAAACGATAATATCAACCACTTATAAATAATAAGAATATCCTTTATGAAGGATATTATCACCAAAACTGTGAAGAGATAATTCTTATAGAAAAATTCTATAACAAAAGATCATACTCTATAGAAAATAAAGAATCATCAGAGAAAAAATTACTTATACTATTTATTCAATACAATAAGTCAAAAAACAACAGTTATAGTATTGAATAGTTATTATTAGTGAAAAAGAAACCAAAAATCAATATTTTAAAGGAATATAAAAATACTTAAGAGTCCTTAGGGGAATTTTTCAACTTTAAAAGATATTCGAAACAGAAATTTTATAAGATGAAATGAATTATTGGTGATTCCAATAATATAATATGAATTATATTATTGCAATTCTATATTTACGATGAGAAAGAAAAAATAACTTATGAATTACTTTTAATAATAAGATTTTATGTTTAATGAAGCTTTACCTGTTTAAATGTATAATTTGATTTATTGAATGATGATTATGAAAAAAACAGTAATTTAAAGGCTTCTTTTATGCCTTCAGAGAAACTCTCATGATCAATAATAAATATAAAAGGAATGATCAAATGAGAACTGAAGAACCATACTTAAAAAAAGGTTCTTAGTTTAAGGTAACTTATTTTTTATTTCACTTTAAATTTAACAGTGGTATTATTAACTTCAAGTAACTTTAATCCTAATTTAGCTATATTATTTCAATTTTGAATGGAAAATCAATTTATCTATATTAAATTGCATCAAATGGGAAACTTAAGGATAAACTTGCAAGAAAAAATCTTTTAAATAAGATTTCTAATTAATTCTTGAAGAAATATTAATTTTTTTAAGAATAATTGGAAGATAAATTCAAAGGTTAGCTAGAAAAGAATTGTACGAATAGAATATACTGGTGAATTTATTATTAAATCAATAAAATCAATCTCTAGGTGGTGTAATATTTTAAACTATATCCATTGAGAATTGTAATTTTATTAAATTTTGATGTTATTGCTATTTTTATACATGAAAATAGAAATGCTACTAAACCCTTACTTTTGAGATGGCTCCAATACTTTTAGCTTTAATTTTAAGCTGTGAAAGTTCTCAAACCTTGATTAAAAGCCTGCATATACGGATTTACTCTTGGTTAGCTTGTAATTCCTGTCTAAAAGAGGAATAAACTGGTCTAAATCTAAATTTTAAGTTAAAGTATAATCTTATGGCTTAAACAAGGTCTAAAATAATTTAAGAAAGGAGGAAAACCTTATTTGGGTTCTTTCATATCCCAAACGTTGGGTACCCTGGCTTTTTTTGTATTTTTTCCTTTTCCCCACCTTTTTGCACGGATTTTTCCCTTTTATGTATTTCAAGCCATAAAATGGCTTTAAACCAATTTAAATTGATCTCAGGAAGGATTTGCATCCTGTATTCAAACTAATTAGCCACATCAGTAAATATAAACAACACCTCAAATTTAACTGAATTTTTTAAGTTTGCATAAATCTTATGAAAATTCAAAATTAAGATTAAAATGAACAATTTAAACATTTTAACAAAAAATTTAAAGATGTAGAATTGTACTGTGGGACTGTTAAACCTTCAAATAACACAGGTAATAAAGATCTTTGGGTATAACATCCTATGGTTCTACCCTAGGTTATTTTTGGTGTAGACTCCAGAAATGAAATAAAATTTATAACTTTGCTTATGAAAAATATAGTGGTTCTTTTTTTGTTTCAAATTCATTTGATTCATCTTCTTTTGGCTAAATAAAATGTATCAAACGTTAGAGGTGGACTTGAGGGTATTCAATACAAGCCTCAAAGGCTCACAAAAACTACATTCAAGACAGTCAAATCACTTCCAAAATGCCTCAATAGTAATTAAACTCACTAATTGTAGATTTGAATATTTTTAAAAAGGCCTTTCAAATAAAACTCATGGCAAGGACCCCAAATGTAAGGCTTGACTATGAAAAAATGGGTAAGAATGACTAATATTTTACTTATTGTACTCTCAATTTCTTAACAATAATGAAGAACAAGATTTAGAATAATTCTGGTAATAAAATAATATTCAAACTATCGCATAAAATATACTATATTATATATAAAGAATACACAATTCAATTTATATTATGAAATATATATATATATACATAATATGATATTCAATATATTAAGACTAATGATTATTGTTACCAAAAAATGATTATACCATCAAAAATCTCACTTAATCAAAGATAAAACTCTATAATCAAGATATCACTAATATTAAAGTTGTAAATCAATATAAATACTATTTAGATTAATGAATAATGATCTTAGAGAGAAATTAACTGGGAGCTATTGTAATAAGATAAAAAATAACCTAATTTCATAACTTAATATAACATTCTTAAATAATTTTACCCCTTAAGAGAAAATTGAAACTTATTTAGAATGTAGTTACAATTAAAAATTGAGAGAGATACAATTTTTACTATCTTTACATGGATTTAGAGATTCTAAGAGGATTTAACAAATGTTAGCAGAATATTGATATAATCACCAAAGGTTGAGTGATTGATATAATTTATGACCTTAGTGCTTTAAAATCTAAGAGTTTTATTCAAAAGAACAAAGTGTTTAATTTTTATACTCAATATTTCATTGGATTTGATGAATTTGAGGGAGAAACAGGGGAAGAAGGGTTCTTTGTATAGTCAAGCTCCTTCATTATAGTGACCAGATACCTCATAGCACTCGCGGAATAACAAGATAAAATGGAATTGATAATTATTTAAAATTTTAGTTGTGATTAAATAATAATCAAAAAATTTATCTCATTTTCCACAAAAAAATCTATCCCCGTTAGGAGTGTGGTATTCCATATCATATTTTGACCAGTATCAAGCTCACAAGTACTCCCAAAACTCAAGAGCCTTTCATAATGATGGATTAAACTTAAATAATACCACCAAAGATATTTTTACACTAAAAATGAAACCCTGAACCCATAACCCCAGTCCATACTCATGTCAAATATTATGGTTTACAGCCTATAAATCAGTTACAGGAAGGGTATGTAGCACCAAATGTTAAATATAGAAAATAAATTGAAACAAAAACTAACAAAATGTGGGAATTAACAAAACCCTAACAGCCTACATCAAATTCAACAGCCAACCAGTAAGGCTAAATGGAAAAATATACAACAAAACTTCTTTATGCAAGGAAGTCCAACAGTAAGCCTTAGCACAGCCTTATTGCATGGATTCAAGAGATAAGAAAAGTCACTAAGAATTCCAATGGCTTAAATATCACATCCTTTAAATTTGATGCAATGACAACCCCTTTCAAAAGCTCAACAGTCAACCTAAAGATCACACCATTTTCCCTTTATGCAATGGAAATCCCCCTTGCATAAATTGAACACCTAACCACTAAGCTCAAAAGTGAAAAAGGTTTAATAAAACCCCTTTCATTAAGGACAGTTAAAAAGTAAACAAAACCAAAAATTACCAATTATCCCTTTCATACAAAGCAATCCCTGCATAATATCAACAGTAAATACCATCACCTGACCTTCTTAAAGGAAAACCACCACCAAAATCAAGTCACATGATAAAATAAATGGGAAATAGAGTGGGGAAAGAGATCTTCTATGGATGCCCCACTGGGCTCCCCTAAGGTATATATAGAGGGCCTCTCTCTCCCCAATTTCCAGTTTTTCCCCTATGAATGCATATTATAAACACCGGAATAATTTCTCTCTTAAACTGGAAGGCAGGAAAGAATTATATTATCATTTTACTTACCAAATAGATAAGCTCAGAAGGAGTATAGTACTTCAAAGAGTTACCCAGTAGCCAAGGTTCAGTGGTATTATTATTAAAAAGAATTTCTTTATTTTTATCTATAAATCTAAATTATCTTACTTTTATCCAAAACCCCAATTTCTCTGACTTACCCTTCATAACCAAGAATTTATTACATCCATTGGTTCTAAAAACACAAACAAAATCTACTTAAATGACAAAAAACCCTTAAAAAATATCTTCATCCTTATTATCAAACATAAAATTCAACAAAAACTCAGTTGAAAAAATTCAACCATCCATAAAACTCAGATTTTCAAGATTATTCATAACCACATGGAATCACCAAGATCTACAAAAAAACAAACACTACCCTAAAAGTGTTGAATTTAAATTGTTACCTACCTATTTCTTCTAGGTTATTATCTACTTAATAGGTCTGATTAAAAACTACTGAATCAATTTTCTTAGTTTTGGAGCCACTTACTAATTTTCTTTTGTTTGTGAGCTTCAAGGAAGAATTTGTTCAGTATTTTTAGGAGGGGCAGGAAATACACCTTGTAACCCTTGGTTACAGGACTTATTAGAAATTAAAAAGTAGCTACCTGTGATTTCCCCCTTCAGGTACTGCCTCATTTCAATCCCTCAAAAGAGGAGATCCCATAGCGGGGGAAGCAGGTCCAACTCACCTTCCACATTGATTCCTAGTGGGCTCTAACTTGATATCATTATTTGGTCATATTCCAAGAAAGATCTTCAGGATTGTAAAATACTGCAAAAAAATTGAATTGAACTATGTAGCTTCCAAATTTTTTTCCAATTGTTTATTCCACAATATTCTTCAAAGACCAAATCAGTAGCTTAAAGCAAAGCTTAAGCCAAAAAATCATGAAACCTCTTTTTATACTTCTCAAAATCAGAGTAAATCTTTGATTAATTCACATCACATCTTTAATTTTGATGAATTCCTTCTCTAAAGATTCTTGTATAATATTTTAATATTTCCAAATTCACAAGTATGTAGATGAAAAGTCTTTTTTTGAAGAATTTCTTGCCCCAGTTCCTATTACACAGATAAATTGCACAGAATATGTATTATTCATTATTAATTTTTCCTGAAAGCTGAATTGCTCTTGATTTAAGGGAATTGAACAAAAATTAAACAATTATTCTTTTTTTCATGACTTTGAAAACATTTTCTCATTTTCTTTGCATTCAAGAAAAAACTATCTCATAGCAATTTGATTATCACAGTGAAATATGGAAGGAAATATCTTTTGAATTTTTCCAAAAAGTATTATTGAATAACTTCCATAAACATCTCTCATTATAGAATTAACTTGAAATCTTTGACTGCAAAAAAAATACTCTCTTACCATGTCATATAACATGAAATATAAGCAAAATTTTAAATATAAAATAATCTCCAACATTTTATTTTTAAATCTGATTCCCTTTAAAATAAAGACAATATTGAAAAATATTGATTTTTAAAATGATATGATTTTGTCGAAATCAAAATTAACCTTTTTTGTTTTCCAAAGAAAAATAAGAAAGTTTGTGTTAGCCTTTACTAATCAAAACAGGGGAATAAATTTCTATCCTTTAAGAAAAATGAGACTTGGAGAATTAAATTTTACCTTGATATATTCCAACTATATATGAAAAAAATTGAATTTTTTGAATTGAAAGTAAGTACTACAATTCCAGTGGTATGAAGAAGAAAGCTTTGAATTATCAAGGTTCTTAGTGGGCTGAAATATAAATTGAGAGGAGTCAATGTTTTGATAAAAATGATATTGAATGATATAAATATGAAATTACCACACAATTCTGGCTTGAATGAAGGAGAATCATTTATTTTTAAAAAAATTAAACCAAATACCAATTTTTTTACCCATATTATAATAAAATATGGTGTTATTACCACTGTGATATCATATGTGGGATAATTATCAATTTCCATTCTAAATGATATTTTGTCATATAATTTTCTTTGGCCAGCACAAATTAAATTGTATATAAATCTTGGGTCCTAATCCAATAAAAGTATTAAAAACCTGATAAATAGAAAAACTCATAAGTTTCTATTTGAAATCATATAAATGTACTAAATTCTATTAATATTCATAGAGTGATGAAGACCTTCATAATAATCTTTGACAAAAATCACCCATTTTTGTAAAGAAGAATACCGAACTTCAAGCTCTGTCTTCAATCTATAAGACCATAATAGAAAATAAATTAATGATTCTTATTTCGAGAAAGCTTCTTTGATAGTATTTATTTATTTATAGTAAACTGAAGAACATCACACCAATGATCTGGTTCAAGAAGTTTCTTTTGTTAATAAATTTTAGATATTTCAGTTATGAAATGTCTTCCTTAAGTCTGAATACTCAAAAACAAAGTTATTCCCTGAATTTATCTTCCACATGTTTTCAAGAATTAATTATTCTTGAGTTTCTTTTCAAGTAGAAAATATTCAATATTTTTTTCTTGGCCTTCTTAATACTAAAAATATATAGAAAAATGCTAATCAAAATACTCATATAATTGAATAGAATAAATGTGATATAGAGAAGGTATTACCAAATATCTTAAGCCCTAAAAAGAATTTCCAATGAAATATTGCTTATAGGTAGGTCTGATGGATTCTTTTTTTCTTTGGTAATAATGTGTTCCTTTTGATGGAGAAGAAGAATTGTGGAAGCCATTTAATTTGATTATAATATTCATTTTATGTCCTGCAATCTCAAAAAAGAAATTCTTCAGTTGGTACCACTATACTCCTTACTTTCAAATATCTGGTTAAAATTTATGAAGATAACCATTAAATTGGCTCATGTATAAAATTTGTAAACAGAAGTATCCTAATAAATTTTGAGACTTAATAATTAGAAATATGGTACAGATTATTTCTATTTTTAAAATCACTTAGGAAAACTTCTTTAAATTTCTGAGTAAATGGGATTCTTAATTTCCGTCTGAGATTTTTCATTGGGTAATAGATATGGCCCAAATTGGTCTTCAATTCTCTTCAATTTGAAAGATCTTTATCAATTAAAATTGAATAACTATAAAAGGAGCGTATATGAATTTTTTTTCAACGTTCTGAGGTTTTTTTCATTGCTTCAAGAAACCTATCTTTGACTTACTTCAAATTCTGCCCAAGCCTTTTTTCAATCCAACTCAATTTTCTAAGTTTGACCTTGGATTGAGTCACATTAAAAATGAATTATCTATTGGAATATTTAACAATTTATCATGCTTATACACCCCTTAAGTTTGAGTCATGTAATATTATCTTGGAGGTTATTCAATGAAATGACTTACACACAACCTGGATTGAGCGAATTACCTTATATATATCCTCCATCAGCTTACAAATCATTGTGAAAATGATAAGATAACTGGTATTAAAATATTTTTAAAGTTCTTTTAATGATATTCAAGATGTATATTTGACCTTTCAATAATAAATTCACTTAATATCTTCTGATTCACATGGATTTACTCAATTAGAATGTATGGCTTATTATATATTGAACCATTGCTACAATTCACTAAAAATTAAGAGGTATTTTCTCGCAGTTTAATCTTTCTTTCAGTTTATTCTAATTTTTCAATTTCATTTTTATGACATGATTTTGTCTTGATCATTCCCAATCAGAGTAAGTTTTGGGAAATATTTTGTCTGTTCATCTTGGATTTTTTTCTTTTTTAAATTTTTTCTCTTCTAAGATTTTTTTCTTTTTGGATCTTTGTTATTTGTAATTTTTCTTTTCTTTCATTTTTTTTATCTCCCTTGAACAGTCCATTTTCTTTTTTCAATTATCATTTTTATTGTATTTGTGTCTTTTTTTTAAATTTTATTACTCTGTTTTTACTTTCTCAAAATATTTCTTGAAATTTTTGATTTGAATTGTTTTTGAAGGTTTTATTGAATTTTTATATAATATTTCTTTCTTTTTTTTGTGTTTTCCTTACTTTTTGATTTTTTTATTTTCTTATTTTCTTATTTCTTATTTTTTATTTTTTTATTTTTTATTTTTTTATTTTTTTATTTTTTTATTTTTTTATTTTTTTATTTTTTTATTTTTTTATTTTTTTATTTTTTTATTTTTTTATTTTTTTATTTTTTTATTTTTTCATTTTTTTATTTTTTTATTTTTTATTTTTTTATTTTTTTATTTTTTTATTTTTTTATTTTTTTATTTTTTTATTTTTTTATTTTTTTATTTTTTTATTTTTTTATTTTTTTATTTTTTTATTTTTTTATTTTTTTATTTTTTTATTTTTTTATTTTTTTATTTTTTTATTTTTTTATTTTTTTATTTTTTTATTTTTTTATTTTTTTATTTTTTTATTTTTTTATTTTTTTATTTTTTTATTTTTTTATTTTTTTATTTTTTTATTTTTTTATTTTTTTATTTTTTTATTTTTTTTTATTTTTTTATTTTTCTTATTTTTTTTATTTTTTCTTATTTGTTCTTGTTTTTTCTTGTTAAATTATCAACAGATGCTGAAAACTGCAAATTTCAAAAGAAAAAAAACCAAAATTTGAAAAATAGGTTGCCATTTATGATTTAAATCAAAATTGCTCTTAATGATGATTTTTATTTTTTCAAAAAGGAAATTAAAGTCAAGAATATTATAAACACCAAAAGAAATGAAAACAGTAAAATTAAAACCAAAAGAGATACATAACTTAACTGAAAGATGTGGGGGCCAACCAAAGACATTGAAATTCCAAAAATTAAGTTCCTCAATTTTATTCCAAATGAAATTTATTTAATTAGTAAAAAAATGCAATTTGAAGAAAAGTGAGGTGTCATTCAAAAAATCAGATAAAAATTGTAAATAAATCTTTATATGGACTAGAGTTTGTGCAAAAGCTGAAAAACTCCACCGAAAAGAGTTAATTTGACAAAGAAAGTCAGTAATTAAAATGGTTACTTGAATGAAAAAAATGAATAATATGTAAGATTAAATTTGACTCATTGAAAAATACCCCTTTCTGTTTAGTATCTTGAATAATGGGGAGAATGATACAGATACTTGGGAAAAGGAATACTAATTTAAATAAATTAAAGTTTATAACTGAGCACAAAGCACAAAGATCTTGTTCAAATTATCATTTCCCGATGAAAGCTGGAGAGAAGTGGGGAACAACAGGAATATTAAATATGTATAAAAAATGTTAAAAATCTTGATATCCATCTTTCAAGGGTTCTCAAGTATCTGAGAATACAGAAAAAACATAATGTGGGGTAGAGGATTGAGCTAAAAGATGTTTGTGTTTTCATAAACTCCTCTTTATTCATCCAATTATTCCTTTCTTAAAAGCTTACAGTTAAGGTCTTGGAATGGGTGGGAATGTGTGAAAAAAGTTTTTTCTTTCAAGTGGAAAAGACAACATTATTGCTGTGAAATTAATTCAAAAATATTTTGGAAAAAGTGTCTGTCCCTGTTGAAAGTGATTTTAATTGAATGATTTCTTGCAATATTGAATAAGATATATACAGTGTATAAGTGAACAAATAGAAATCATATCAAATCCATAATCTTCTATTTCAGTTGAGTAAATTTCTAAATGACAAAAGCTGTGGCTTAAATTATCTGCAAAGGAATTTTAATATTAGAGCCAAGATTGAGATTTAGGTTGAAAGCAAGTTGGACCTGCTACCTCTACCAGAAGGGGTAGCTTTTTTCATGGTGATTATTGAACTGTAATTTAAATTTATGACTATAACTTGAATTTATTGAAATCATAAGCTTGGAAAGAGATTCAATTTCGTGGATTAAGGTAGTTCTCATAATAAAATAGCATGGGACACCAGTCGTTTCTCTTATTTAACTGTTAAACTTAGATTAAGTTCAGAGTCAAATATCAAAAAATGATCCATTGTAAGATTTAAATTTCATAATACCTATACTTTAAGTTTTTAACACGTATTTAATTCAAGGAGTGAGTTCTAATAGCTTTGCATCTCCTTACTACTTCTTCAAAACAATATTATTACATCATAAAAACTCTATTTTCAATGAATTTTCTTGTGAGTCATCTTTTTGGTCAAAGTTTCTATTTCAACCTTTGAAGCCTGATTTCACAGGCCTATAGCTTTAATATCATGAAAAAGGAATAAGCTATTATTGATATATGAGGTAATGGAATTGGGATATACACTTTGCTTTAAGTTTTGACCACTTTTGGATTTGATTGGTCAACTGATATGACCATTGTTGGTCAATTTCAATTTATTATCCACAACTTGTCAAGTGGAGTTTATAGCTTTATTTTAAAATTTGTTGAGGAGGAAATTGATTTTTTGAATATATCTTTATGATTTTTATATCAAAATATATGAGATAAATACAATTATTATATGCACTGATCATAAAGGTGCATATATCTGGGTATCTTAGTAAGTGTTGGGCTTGATGATATGAGATAAAAGAGTAATACATTTATTGTTTGATGAAGAATAAATTGGTTTAATGTATTACACATGATTGCTCATTGGATTCTGTGAGAATCAAGAATCTATGCCTTTTTATGGAATTTATACTTATCTGAATGGTTTTTAACAGACAATTTTCAGTTTCTATTAATGTAATAAGTTTTGTAATATTTTTGGTGAACGTTTTGGATATGTGGTCATATCTCAAAGGATTAATATAGCTGTGTAATATTTGTGATAAGGTAAGAAAATTGGAATTCTACCATATCTGTCTACAAATACTAGTCAAGAACTCAAACTCCTGTCTCTTCATGGGGTTGGGCTGTTTCCCAGTCCATATGAAATATTCCCCATGGGGATTTTGGCTCTTGTATTTGGATTTTAATTCCAAATTTCTTACCTGTAAATCTGTTTGAATTTTGAAATTTGTCACATTGTTGGCAGTATTCTGCAACATACTTTCTCCAATTTATCCACAAAGAAAAGTTCTTAACTCTTTCTAGTGTCATGTCTTCTGAGATATGTCTAGATACAACAATATCATGACATTAATGTAGGATAGTGTTTATTAGAGCTCTGTCTGTTATATTCCCAACCCATTTAGGCCTGGTTATATGATAAAGAATTCCATAAATTGGGTAGAAACTTCCTTAATAATCAGCTTTTTTATACTGCATCTAATTTGGAAGATAGTGTGGATCTCTAATTTCTTTTATTAAGAGTTGGAATAAATAATGTAAGTTTTTATCCACTTTATAGCTCTCTGACTTTGTTAAAGAGTTCTGTGCAATTTCTATGACACATATTCCTTAAGCTTCTATATGGTTTATGCTTCCTATGGTACCCATGCTTGATTTTCAGGTGTATTTGCTAGGGCCCATCTACATTTTTATGAATATTTCCAGAATTGTGGAATATATTCAGATTTCCTCTATACTCTTGGATAGCAATTGGAAATCTTAGTATATGTATATTTGGTGTATTCCTGTTTAGTAATCATTTTACACATTACAGTCTGTAATGAAATCAAAGAATGTTCAATGCCAGTAATAGTTTAGTTTCTTTAGAAGCCATACTATTTAAAGGAATTAAATCTTACTTGCACCATATCTAGCTTGTGTTCGTTTAATTTACCCAGTGATGAAGCAAATTGGTTTCTCAAGAGGTTTTTAATTGATACTTTGTGTCTTGTGTAGTGAAGAACCTAATTCCTACCACAAGAATCAATATAGATTTTGAAACACCAGGGCAAATCTTGTGTCAATCGTCGGCGATTGACTTCATGTCAAGCAGGATAAAAGTCAAGCTCACGTCCTACTCTTGTCTTACATCGAATCCTGTGACATCCACCAATATTGGTTCCCCTGTGCCTTCAACTCAGATTCCTCACCACCTGATCATCTGGCAACCGTCCGATGGTTGGTAAAAATTACACAAGACCCGCCTGTTTGCACAAACACACATCAAAGAGGTCCTTCAGCCAGTCTTGATGTAGGCAGGGGGTTTGACTCCACCAGGTCATCCATGAAAGGACTCTGCCTGAGCAGGATTGTCGTTTTTCAGATGACACTGGTAGAGCCCGCTGCACAATACCGCGGGTGCATTGGCGTGTGCGGGTGCGGGTGCGCAAGGGCCGATTCCCCTTCCAACATGATGATGGAACGGTTAGAAATTTTGGATGCTGTGAAAGGTGAGTGTGTGGGCCATTTGATCATTGAACTTGGCTTATTCACACTGTACACAATGTCAAAATAGTAAGTTCTTTCTGGCAATGTGAAATAATGGGCTTTGCTTGTCACAATTGCATGTCTCTGTCAATATAGTTTGAGGCAGTTATTTCACTAGCAAAATTGCTAATGAATCCGAGAGATTTGCATTTTAGTAGACTAAATATCATGAAATAACGGCTTTATCATTACAAGCAGTCCACATCACAGAGCTTTTTTATCATACAATCCACAATTACCTTCAATTTCTTCTTCAGATATAATCAAGTGTCCATCATCAAAACCAACAGCTGTATAAATATTCAGATGCGGCCAATCTGGTAAGAAATTCACATCAATCTTCAAAGTTTTTAAGATCAGAAAGTTATTGTTCAGTATGCTAGATGGCTCAGAGACTTTAAAAATGCTATTAATAATACCAAATCGTTGTGAGTTGCCCCTCAGAAAACATGTCACACTGTTTCTGACATTTTTGGATTCAGTTGGAAATATATTGTTCCCAATATTAATGTTTGAAACTGGAAAATACCAAGGTGAGACAATCCTTGAAGTGGGAGGACCTGTGGATTGCACGGTAGTGTCTAAGCTGATCCAATCAACTATTTCCCTTGTTGCATGAAAATTCTGTAAGTACTCAACCAGGCAATCATAATTTTCTTGGTCATGGCAGGATGGTTTGTTATATTTATGGTGATTGAACAGGGCAGGTGGCTGTGATTCGAAAAGCTGTTTTATTTCACATGGCACAAATGGGGATTTCAGGAGAATGGAAAGGTTGGAACATCAACAGATATGTTGAAGTAAGGTTTTATCCATATCATCTATTCAGAGTTGCAAGAAGTTAGTATTATTCAGTTCAGGTGTTTCATCAATGTGAATATATTGATCTTATTAATTGACGTACATATTTTGTTATTTGTTGGCATTTTTGCAAATACTCCAATCAAGCGCTCATAACCCCATGTGGCTGAGGCTTGTGCTGGGCCCCAACGTTGGAAGAGTTCGGGAATATGATCAGCAAAATGATGATTTGGTTTACTTTTCTGTTTTGGGAACAGGAGTTGATTGGAAAGGCAGAATTTTCTCCAATGCTCAGCAAATGCAGTCGCATCATCTATTGAAACAGTCCAACTTGTGGCAATGTTGATAGCACTAATCAAATGGAATGTATTCTTGGTTAGTTCATTTGCAAGTTCTTCTGACTGACCCATTTTTCTTTGAATGTTGGCGGATTGGTGTACATCTAATGACATCTGTTGACTGAGCATTAGAAATGGAATATAGACCTTATATAAGAGAGCCCATTCAGCGGCTTTTAAGCTACCATTAGAGGGGGAACCAATTTTGCGAGGTACTCTTGTTCATGATGAGGGAATTATTGTCTCAGATATGATTTGTTGGAGATTCTCCAGAGCCTCACCCTTGATCTGGTGATCACTCAGTGCAGTGATATCCAATTCAGAAGGGATTTCAGAAGTGGGGATGTAATACACATCAAATGAAGAAATCTCTGCAGAACCACTAGATGGATGTTCCATGTGAGGCATGGGCATTGGGAAGTAGTGGGGAGTGGCTCATTTATTATTTTTCCCGCGTCTCTTCTCAGGGAGCGGGCCTCTCTCAATGTGATTTTATCAAGAGAGCTGTTGGAGGTCATGGAATCTGAGTATGAACTGTTGGTGTCATTGGATTTCCTGTGGGACCTGAGGTAAATTTTTGATTTGGACTCTGGAATGCACAATTTGAAAGCTGCATGATCCTTCAAAATTCCCAGTATTAAATTATGCATTATGTCAAGATTAACCATTCTGGTTGCATCCCAATACAGAAGGTCTTCTAAAATTGAATATCGCACTCCATACCCAGAGAAAATTGCTTTTCTTTGTTGTGGGGTTACCCGAAGCCCTTTGGCAATGGTTGATTTATGATTTTGATATGAGCGTGTGTAGTGAAATTGAGGACCAATTTCTTAAATTTGAGCTTTGTGAATGGTGCAAAAATTACAAAAGTGGTTGCCTGAATGGGAAATAAATCCAGTAAGCTTGCGCCTGGAAACCACATCCGCAATGGCTGTGAGAATGGCAACACGGATAAAGGATCCTGAAGGACCTGTTGAGGTGGGTGAAAAATGGTAACCTTGCCATAGCTCTTTGAGCTCCTTGATGAGTGGCATTAATAGGTAATTCAATTGAAGGGAAGTTGGCCCCTTCGGACCAGGGATGATTCCTGCAACATAGACATTCTCTGGCTTCAATCTTTCACTTGGGGGGAGATTAAGACAAATAAGCATGATAGGTCCAATGCTGGCCAACCGGGTGGACTTTCCATGTGCATTAAACCAGTCCACATAAATGGAGAAGGCCAATGCACCAGGAATGGACATTAATGGGGGGTCATTGATATTTCTAGTGCCAGTGAAGCATCTCCAGACCAATCCATCCCAGACGTCACATTTTGGGAAACCTTTGGGAGTTTGGGATTGTTGATGTTGATGCAGAATTTCCATAATTCCAGCCTGCTGGAGAAATCTGGCAAGCCAATTTTTGAATGGTTGATAAATGAAATGTTTTGTTTGTATAAATTTTTGCTTCATGTTGGTTGTGTTTTGGGTACGGGGTTCAAATGAATAGATGAATTTGCCTAATGATCGTGTGCAAGGGGGATCATGATCATTTGGGTCATTATGGAGTTGACAGTGGGGTTGGTCAGTTGTGACTGATTCAGTAAGGCCATTAAGAGAGAAACATTGAGGACAACATATATAGTTTTGAATCACTGGTTCCAATTGGAGATGTTCAAATATGGTACTCAGATCTTGAGGTATATGGAATGCAGGAGTGGGGGGACCACCGGAGCTTGAGATGCTGGACTTGATCAGCAGGTTTAGGGCGGGGTTGAGAATGCGTGAAGCCCTGCGGGGTATATTATACCTTAATGATAGAATGGCAGATATTATCATTCCAAGGTCTTGTGGGGGAAGGGTTTGACTGCTGCTGTATGGTTTCTGTGCAGTTGAATTGAGACCCGGTGCTAGGGAGAAGGTGCTTTGGGTCAATGGTGAATAATCAGCTGGGAATATTTGATCCAATAGAAGTTGTGGGCACTCAGATCCTGATACAGAAAGAGGGATGTTTGGAAGAGATTTGGGTGCAATGGTTGATTTGAGCTTTTTAATGTGCTGTTTATATTGGAAAGGTGTGAAGGAAACTCCATGCCTATCACCCTCAGGGGAAGAGTGTGTTTGAGTTGAGCACTGTTGACACATGCATATACACATTGAGGAATAGCGGCGGGTTGTCATTGTTGCAGGAATTGGGAGTACGGTTGGTTTGTGTATAAATATCTATGGCTGATGTGAAAGTGTTTAGGAGTGTTATTAATTGGAAAAAGAATTGAGTGATTATTTATGAAGGGGGAGATGATTTGAGCCATCTGAGAATTTTATCCCATTTGTAATGGTGCGTGAGCTGCATCTGATAGAGTGTAACATGTCTCATCTGGATGGCGGGATCGGTTAAAATGCCATGCTGCTCAATGCTCATACATATTCTATTTTATTTACACATGGCGATACTGCGGTTTTGACCCTTGAGGGGCGTTCCAATAGGGATGTGTCAACATTGATTTGAGGGGATTGAAATTCAAACCATGTACGCTGGCACGCCATTGTACATGGCTTAAACCTTATTACAGACATAACAATATAACTCTATTACATAAGGGGTTGGAGTGCAGCTAAAGTCTTGGTATTTGATTTGAGTGCAGAAGGCTTTTAATCGGTTGGAATGTGATTTGGATTTTCTCGCCTTTCTTGAAAAGGTGATGTCTCTTTTGTGGGTAAATCCTTCATGAATATACCCCTTTACAGATGTACAATGCTGTGGAATTTCAATGCATATATTGGCAGTTTGGATAATTCACAAAATGTGAAAATGGGGAGGCAGAAATGTTACCGAATATGATTACTTATGGATGATGGGTCCCCTTTGAGATCAAGGGAATATTACATTATATGGTGGTAGGCCATGCAGGGTGGTTTCCGACAAAAGCGGAGGAGCTCAACAGGAGGTAGGGAGGATTCTCCTAAAGAGAGGCTTATTAGACTTCCAATAAGACTCTTTTTAGAAATATTAATAGAATATCTCTATTCTAAATTTGAAAAGATTCCATCTCATATCACTCTATTTTATCATAATACTGAGGTGTTTTATCTAGTTAAAAATATTACTGTACTTTTTTGCCCCTTATGTCATCCTCCAAGTCACATAGCTCCTGTTCAGGTTCTGTTCATGACTCAGATAGTGAATCTAGCATAGAATATGTTCAAACATAGTCACCATTGAGTCCCAACATTCCTCTCACAGCCCCTATTGCATCCTCAATGAATGTATCAGGTCTTAACATTGATGTGGGAAATCCAAAGGCTCCAACTTCAAGCACTTGGTCGATCCCAAATATTTCTATCACTCCAATTCCCTCGAATCCCACTACACAAACGCCTGTGTCTCAGGGGCCAGAAGGCACACCTCAAATCTCATCAAACGCTAATCCCCAATCAAAATTTCCACGTGAGTTCCTCCTTAATCCTGGTCGGAATCCAGTCGCATCCCAGGATCCCTTTGGCCAAAGGAAACAGCCAACCCTCAATATTCCATCAGGATCTCAGGTTTATGTGGGCAATGAAAGGCGCATGGATGAGGGGCAACAAAAAAGACCATTGGAGAATGTAAATTGGAGTGGTCTGTTGGAGGGAAATCCAGAATTGACGCTTCATCAAAGTAAGTCATTTGAATTTCGGAGTATAACCTTTTTCACAATTCGATATTTTTGTTTCATGGGTTAGATATGGCACCTAAAGGCAAGTCAGTCCGATCTCAGGAGCCAATTGAAGATTGTGAGTATTACCAGTCTTAATTAATTTTTTGATGTGTTAACTGATGATGTGCATGGCAGGTGATGAACTTTATGCATCTTCACCTCTGGTCCATAAAGAGAAAGTCACTGGACATCATCATCCATATGCCTCCAAACCAAGAACAGCTCATGCCAGTTCATCAAGAGAAAAAATGGTGGATGATGAGGATGAGAACATGTCTCCGACTCAAATGGAAACAAATGATGAACCAAGGAGGGACAATTTCACGGCGCATGAGCATGGCACTCAGTCAAATAGTGAGTTCACCCATCCTCAAATGCCCCTTGCCCAGAGTATGCTTGAACAATCCGAGGTCAGACAGCAAAGGAACCAGACTCGTAAAGCTCACAATGTGGCAAAACGTGCAAGTCAGAAGGAGCAACAAAAATGGCTGAAAGCAGAACTTCCAGATAATTTCCATGTAATGAGATCAGCAGTACATGCCCATTGCCTGTTCCTACTCAAAGTTAGGGATAAGAATTTTTCGTCACTACCAGCACCACCAAACACAGAAGAGCGTGAAATTGCAATACAAGTGGCTGGTCATCTCGGATATGTCCCTGAGGATCTTTTCAATGAGCCATCAAGACAGGTTCAGTCTCAGGGTTTCCAAAGCTACTGCGAAAATGAGCTCCACAAGCTAGGACTAAAGCGATTCACTTGGGACTGGGAGAGCTCATGGCAACATCCGTTCAATGAGCTGATGTCTATGATGTTTTACCATACATTCCGTCTTGCCCTGGTCAGCACCGAGTATCATCATTACTGTTGGAACAAGGATCATAATAACTATGGGGTCGTGGTGGCTTTAATGGAGCAATATTTAACTCATTTGAAAAGAGAATGGAAGTCTATTCAAAAGGATGCGGAGTATTTGGTTAAAAAGAAGGAGAATGAAAAGCTCGCAAAGATTTGTCAAAGGGTTAGTTAATGTATCTCTTCTTCATTGTGAGCAAAGACTGATGATGATCTGGTTGATTATGTGCAGACCTGTGAGCGCCGTTGTGAATGGTGTGATATGGCTGAATTTCCCATTCTAGCATCACAATTCAATGACCCTTGAGTATGTTCAGATAATGAGGAGGTACTGGAAAATGACCGTCAAGTTTACCACAAAGTGGGATTATGCTGGCGCTCCCAGTTATTTAATGAATTGGTATTAAAAAGGATTGAGACATAGAGTTTTGTAATCGGATTAAAAAAGGGTAAAAAAACTATTGATAGATTGCCAGAATTACAATTGACAGATGATAGTGATATTCTGGAAGGCTTATCATTTCAGGTATTTGATCAAGATTGGCTCAAAAGCTGTAGTAAGATGCAGACTAGTGCCCTCAAAATACTTGACAAGCCAATTATTATGCAAAATGGTGATGCTCTGCAATAACTTCATAATATAAATGTATAACACTGTTACAAATTAACATTTTGTGAATTATTTGTGCAGGTGTAATACAATCTGATTATTATTTCTTAAAGATGCAACAGCTTGCCAAATATGTCAGAATATAGACAATATGAGTTGGACTGTATCACCGTCTCCCTTAGAAATAATACTCTATTGCTCATTTTCATTGATGAAATATTGAAGGAGTTCGATCCAGCTCATGGTGTTCATAATTGTGGACCTGTGCCAGGGTGCGCAGGTGTAATCAACTTGGTCAAACGCAAATTATATAATATCAGTAAGGCTCACGCAGTTAATGATTTTTTCTTTTCTTGGACCTATTGGTGTTTAGAAAATGGGATTTCCATAAGGAAGGATTTTAGAATAGCAATACAATTAGGGTCAAAGATGAGCTTGAAAGGTACCTTCCGCATGTTGACCTCAACTGAATGAGGAGTGATATAGTGGATGACCTTTACAGGTTGTTGTTGGCCAATATGATGGAGTTGATCAACAGCCTGAGCCTCAATGGCTGGGTTCCGATTGGGCTCCTGGAAATGTGGATGTCAGGGGCCCCAAATCAGGGCAGAATTTTGGGGGTCCCCTCACCATTAAATAGACCATATTAGCACAAGTTATATTGATGCCAGTTCAAGCTGCGGCAATGGATGCAATCAGTACTTCACATTCAGGATTATTGAAGAAATTCTCCAGTGCCTTCTCCTGTGCTCGTGCTCTGATTGTTCCATCAATTCGTGCTGGAAGGATAGAGTGATGGGCAAGTGCAATACCAATTCTACAATATAAAAAAGTCAGATGGATTCAATTGGTAATGGATGCATATTAGAATTAACGCACAAATCTAGAAATTGGGTCCATTGGGTATAAACCACTGATTTGGTTGGACCACACCTTGTTTGTTTGTTCTTCATTAAGCTTTGTAGGAGGTGTGCAATTTTACTACTAATCATGCATGTTTCCACATCCACAATAGTTCGTGTGATTGTTGGGGAGTTATCCTGAGTGCTCCTGCCCTTGGGGTCTTCCAAATCCCCCTCCGCAATTGTGTTAAGCATGATGTGATGGTTACAGCATATTTGCAGCTTATTAATATTTCTGAAAAATTCTCCTGGTCCTTTGCTTTTGGATGATAGGAATTCTTCATATAATGTGGAATATTCCTGCTGCATGGTTGGGTTGAGTGGGAGCAGCTCATAATGATGGCTAATAGTGGGGAGGGATTCGAGATGTGTGGTTTTGGTGCGGCGCAAACTTAAATGCCACAATCCCAGATGAAAACTATCATTTCAACCTTTGGAAAGACTACTCAGGATGAATGGTGACCAGTTATCTTGATAGGCGCTCTGGGGTTGAGTGATGAATGATATTATGCCCAAAAGGTCATAAATGGTGTTGTGAATAGGTGTGCCCGTTAAACATATTTGACGGGATGAAAGGAGGCTATTAATGGCACGGTGAGTGGCAGTGTATTGAGAGCAAATATAGCTATAAGATGGGGAAAGGGTTATTGGATATAAAAGGTAATTTGAATCATTTAAGCTCAGCCACTCACTGTGCTTCATCCAAAATTATACAATGCCAATTGATTTGAAAAATGAATGATGTAGAGGTATTGATTTGCTTAAATTCTTGGGTGATAGTATTGTAAGAAGTGATGATGATATCATATTTTAAGATGTTGGCCTCGGATAATGAGTGACGAGTGGGACCATGGTAGATTTTGGCATGAAGCGCTCCAGCCTGAGAATGCTTGGATATTTCTGATTGCCAGTTGGTAATTAAGCGAGGGGGGCAGATGATCATGGTGGGCGTGGAGCGATGGGGGTTTGAAATCATCCTCTCCTTGGAGGTACCAATTGGAGCAATGGCCTGAATGGCTGTACCTAATCCCATATCATCCGCGAGCAGTCCTCCAAGAGGGGTATTGGTTGAAAGGGATTCAAATGAGCTAAAGACCTTGTTTGTAATGATGTGCCTGGCATTAAAAGTGGATCCTGGGGGTGAGGTGGCCCAAAGGTTACGGGCTGATTGGCCATTGGGAATTTCTCAATCCCAGAGAAAAGCTAGTCCGGTCTTTTGATGAGGGAGGAGGGGGGTTTGAATAATGGCATGGGGAGGTCTGATCCACTGGGTAATTGTATCAGTTTTTGCTTGGAAATCAATGATGAAACAGCAGGATAAGAAGCTGGCGGCGAGTTTGAAGCGGGAAATGTTGGAGTAAAGAGTTGACATTGACTATGAGTATTACAGTCATATTCTTTGGGCATTTTAAGCTTGAAATCTTGTGTTCGAAAGCTTTCCATTATGCATAAAATGTTTGGATACTATATGAAGAACATCAATGCTAGATTGGGTTTCTGAGATGAGGAGGGATCATTTGCATCAGTCATAAATACTCCCTCAACAAATAATATTTGAGTAGGATTTGATTGGCAATTTTCAATCCATGCCCCACCAGGACCACAGTGCATGAAAGTTTTTGATGCCCCAAGGAATGGTATCAATGTTTTGGGAAGGGTTCCAGGGAGAGAGCCAATAGCACGCTGGTGATTGGGGAGATATACAAATATGTTGTGTTGATTGTGCCATATGATAATCGAAGAAGCTAAGTAGGAATTCTCAGGATTTAAGGCTATATCACTATTTATTTGAATACAAATATTAATCATCCCAATGCAAAGTGGTTGTGAAGGGGTTGACATGATGGCTATTTTAAATTATTTGGGGACAGTTGGAAATTATATGATTGGGAAGGGTTAGCTAAAGGGAATGAAGACAAATAAGCGCAGGTGGGGAACTTATATGAGAGGCAGCAATGGGCTCAAGGGGGGATGGCCTGTGGTTACGTGCATGGTCTTGATGGGGGTGGGCCTCTTGGGCTCATAATTTTCATATCGGATTTGGGGCATATATCAAGGCAAGGTGGCCAAAATGTGGGTGCACCAATATGACTGCTGGATCTGCAACAAGTTATGCAACCTTTGGTGGAACAAGGTTGACATTAGCATATCCGAAATTGGGTGGGTTGTAGCAATTTATTGTGGAGGGGCATATTAGAGGCATGCAGCCATGTTTGCTGGTGTGACAGCAAACAATGAGTGTATCTTCCCCAGGTTAATTGTTGCACAGGGACCTACTGGGCAATGTTGGCGGTTTCAAAGGGCAATCTCACTGTGGGGATGTTTGTGTGTGGGCAGGTGAGATATGTTTGGTGGCGTGCCACAAAACATGAGTTTGATTTTGCATGAAGTTTTTTGATGACTGATGCCTACTGGGCTTCCAGGGGGGGATGTGTGGCATGATCAAAGGGGGCACCCACTGTGAGCCGTGATCCACATATACATTCACCCCTATTGCATTTGAGGCGGGTACTAATCCACCAAGAGTGGCATCAGGGTCTTTGTCTCACGCGTGTATGAAACTCCGGAGAAAGAGGCCACCCGCCCAAGGGAATTTTTGGCTGCAAGCCAGGCCCCACAGCCTGTGCAGGGCGCATGAGAATGTGAAGAAAATGACCCACGGTGGGAGATCCCCACGCAAACATAACCAGCCTCAGCAATCATAGGCCGGGATTATTCTAATGCGAATGAGGCTGAAGCAAATCCACACTGATTGGCCTCAGGTTTCCACGCGCGAGCAGGTGAGCGTCTGCAGTCAAGCTAACCACCCAACCATAAAAATAGCCGGTCGGAAGACTGGCAGTAAAATGTCTTCCAGGCATGTGAAAGTTGCCTGCATATGACCCATCAGGGGGTGCGTATGAAAGCGTGTGGCTTCCCGACAATGAGCACGCGCAATGAACAAGTGGGGCCAGTCATTGTTTGCCCCAACAATGGCACCGGATGGAATCCACTGTTTGTGTATGACCCAAATAAACAGTCATCCCACTATGACCCACTTAAATTAACTTGGATTACATGCGCATCTGTGCCGTAGTTAGGCAGAGCTGTCCAACAAGGTGCATCAAAGCGATGCAGCTGAGATATATGACTCGATGGCTTGACGTGATTGCATGTTACATTGTTGAACAGCTTTTGCTCTGCCCTGCAGCATACATTGACAAAGGTGTACTGCGTACTACAGTGTTGGCTGTACAGATTAGGAAGGTGTAATACTACTTGAGCCTGCATGCATATAGCAAATGGGTCTCCACCTTCCAATCACTTACATATACGTAGCTCATGTGCCACATGCTCAGCATTGCGTTTCACCTGATTTGCACACACAAGCTGAGCATGTCATGGTCAAAAGCACCATGTGGAAGTGCTAAGTAAAGCCATGGAATGAACTATTTTTGCAATAGTTCATTGGAAGGATCAGCTTGGAGTACTTCACCAAAGCGTGTGAAATGCTGCACCTGGCTGAAATGTCATCCGATGCTGTGCCAAATGCTCAGATTGTGTGCATAAAAAAACAACTGAGCAATGGCTCAGCATGGTACATTTGATATTTTTATATCAATAGTTCAATTACTGTGCAATTAAAATGTTCAGCCACTGAGAATTTCAATTATGACCCAAAAGCAAACCTGAGCAATGGGTTGAGGCAAGCTCACGCCGTATTCACTTGTCTTACAGCCCCCCCTTTGTTCAAACACTATTACCAGGCCATATGGCCGGTAATCTCTCCGCGGTCACTTGTGACCAAATGCACCATGTTCTTTTCTGCATGGGGCATTTGGGAATTGCACCCACCATGCACATTCAACAAGGGCCTCACAACCACCCTCCTGGGTGATCGGGTGGCTATTTAAGGAAACAAAGGGTATTTGACTGAGCTTGACAATTCAATAAATAGAAATACTCAGCCAGAACCCCATTGTTCTTCTGCCTCACGCCAGAATTTCCCTTCTCAGTTGCAGCATTCGCTGCGACTGAGCTTCAATTTTGCCCACACGCCTTGAAGCTGAGACTTTTGCGGGTGCTGCAACTGCTGAGATTGTCTCAGCTTCACCATGGTATAAAAGACCATCTTCACATGACATGCCCTTCACTTTCTTTCTCACCCGCTCCACTTTGTTCCACCTCACCCATGTTTGTCCTTCTTGTGCGTATTCCCCTTGGTCTTCCTGCCTTTCTACTCTTTTCTTTCGCACTCCACTAAACCCACTCCCCTTCCTCTTGCCAGTTTGTTTTTCCTGCTGATCCTTTCAGAACCCCACTTCTATCCACCTTGTGTGTTACCTCTTTTTTAAAATTTTGTCGACATTATGTACCGATATTAATACTTATTTTTCTTCACAGCTCTCTTCCAGACTTTTAAGACCTTCCGAGTAGAGCATCTTCATTTTTGTTCACGTTTTAAATTTATAATTCATCATATGTCTTCATTTTCTTTCTTGATTGTTTACTTTCTATTCAGTTACTAACCTCAATTGTTTTGTTTTTAGATGTCGTGCACTTTATGCACCAAGCGGGGTATCCCCTGCATTCGTTCCTCGACAACAACTGACGCTTGTGATGCTTGCCGACAAGCACACAAGAAATGTTTATTCGTTGTCAGCCCCTTCCGACCACAAGGCCAGAGGAGTTCTCATCCAAGATGCCCTTGCAAGGACTCCTTTGTGGTCAACGACGATGAAACAATATCCAAGTGCAAATGGACACCAGGACCTCAAGCAGGCCGACAGGAACAATTCCAGACGATTAGTCCTGTCCCCTCAAGCATTGATTTGTCCACCCCCCTCCTAGGCCACCATCCGATGGTCACTTCACTCCTTGACCTGAGCGAAGTGATTATCCGGCTGATGAAGGATGGCGATGGCAAGAGGACATTCGAGTTTGGGCCGATCATCACCATGTCTTGTCACCAATGGGATTCAAACGCCAAAGTAAGTTTTCTTTCTCCTCCTTATCTCATTTCTCTTCACGCAATAATACTGACTTTTTTCCATTACTCATAGAGAAAAATGTGAGCCTTGAGGTATATTTTACATACCCAAATAGGCCACAATTATCTTAAAAAGAAATTTTGAATTATGCAAAACTCATAAGTCATGCATATATCCAAAATTCATCATTTCCAATTTCAGAAAAGATGAATAACTTTTTATTGAGTAAGTAAATCCATGGATTTAAGACCAGATTTGGATTCTACACAAAAATTCACCTAGGGTAGCTGCATAGAGTGAATAAGCTCAATTTAAGTATTTGAGGTGGTAAAATGGAAAATACTTCAATACCACATCATTAATACCACATAAAAGATCCGTGAAAATTTTTGTTTTTCTTGATTTTTAGCCAAAATAATGGGAAAGTGAGAAATCCCATGTTACATATACACTAAGAATAGTGTTATGCATGTTTTGAGCACTTAATATCATGGTATTCTTACATGGACTTTTGGTACACCCATAGTGGATATCTCACTTTAAGCTTAAATTACTATTTTGACGTAAAAAATAAGCAAGGGGGACAAAAGACATCAAAGAGAGCCAGGGTACCCAACTTCTGAGGCCTCAGAGGCGTGGATAGCTCCAGAGCATGGATCCATGGCTCATCTTGGCCCAATTGGTAAACTAAAACTTTTTGGGAACTTGGTTACCAAGTTACACTTACTGTAATCACAAGAAAAATAGCAAATAACCTGCTATTTTGACGTGCCAAGGAGGTAATGAGCTACTTAGACTCCTGTAACCACGTCAATTCTTGATGACTTTCCATGACTAGACCCTAAAAGAGTAATTAAAACCCTTTTGGGATCCATATTCATTGATTTACCTCATAGCAACCAGCAAAATACTGTTATTTGCAATTCTACGTAGAAATGAGGTAAAAACTTCAAAAATTCATTAAAAATACAATTCTTAATGAATCTTCCTGAAACTTTCAGGACCAATGAAGAACTGTATTATCTATGGTACAACCAAAAAGAATTATGGTTTTACTAGTAAAATTAAAAGTTTTACTTACAGTCCATTTTTGACCATTCCACGTGAAACACTGAATCTTCAAAAATTCACAGTAATTACTACCTGTGATGAAATTGGCAATAACATTGATAACTTTGAGAAATCAATGATTATTTTAGAATAAAAGAAGATTTACAGATGTTACTCCTTTTATTCTTAACCATATTGGGGTTGGTAGTCACGTAAAAGCATTAATTAAGTAATTATGATAATCTTACGTGACAACAGATGATGCAATCATTAATCCAAAAAGGTTTATTGTTTTCTCACTCACTGGTTTTTCAGTTTGCTCCATGGCACGCCTCTGTGAGCTGTTGTAGACTTAAAAGAAGCCTCTTCTTGCTGTTATTCCGTATCATCATCTTATTAAATCATTTATATCAATATTACCAACAAGTAAGTATTAGTTAAAACTTTTCTTAAGTGTTTTATTCTTTCAGAATCAATCAGAAAGACGTGAAATCATAGAAATCAACTATATATTGTTGTAATACCTTTATAAATTCATTTTGATCCCTTAAATCCACAATTCTACGTCAAATTTCTCTACTTATATCTATCAATAAGTTCTTTGGAGTATTGGTGAGTCATTTATCTTTAATTCTTAAAGTTTTTCTCTAGTAATAGCTTTCTTCAAGAATTATCTTTATAATTATTCTTGTAAAAGATAATTATATATTAAAATAATTTTATTATTTTAATAAAAGAAGTTTTTATTATTAAATTCTTCTTGTAATTGATTCTAGTAGACAATTACTGCTCACTGTTATAACCACTAGTAGTGTATAACACGTGAAAGAAATAATTTTATAATTATTGAATTGTGGTTATAATAATTTTTATTATTATATTTCATAAGAACAGACATAGTACTGTTGATTAATAGTAATATTATCATCAGTTTCATAGTCACATCTTACAAAAAACCCCCCAAATCCCCCCCAACAAGACTCTCCCGTTCCTAGTTTGCCTCGCGAGCAAACCCCGCGGCAACCCACTCCAGGCCCGAGTGGCACCCGATGGTCAGAGGAATTATTCCGCGGTAAGCAGCCAAAGTTTCATTTCATTTTCACTTTCACTTTCGAGTCGAGTGAACTGACTCTCAATCCTTTTTTAGAACCCTCCCGAACCAAAGAGCCACCTATTCCTGGCCAGAGTCCATCCTCCCAACCACCTGAGGACAATACAACTCGTGAGCCAGAACCTGAGGTGGCACCTATGCAATCAACGGAGGAACCTTTTGGTAAGTCCCAATTTCACTTTTTTAACTCTACTCAACTTTTCCTCACCCCTCCTTCAACCATCTCCAGCTCATCCCGCCACTCCCTGCTCCATACTCATCATTGACGATACGCCCATTGGATCCCCTCTTCCCCGACTCGCCCACCTTCCCATTCTGTTCCCCCCCACTCCAACCCCGGTTCCCTCCCCAGAGATCCCTTCCAGTGCCACCTAGAACCCCGGTGCAAAGCCCCTCTCATTCCCACGATGACGCTTGCCAGGAATTCACTGACTTATGACCGACTTTGATGATTCCTCGGGCCATCATCCACAAATCAATCAACCAAATCTTGTTGGAGCATCACCACTTGCTCCACATGATTCCTTTTGTGGATGCAACTCATCAAAATGAGATGCGCCGGGAATTCCGGGAGGAACTAAACTCCCTCCTTGCCCAGGCACTGGAGGCTTATCCAAAGGAGGACATCAACGGGATAGTCTCAAAATACTTAGAAAAATAAAAAAATTCAAAAAAATCTCATTATTTCCTCTTTTTATTATTTGTAATACTTTCTTTCAAATAAAGTATTTGTATCCAATGTTTGTTATTTTCCATTTCTATTAAATTCTTTGCTCATGTGAAACTATATTTTCCTCAATGGTTCGAATATCCTATTGCATGAGAAAAAATTTTCTAAGTGCCCCACCAAACGTTTGAGTGAGTATTTGTTTGTGTGACCCTCTTTTGCCAAAAATGCACCAATAGTCGCCATTACCGTCTCCTATATTTTCTTCTTCCATGGCTTAGAGCCATATCAATTCTTAACTGTAAAAAAGCGGGAGGTTCCCGCATGTGAGCAATCCACTCCAGATTCGTGAAACATTGCCTTTCCTATGGTCACACGCTATTAATATTAGTCATGTATTGAATTGTTTAAATTGTCGGGAACCTTCACAAGTGTAAGGATTGGTGTGTGAGTTGTTGGGAGCCTGCACAGGCATAAGGATTGGCGTGTGAATTGTTGGGAGCCTGCACAGGCGTAAGGATTGGCATGTGAATTGTTGGGAGCCTGAACAGGCGTAAGAAATTGTCAGCATTGTTGGCAACCTTCACAAGCCTAAGGATTGGCGTGTGAATCGTCAGAAGCCTGTACAGGCGTAAGGAATTTTCAGCATTTTTGGGAGCCTTCACAAGTGTAAGGATTGGTGTGTGAATTGTCGGGAGCCTGCACAGGCGTAAGGATGGGCATGTGAATTGTTGGGAGCCTGCACAGGCGTAAGGATTGGCATGTGAATTGTTGGGAGCCTGAACAGACGTAAGAAATTGTCAGCATTGTTGGCAACCTTCACAAGCCTAAGGATTGGCGTGTGAATCGTCAGAAGCCTGTACAGGCGTAAGGAATTTTCAGCATTTTTGGGAGCCTTCACAAGTGTAAGGATTGGTGTGTGAATTGTCGGGAGCCTGCACAGGCGTAAGGATGGGCATGTGAATTGTTGGGAGCCTGCACAGGCGTAAGAATTGGCGTGTGAATTCTTGGGATCCTGCACAGGTGTAAGAAATTTTTAGCATTGTGGGGACCCTTCACAAGCGTAAGGATTGGCGTGTGAATTTTCAGAAGCCTGTACAGGCGTAAGGAATTTTTAGCATTTTTGGGAACCTTCACAAGCATAAGGGTTGGCGTGTGAATTGGTGGGAGCCTGCACAGGCGTAAGGATTGGCGTGTGAGCTGTCGGGAACCTGCACAGGCATAAGGATTGGTGTGTGAAGCGTCGACAGCCTTCATAGGCGTCAGGCACTTTTAGCATTGTCGGAACCTGCACAAGCATAAGAATTCGCGTGTGAACCATTGGCATCCTGGAAAAGAGCAACAAACCAGGACATATGTACGATGGCATGCCACCATACATAATCCACTTCACCCCTTTTTCATGTGAGACACCCCATCTCCTGCACTCAAAACCATCCAATCCTGGTGTATATTGTCCTCTGCCTTACCCCACCATTATTTACCCAACACATGCAAATCTCCTCATTCTTTGAATTGGCATGAGATTGTATTACCATCCCTGATTTGATAGCCCGCTCTCTTGCCAATCTCATAATAGCCATGGCTTTTTTGCCACATTGTTTTTGCTAACCTGCTTGAGCATTGTGTGGACATACCCACTAGTGTCGTGCTTTTGTTGTCCTGTGCTGGATCAGTATAATGAACAAATGTACTACTGGCCCACACTACCTGAATGAGCCCATGACATGCAGATAGATCAATCCAAAAATGCTCATTTGGGAAAATCAATTTTCCCCCTGTACACCGCTTTGATGCATCTCTTTGAATTTGGCCGGTCCGCTTATCAGCTTGAAACCACCATCCCAAAGCATACAGCGATGCATCCTTATCAACATGAGGTGCGTTTTTGAATCCATTCATGGTGAAAGTGAGTGCAGAAGCAAACTCGAATGCACCCTGATTTGCGGGAATATTGGCTTCATAGTTAACTTGATCAAAAGATGGAACACCCAATGACTTGTAGAAATTTTGAATCTTCTAACATAAATTATCCCCAACATATCATAAGGATTGACCTAGAATGCAACCCACTGAGCTAAGATTGGCACCTTGGTCCCACCATCCATACAGACCAAATTGTTCATTCTTTGTGCTGCATTTGCGCCACCCAATCGCGAACATAAATCCCCCCAGTAATTCTCCATTTGTTGCAATGGGGTCGGTGAATCTCTTTTTGTGAAATAAGAATTGTGATAATTCATCCCATTGATTCACCTTGACTTCACTCATTGTTGTGAATGGTCGGAATTCGACAAGGGCAATGAGTAATCCGGTTGAAGAGAAAATTGCCACATGGCCAAAGTGAATGCGTTTGATCTGATTGACATCCACAACCCTCCGAATTTCACTTGGGGTCATATTCGCTGATACTGGCATTGATATTTGTGCTGTTGGGCGAGAGGAGGAAAACAATCTATTCATTCGGGTTGTTTTGTGCTCATATGTCTTTCGGGATCTCCCACTATTCCCGAGTGGTTGAGGGATCACTATGTGTTGAAGCACACAAGATATCAGATACTGCTTCCTGCCATTTGAGGCCAAGGAGTTTTGAGTCCAGAATGGTGCCCAATGCCCAAGGAGCTTTCTTTGGCACACATCCTTTGACTTCCCTGTTGGAGCCCACATGACATTGGCACAATCTGAACTGACTAAAGCCAATGTTCTTCCATGGGGCCCAATGAGGGTGCCACATAAATGTGGAAGCATATATATATATCTATATATATACACTGAGATTAAGCGAGCAACTCACACTTTCCTTCCTCAGCCCAATGCTTTCTTGCGAGTTCCCTTTTATGCACTTTTCCTTTTTTTTTTTGTGAATGGCATGCTTGCAGCAGAAAATGAAATGAAACCAAATGATTACTGATTTATTAATATCACCTAAATTGAATTGCGGTTGATGAATCTTTTTTAATTGCGGCTAAAAAGAAAGATCACACCTGACCTTCGCGAATTCGCAATCTCAAATACCTGAACCTGAAAATTGCAGTGGATAGTGCATTATTCAATTTAACATATTGATGTTCCCATGCAATCACTTCCCAATCCAACCATTTGGAATATTTCAAGCACACGCAAATGCAATATGCATCCTGCTGCGGATCCCTAGTTATCCTAGTCCTCTTGAAAGACACAGGAACATTTGGCCTATTATGGGCTGGCGGGAAGTGATGAACGCGACCTCCCGCAATGCCCCCGCGTGTGCTACTCGCGCGCACAACTGCCTGACTCAGCTTGCGTCTTGTTGGAGTCTTTTCAATGATGTACGGAGGCATGCCGCCGTACAATTACTATTGATATTCAGACTGTGGCATCCGGGCAGTAGTAGGATAGGAAGTCATGATTATTAAATTCATAAATAACTTTGCAAAATTCAATTACAATCTATCTAGTACAAAGCTAATCTAAAACGGGTCAATCCTGGTTGTGAGTTTAGCTGACCTGGGTACAGTCAAGGTGACCTCATCACTTGAACCAAGACCACGCTTTGCCACCCAGGCATCACCAAAGTCTAATACTAAGCATTGTGCAAATTCAAATCTAAGAGGTACAGTGGGGTTAAAAGACTCTGATGAGAAGAAACTTTTATTCAGTAAACTACATATATAGTTATTAGTATGTAGCCACACTGGCTCCACTAGATTTTTAGCCTCTGAACATTTTTCGGAAATGTCAATTAGTGATAAAGCCCCTTTAACTGAGCTTGTTCTCCAGTGATCTGAGCATACCATCAAACCACGAATCCCTGCCACACAGAAGCAAATCCGATTTATTCCGAGATTCTTGTGACACGTCAAGATATCTTTGATGGCCTCATTTTTTTTAGGAGTTCATGAGTTTGCCTTTGATGCCATTAACTTCGACCTTTTTATGTGCACATACCATGTTGTACGCAATCATCAAATGGATAACTGTATCCATTAGATACTCCAGGTTCTTGTTCCGCCTTGTGGATATCTCATTGTAAGCCCCACCACCTTCAATGCTGAGTTGGGTTGCACGTTTCTTCAATTTACTCAAGCAGGAGGCAAGGTATTCAACTGCTCCCCGTTTGAGTCCAAGAGGATTGGTTGAATTTGATGTTGGTGCAACATATGGTTTGTGTGCAATCACATTGTATGAGACTAAACTAATGGATTCAAACATAACATTTGCCCAAAAAGTTTTAACTGGATTGGCCGGGTAAAGAAGGCTCTGAACCATTTTGAAGAAGGAGTGTTCAGATTTTGGGAGATTCTCTGGAGGTTTAGCTGATTCCTTGATCAATTTGAGATTCCAAATGTTGTGATCAAAAAACGCTTCTGTTTCTGTTGGCTTAAAAAAATCTAACCCTGTATATTGCAATTTATATCACCAGTCAGCAGCCAATAATCATGTATCATGCACAAAGATAAAACTGATCTGCCATCTCAAGGTCCTCCAGCCAGGCCAACATTTTAAGCTCTCGGTTACTGATCACCTTAATACCAACGGGCAGGAATGTATGAGCATCTTTTGTTGGTAAATTGTCCCATCAATTTTTGTAAATACTATTGATATTATTAAGCCCCCTTTTCCATGATTGTTGAGTAATATTGGAATGATAATTCAAAATGCCTGAAAACTCTTCCATGAGGGATAAAAATATTCCTTGAAAATTAGCAGACCATGACACTTTGGGCTCAGGGTCAGGAATTATATCAGTCATATCTCATCCCATTGTATCATGTTTAATTGTCTCCCTTTCTTGAAAGGCTTGAATATTCCGAGGAGAGGCGGGAGGGGTTTCATAATGGATTGTTTCATTGGGTATCGGGGGGCTTTCAGTATGTGGAGCTTCATCATGGATTGTTTCATTGAGTATGGGGGGGGTTCAGTATGCAGAGGTTCATTATCAATATGGTCCCCTTCAACATTGATAATTTCATCACCTTGATCCCAAGAATCCTTTGCGGCTTCAAAGGTATGGCGTTTTTTGTTTGTTTTTTTGGTTGCATGTATATTTGGTCTTTTTCCTAATCCTTTGCCTGGAAATCCAATTACGACTTGAGATCCTTCAGGTAGAGATTCTCCCACCTCCACACCTGCCCATATATTGTAAGCAGCTATTTTTATTAATTTTGCTTTGAATTAGTAATGGACTTACCGTTCAAATCAATTTTGAGCAGGCTCATGGCTTCAGCAATCTTTTGATGCACATAATCAGGAATTTTACTATCATTTTGAATTTTTTTGAGCCTTCGGATTGTTTGAGCAATGTTGGAGACAAATTTTTCCTTGGATATAATTTCCACCTCCCCACTGAAAATTACATCATCTTGCCCATCATCTTCTGTTGGTGCACAAGGTTCAACAGTCTTTTCCTTCTCATAACTTTTAAAAATTGGTTTCTGAGAGCTTGGAGGCTGACCTGAAATAAAGGCTATGACACAGTATCAGGTTTTGAGAGATTAGAAATATTCAAGATGGATGCATACTCACATTCTGGAAGAACTGGTGGATCTTGATTATCTTCATGTGACTGGCTCTCTACTTCAATGCCTAATTCACGACTACTGGCGATATCAGAGATTTCACTTCCACTCTCTGGGGCTGAAGTTGGTCGTTCATTGAATTCAGTTGAATTTCCCGGGGTTTGGGCCATAGCGGAGGTAGTTTATTAAGCAAATAGATGGTGACGAGCTGATTGATAACTTGTTTGAGAATTTTTGAATAAAAAGATCCAAATTGAAGAAAAAAGGTGGAAGTAAAATAATTGCATTTGCAAAATGTGATTCATTGGGAAATTGAAGGAGGCAATGTTTTGCAAATTATTTCATATCACGCAAATGAAATCACTTCCCTGTGAGACATTGAATAAAGTTGACTAGTGAGAAAGCTACTAAAGTCAACTTTTGAACTATTCAATGCTCATGAGGTAAGGATTAAGCAAAGTGTTCCATTTGAATTATATTAAATAAAATGGTTTTGTCGGGGAAACAGGAGACACAATTCTTGTCTTAAATAGTCCACTTATTAAATTTTAATTTGTGAGTCTCATTATTTAAACCCTAACAACAACATTGTTAATATACTGACCAATTTCCCCTTAGGTCCTGTTGGCAGAGAAGGCCACTCAGCATATTTCGGTGATTGCGTTCATTGTGTACAACAACAAGCCACCGTACACTATGGATGTAGTATGGAAGGGTAAGGATAAGTCGTGTTGGGAGCTTGTTGGGAGGGCACTCTGCAAGCGTAAGGATGGTAAGCAGCGTTGGGAGCATGTTGGGAGGGCACTACACAAGCGTAAGGATAAGTGGTGTTGGGAGCATGTCGGGAGGGCACTACACAAGCGTAAGGATAAGTGGTTTTGGGAGCATGTTGGGAGTGCACTCCGCGAGCATAAGGATGGTAAGCAGTGTTGGGAGGGCACTACACAAGCGTAAGGATGGCTAGCGGTGTTGGAGGCATGTCAGGAGGGAACCACGTGAGCATAAAGATGGTAAGGGTGGGGGTGTGAAAGCGTAAGGAGTGGTGAGGAGGGAGATGGGGGGCAGTGTCGGAGTCTGATCTGGAGGGCGGTGTGGGCGCGTAAGCATGCGAAGCGTTGGGGCGGATTAGGTGGGGATGCGCAAGACAATGAGGTGAAATTACCCAAACATTGCGAATAGTGTTGAAATGGGTTTTGGCTTTGAGTGACATTCTCATGTGACACATGTGATGATTGATGTTGTCTTGACGCTGATGTGACGTGCCCCACTAAGTCCAGTGACTATAAAGTGACACTAACGCGACTGAAGCAAGATTCTATACTCACCATGGTGTGACATGAAGTCAATTGCCGACGATTGACACAAGATTTGCCCTGGTGAAAGTTCATTTCAACTCCAGAATCAAGAGAAAAGGGGAATATATGAGGGATCTTTTTAGTTACCCATATGATTTAACCCTTTATTCAGTAATTTCATGGAATTTTTGTTGGGAACAACACTTATAAAGGGGTTGTAGTTCTGCTAATATTTTTTTATTTAAATTATTTCAAATCTTATTGTTGATTATTATAATGGAATATTTTAGAATTATGGTGTAAAATGAATTATATTATTTACAAGTAATAAATAATATAACTTATATTATAATCAAATATAATAAAAGATATATTAATTATTTAATATGTAAGATATTAAGGATGATTATTTTTGTTACCAACAGAAAGAAATTGTGTAAAAAATTTTCTTTGATAAAAAAGAACCATCTATAATCCAAATATTACCAATATTCATGTTATAAATCAATATGAATACTATGCATATTGATAAAAAAGGATTTTGAAGAGAAATCAGGGGATAAATATTATAATAAGATAAAAATAACCTAGTTTTAGCCCTTGACATAATAATTTTGAATTATTCTAGCCCTAAAGAAGTAATTAAGACTTATTTAGAATGTAGTTACAATTAAAAATAGAAAGAATTACAATCTTCACAATTCTTACATTCCTTTAGAGATTTTAAGCAAATTTAACAACTGTTGACAAAATATTAATATAATCACCAATGGTTTAGTAATCAAAACAAGGCATAATTTTAGCATTTTACAATATAAGAGTTTTGTTCAAAAGAACAAAGCCTTTTACATTTATACTTAAGATCTGAGTTGATTTGATGCATCTGAGGGAGAAAAAAAGGAAGAAGGGGTCTTTTCATAGTAAAGATCCTTCATTCTGGTGGCCAGATACTTCATATCACTTGCTGAATGATGCTATCCACTGGAGTGATAATTATTTTAAGGTTTAGAGGTGATTAAATTATTATTAAACCTTCTCTCAAGGAAACCTGAGAACCAGATTTCGGGAGGCAATGTTGGAAATGGTCACACTACCAAAAAGAGGACTCCACTTCAATAAAGATTTGGCCCAATTGTCCCTTGGGTTGAATGGATCAACATATAAAACTGGAAGACTGAAATGGGTTTCAGATGGGTATATATTCATTGATACTTATGGTGGTCAAAATGTCCATCAGAATCAGAAATTGAAGAAGTAAACTCCTTTGTGGAAGCCCTAAAAGACCTTATTTTGGGCAGGTTTTTCAACAGATGCTCAGCTTTTCCAGCTGGAGGAGTTCAACTTTGATGAACAATAATAACAATCAAGATTTCTCTCTCTAATAATGTATCAGTATCATTAGTTTTTTCTTATTTTTTTGATAAATGTTTCTCTCAAAAGGAAGTAACTTCCTGAATCATTAAGCAAGAAAATCATTGTAAAAGTATTTCTTATAAAAAAAACTCCAAAAATAAATACATAAACCACCTCCAACATGGCCATTAACAGGGTTTTGCATCCTATGGGGATGATTTATTGAAAGAAGAGAAAATATGGGGTGAAGAATTCCTTTGGTCACAAAAAGATAAAGATTTAAATAAGGAACAATTTTTGGCACTCAGAGGATACTCCATCAATATCACAAAATAAAGAACTTCAAGAAATCAATTAATTGCTGAACGTTATTGAGCTTTCTGAAAAAATTAATGATCAAATTGCTCAAGTACTAAAATTCCAAGAAGAATTTAAAAAGTCAGACCTATGTTAAGCAAATACACCAGCACTGGAATTCAAAAAGAAATCGAGAAGGTCATACTACAGCTCAATTAATCACTAGGAAATGAATTCCTGCCTTATCAAATAGAAAAATAATTTCTTATCAGGCAATATTACCATCTTCATTCACTAAAAACAAATAATCACTAGTAAGTGACCTCCTGCCTCATCAAAGAGAAAGCCATTGATCTTACCTTAAAACTATCAAGCTCTAGGAAGTGACCTCCTGCCATATGAAAGAGGAATATAAATTTTGAGCCTAAATGATCAATTTCACTCATCCAAATCAAAGAATCACTAGGAAGTGACCCCATTCCTTATCAAAGAGGAATATTAGGTTTTATCAATCCAAATCACCAAATTAGCTCACCTTCTAGGATAAAAAAGGAAAATTCCTCATTGATTCTTTCAGCAGATTATTTCTGTTTTTTAATATTTTCCTTCATTATCAAATTAGCCCAGATTGTTTTTTTATTTTATACTAAAGGACACCAAAAAAAGAGAAAGAGTACTCAGAAAGACTCAATTGTGTTATCTCCCTTTTTTGGATCTGATTTCTTTCTTTCTTTTACTGACTGATTTTATTGTAATTTTATATTATTGATAAGTTACTTTCTATTTTTACCCTATGATAAGAAAAAACATTGAGAAAGCCCTCATTAAGGCTTTGAACTAATGTTTCCTTTTTCATAATTAGATTAATGTGACATTGTGGATTTTAATTGATACAGGGATTTGAAAATAAAACAATAAGAAATACCTCAGCATGGCTTAAAACTTCTTGCTTTGATTTTATATTTCTTTTCTTCCTTCCACTATTTATACTAACATTATTCATTTTTCTTGGAGCTTGATACAGCAATAACAATACAAAAGAATGAATATATCAAATACACAAAGAA
This sequence comes from Austropuccinia psidii, assembly GCA_023105745.1. Taxonomy (NCBI): domain Eukaryota; kingdom Fungi; phylum Basidiomycota; class Pucciniomycetes; order Pucciniales; family Sphaerophragmiaceae; genus Austropuccinia; species Austropuccinia psidii. The sequence goes on from JALGQZ010000011.1 coordinate 31,575,009, forward strand.
GCTAAAAGAGGACAATAAGAGTCATTAATAGGACTATAAAATGTTGACTTTGAAGATAAATCCGATTCCATGAAACCTAAAACCATCAAAAATAGATTTCTGGACACAAGGATTGGTTCTTCAAAAGACCATAAGCTGACGAGTGAAGTTCTAACAAGGATTAGTGATGATAGGCAGGATTTTGAATATGGGAAAGTACTAGGCAGCACTATAAACTACATAAGGTTTTATTTAATTTTTTATATTCTTACTTTCTCTCATTATAAAAATAAAAAAAAAGAATTACTGACTTTGACTTCTTGAACATATTTTTATTTCTTATCTCATTTTTGTTTCTCAAAAAATGAGGAATATCCCATTCAAGGTCTCAAAGAAATAAGTTTTATCTTCATTTTATTTTTTGCTATTATGACACCAAGACCCATTGAATTAACTCAACTCTTCACCAAAAATTAAACTCTACACCAAGGAATTTGGATAAAATGATCACTTTATTCGAAATATCTCTTGCATTACAATAAATTAATTGAAAATTAATTTTAAAGGAGAAGGAGCTATTCGAACTCTGAAAAAGCTACTTATATCAAAAATACATAAGGTGATGAGATGATTTGGGAAGCTGACATATTCATAACACCTCAATGTGCTCTGTATTACAGCTGAAATAAAAAAGCCGGAAAATCCAACAAGAGTTTATTAAAAAAATTTATAAATTTTCACCTTTCACCGTTTATATTTTTTTGAAACCTTAAATGCATTAATTGGTAACAGAAAATCTGAAAAACAAATTGGATGGACTTGAAATAAAGTCTGAGTCGCAAAAAGGATTCCAAAAGGAAGAGTTGTGGTATGACAAGGGTTATTATATGGAAAAATGGGTCAAATTATGGTCATTCAATCATGTCATATTAATTATAAATTCTTCCAAGAGCACAAATTATTATTGATTGAAATAGTTTAACAGCTTCAACCAAACAGTTTTCTGATCTTAATTGTGATTACGGCCTATTTCCTTAAAAATGTTATTCTTACTAAGATATATCAAGTATTGGCTATTTTATACTGACAATAAAGCAAAAAATACTTTGAGTCCAATTTAAAGTGGAGTTATGTCAATTGAATGTATTATTATTCCTCCTTATGAAAACCACTATGAAAAATAAGGGGTTGGTAACGTTATTTCTTGCATTCTCCCTTATAGTGCAAATTTTGGGGGAATGAAGGTGTATTGTCTTCAAATTTTGAAATGGCGAGGGGGTCCTCATCCAAAAGAATTTTTTTTTGAAAAAGTTGATTTCAAAACTCAATTTTGAATAATATCATTATTATCAATTTTCACTTCTTTTTTATAACAGGGATGGTTTTGGAAAAATAAGAGCTAGAGGTCATTAGTTATTTTGAAGAAATGTTGAGAGAATTGGGAAACAATTTATCAGAGATCAATTATTCATAATATCGAAAATGAAGAAGATTATTTATGAAGGAAAGAAGAGATTAATAATGTGTTTACCTTTGGGAAACACAAGAACTTGGAAATTCATTTAATCCTGGATTGAAACTCATTTGGAATTCAAGAATCACTGGTCAGTATTTATGTACTGAAGAATGATGCAACTGGCTTGATTATAGGATCAGGGCTCACTAATCATGATGCCCCAACAAGATAATTTAAAAAACTCAACTCAAATTGCCTTTGAAATTGTAAAGAAGATTGAAGACTCAATTATCCTCAGAAGGACCCTAAACTGATTCCCCTGTAGGCTTAGGAAGGGAAACTTCAAAGAATAACAGCCAATAAGCAGGAGGGTATTTTACTAGTAAGGAGAAGTGCTGAAGGAAATTTTCTTTCCTAGTGGGGAGAAGTGCTGAAGGACAGTTTTTGTCCTCAGCATGAAAATAATATTTGCCCTTGTGGAACATAGAAAAGGGGCCTTTGTCAGCCTGTGACTCAAAACCAGAGCACAAGCATGACAGCCAAATACCATAAACCAATGGTAGAGCAAAATACAACCAAAACATGGAGCTGAGCCAAACAAGCTCAAAACATATCAAAAAAAGACAAAACTCACATGTTTCCAAATATACAAGTCCAATAATCATAGGACAAATGATAACATAGCTATTTCTACTAAAAGAAGTTTCTGAGTATAAACCTTAATTTTCACCTCTCGTCTGAAATCCAGTGAAAGAGGCTTAACCCCAGGAAATGGGTATTAAAATTGAAGCTCTAAGTCAGCCCTACCCAATGGTACTATCCAAATTGAGCTAGAACCAAAACTACAGAGGTTATGGTCAGAATAAGGTCAAATGAGGGTGAATAAAATATTCACCTCTCATCTAACTTCTACAATTTTAGTGTGAGATACTTAAAGTGGGGACATTCTGGAAAGAGGAAATTAGGGCTATCTGATGGTGCCATCCATTTCCCATATCTCATCTAGAATTAAAGGTATGGGGGAAACAAGCTCCATACAGATTTTAAGAAAATCATATATCTGGATAACAAAAATTGAACATGGCATAACCTTGCCATAGTTGATGTTAGACATACCAAATTAGGTACCATTGTGTAGATCCCATCTAGGGCTACACAATGACCATAGTTTCAGCTCAATACCTTAAAAATGACAAAGCTATAGCAGTTTTAAGGTTAAAATCCCACAGATTGGCCAATACACCTTTACTGTGGGGTACTATCAAACAACTATGATTATGAGGTGTCAAACACACAAAGAATCTTGTTTATACTTCAATACCCCATAGTTAATTGAATACTGCGGTCCCACACACATTTTGCACAGCCTTGTATGCATCATACATGTCAGAAGAGGGCCATGTGGTCCCCAGATAAAACTTTTCACCCTTTATTGGAGCAAACTTTCCAGATGTGGTTTCAAAACCCAATATGTGCCCAAAAAAGAGTATAAAGGCCTTGTGCAACCCACAAGACATCACTCAGAAGTGAAAAATCTTCACTTCCTTCGTGTGGATGGTCTGAGAGGACCCTTCCACCCCATTTCAGGATGAAAGAAGGCCTTTTCTCGGCCAGAAAAGGAATCCCCATCCTGCTTTTGAATTCCTATTTAGTAAAACTGTCAAAAAGCCTATACTATTGGAAAATAAACAGGTATACCTTAAATCTTAGTGCATTGTAGTTCTTATTATAGTAACCCAGCTGGTAGATCTGCACCCAGGGCTTTCAACAGTGCTCACCACCATTATCCCACAATAGCAAATCCCTTATATTATTATTTAAAACCTTTTTTAATCATAATTATCCATTTAACAGTCATATTTAAAGCTGTAAACACTATTATTACAAATTCATCATAGACTCAGCCTGACAGTCTTAAAGGTGTATAATATTATCAAATTGGCTGCAATTCACAAAGTAAAGTCTCAATCTATATATCAATAAATAAAAAGAAGAGGAAGAATCTTTTATAAAATAGGAATAATTAAGCTTGAAGAATAAAAAAAATTCAAATGAAGTCTAAAATCAATCCCAAAGGAGAAAAAGAGGCTTTACCTAGGAGGAAATTCAATAGAAACAGAAGAAGAAATTGAAGAAGATGAACCAATGAAAGACAAAGAATTATTTCAGGAGATTAAAACATCAGATGAATAATAGTGAGATTTCAGCTGGGATGATGGGGATAGTATTAAATGGAGAGGGGGATGTGATATTCCATGCCATTTTTGGCCAGACTCAAACTCATTATTTACCTCAGCTTACAAAATAAGGGGAAAAACCTATAAAATGAAGCAGTTCAATAATAAAAGCAGAAAAATTTAAATCTAAATTTAGCCCCAATGATATAATGGAATAACAATAAATCCCATTCAGTAAAGGAAATAAGAAGAAGTTTCCCAAAATAAAATATCAGAGTATCCACAAACTCATTAATAAAACCAGCAATTTGTGTTTCAGAAATGGAATATACATCACACCAACAATAGGTCACATTTTGAACCAATTCTGAAGGAACAGTAGTTTAGATGATTATGAAAAGAATAAGTAAACATAGGAGTTTCCTGCATGTAGAAACAATTATTGATCTAGAAAGAAAGGCCCCCTCTATTAGTTGGTAAGGAGGATATCTGAGGATTGAATCTTGAAACATCATGGATTCAAGCCACAGTGGCAACATTCTCAACATTTAGGGTATGGTTTAAAAAGAATTTTGTGGAAGTGTTGGGAAGATTTGAGAATGTTTCAGAAAATATCAGAATATTCAACAATTTATAGGAATAATGAAAGAGATTAACAACTCAAACATACTTTGAGGAAAAGTATAAGCCTAACCAACAATATGGCCTTTGAAGAGACACATAAAATGAGAAAAATCTCATTAAATCAGATAATTACTAGTATACTAATTAGAATGAACTACTTAAAAGAATAATATCACTAATATTATAACTACTATAGCTCCATTAACAACCCTCAAAACATACAATGAGACTCAAACTTTCAACAATAAACCAAACAAATCATGAAAATATATTCAAGGATAGAAAAAGGACCTCCTAAAATCCTCAATTTAAACATTAAATTGAAATAATTAAATGTAAAAAATACAAGAAAATACCAAAACCACTGGAATTCTGGAAAGAGACCCTAATAAAAACAAAACTGAAGGTACAAAAAAATATCCACAATACCACCCAATAAAATGACACAACCTTACCACATGCATAAATTACAATACATAAAATAATGAAAGAAAATATCAGCTGACCCCTAAATCTCACATAATTACCCAGTTGATGCACTACAAAGCCCAAAAAACTCAATCATGACAGAGACCCATTATAATGCGAAATGAGTTATAATATATTACCAAGCACAGCATGTGACAAGATAGAAAATAAAACCACCTTGTGCATAGGAAGAAAGAAACCTCTTCTGAACGCAGAACCTGACTTAAATGTACATTCCAAGAGGAAGAAACACAGACATGACTCCTGGATAAATTAAACAGCCTCTTATACTGAGCCTAAGCTCTAGAATATGCAAGGAACCTCCAAAGTCATCATGTGATACTTCCTCCACCAACAGAATATCATGTAAAAAAATGCTGTGCAAAAGAAAAATCCACAGAAAAACTAAAATCATCTCATGCATGAAAAGAAACACCAAGAATATCATTTCATAACCAGCTCACAAAAATAAGAGTCATTTGATGAATGGAGGCTGTGCAGAATAAAAATTATCAATAAACCTTAAATCACCTGAAACAAGCAATAAGGGCCCTAACCAAAATAAAATTTGCATGATGGAATAAAGAGGAAGTAAAGTGGAAAAAGACAGTGCCCAAGGAGTGCCCCCTGGGATCCCAAAAGGTATAAATAGAGGGACTCTCTTCCTCAAAATTTCAAAACCCTCCCATGCACATTAGATCACCTGAAAATCATAAACACAGGCAAAAGCCATACCTTACCTGGGGGGTAGTCAAGTATATTGTAGTGAATTTAATTGCCCAGTAGCTAAGCTCAGTGGAAGTATAGTGTTGAAGATTTGCCAGTAGAATAGATCAGTCGGATCTTAGTATTGAACATAGACTCATCCAGTATCCAAAATTAGGGCTACTGCTCTATCAAAATGTGTCATCCAGTAAAGGAATAACCCCATTCATCAAGATTTAAAACTAACTTACTGCTTTGAATATCAAATATCCAGGAATAAAGTCAAATTCTCTCTTATTATTAACCACTCTTAAAAAAGATCAAACCTTTAAGAAATTATTTTATTCATTCATAAATTTACCTTAACAAAATCATCTTTATCAACACTCATCAAATTTTTCAGAACACCTTAATTAAATCATCTTACCAAAAATGTATCACCAAAAAGAAACCACTAAAACAAGTTTAACCAAAAAGACAGGTATTTCATTAAAATATCAAACTTAACCATATTACTGATATTAATTTCATCTGATCTGAGACTTCTTAATTTTTTCTTCTTCAGTCTAAAGCCACTTAATTATTTTATTTTGGTTTGTGACCTCCAAGTAAGATTTTGTCCAGTATTTTGGGTGGGGAAGTCAATAAACCCTTTCCACCCTTGGATACAGGAGTTGTTAGAAATTAAAAACTAGCTACCTGTAATTTTCTCCTCCAGGTACTGCCTCGTTTTAAATCCACACAAGAGGAGTTTTCACAATGTAAGGATTCTGATTAAATCCAATCATCAACAATCAATAAAGAAACAAAACTAAAAAATAACTAATAAATGTTTGAAATGAAGCATTTATAATGAATATTCAAAAAGAACTTGACAAATAAAGAAATCAAGTAGCAAAAGACACTTGCTAAGAATTTTTCAGTTTTAATTTCTTTTACTAATCAAAATAATTACATTAACTCCGTTAAAATAATACTTATTTAATATCTCCCCTATAGAGAAGAATGCCTGTTTCAAAAAATAAAATGATCAATGTTGGTTAGTAATTTGATGATATGAGGAAGATAGCTGTAAGTGCAATGTGTATTATTTATATACATAATTTCTTTGTATTTATCACTAGTTACGTTCTATTACTTCTACAAGCATATTCATTTTGTGTATACAAGTGTTAAAAATTAAAAATAAATAATAATAAAAAACAAAATATTAAAATAAGTAAAGAATAAAATGTGAATAAGAAAAACAAAATAAAAGGTTATCAAATTATAACAATTAAAAATAAATCATAAAAATAAAATAATGAATAATGCATAGTAAATGCACGAAATTCAAATAAATAAAAAAAGGAAAAATAAAGAAACTTTAATGAACAATGAAAAAAAAAATTATAAACTAAAAATAATATATAAATAATAAATCACAAATAATGGAAGTAAAAAATTAAATCAATAATGGATTAATCATTCAAAATAATTGATAAGAAATGCATAATTAATAATAAAAACTAAAAACAAATAGTTGAATTTTATAATTACATAAATAATAAATAGACTATAATGATAAATAGCTCATAAATAATGAATAATGATAAAAAAGAATAATAGTAAATGCAAATTAGGAATTAAATAAGTAAAAAATGAAAGATTCATAATAAATAATAGAGACTGAAAAGAAATCATCAAGTATAAATAATGCATGATTCAATTTCAAAATCAAATAAATTAATTGAAATGATGAATCATACATAAAAATAAAATAACCAAAAATGAATATAGAATAATATAAAATATAAAATGATTAACAAGTGATAGGAAGTAAAAATAAGATTTGAAAAAAAACTGATAAATCATAAAAATTGAAAATTAAATAAGAAGCAAATGTATATTTTTTCTTTATGGTAATAAATAATAAATTGAGAATAAAATAAATCTTTCATGGAATGAAAGGCAGACTCAAATAAAAAATGAAAATGAAATAAAGAATATAATAAAATGAAATGATCAAATATTATCAAAAGCAATGAAAAGAAAAATAAAATAAAATGAAAAGAAAATAAAAGACAAATTAGATAGAAATACAATAAAAAATTTAATAAAAATATAAAAACAGTAAAATTAAAGGAAAAATAAACCTAAAGATAAATAAATAAGTATATCAAAAAAACAAATACAATTGAATTTCAAATTAACATAAAATAAAAGAAAAAACATAAATAAAACATAAAGCAAAAAGAAATTAAAATTAAGATAAAATTAAACAATAAAAAAGCTAAAATAAAATTGAAAGTACAAGATGATAAACAAAAACAATAAAAAAAATGAAATAAACATAAAATGAAAATGAACAAACAAATGTAAAGCAAAAATAAACACAAAAAATTAAAATAAAAATAAAAATCAAACTTAAAATATAAATGGAAAAATTAAAATAAAAATGAATTGAAATTACAAATAAAAACAGAAATAAGTTGGAATAAGATTGAAATTAAAGTAAATAAACAAAAAACCACAAAATGAATGTAAAAAATGAAGAAAAAATTAAAAAGAGGAAATAAATTCACATTTGGTATCTCATAAAGTGTAATTGTAGGCTTCACAGCCATGCCATTTACGCAAAACCAGCATACATACACAATGTGTGACTGCACAAGTAAACTGAAAATATGTGGGAGTGCACTGCTATACAACTAGAACACATCCAGGGGATGTAGAAAAGAGTACGTCACGTATTTGCTGGTAGTTCTCAGTGGTAGAGAGAATTCCTCTTATAAAAAGACCTTTTGTGGTTGGGGGTTCAATTCCTTACAGTGTTTCTAAATACCTATAATGAAATCATTTTATTGTTTTCGTTTTGAATTTATCAAATTCATTATAGCTTCGAGAAAAAGCCTCAAACGCTTCCCAGAGTCCCTTCAAAGGATTTTTAAGTGTGATTGTGACTAAAGGAGCTGGTCTGTGATAGGTAATAGCAACTCTCAGAAAGGGAGGAAATACCTCTATTAACTCTGTGGAAGCTTCCAACCTCTAAGTATCAATAGTTTGATTCTTTCTTATAGTTGAAAATTATTCCATCAGCAATTCAAACTGGAATAATTATACACATTATAGTTCTTAATCTTAGATTTTAAGGCCTTCAGCTCCAAATAAATTGCAAATAGGAGCTTTCTGTTATGGCTATCGATCCATAATTAAAGTGGAGTATTTTTAAAGCAGTTAAATGAAGTTCAAATTTGAAAAAGGAAGAGTCTAAAATATCAATAAATCAATCCAAATATTGGAAAATATGCACATATAATAATTCCAAAGATCTAGCTTTACAGAATATTTTAGGCCATGAGTCTTGTTTATTTTTGATGAGCTAGCGTCATAATATTTTTTCTTGTATAAAGGGAAAAAAAATTAATTTTTATATGAATTGTTTTTTATATGGATGATATTGATTTCAAGTAGGCCGCCCTCATGTTATTCGAAAATGAAGATTAAATGCAATAGTGTCCTTTATTACTAACAAAGTCGACGCCTGAAAATGTGAAAGGCACTGTAGCTCAGTGGTAGAGCGCATTCCTCTTATAATAAGACAGTTTGTGGTCGGGGGTTCAATTCCTTCCAGTGTCGCTAAATAAATAAAATGATTTCATTTTTTGTCTTTGATTGATTAAATCAACTAAAAATTCCCCAAAAGTGCTCATCATATTCTGGAATTTGTTGTTGAGGGTATTTTAGTGGGCTTGTAACTGACTGAGTCTTGCGTTGGTAAGTAATTATAAAATCACTAAAATTGAACAACTACTTCAAGAAAATCCAATAGAGCTTTCAGATGATAAATCCCATTCTTTAGTATATTTTATTTTTCTAGGTAAAAATATTTTCTTGAGGAAAATTAATAAATTGGCCCGATTATACTCATGATGGTTTTCAGTGTTAGAATTCGAGGTGTTCCTCTCTACATTACTTATAAAGAGGATCCTCGATACATAACTAGAATTACATAATTAAATTAAAGCTCCAAAGTAATTGAATTTGGCATTTTAAGAAAAATTGGAAAAATATTTAGCGGAAAAAATTGACTTTTTGGCCATTTTGATTACCTAAGGAAGCTAATATCAGAGAAATTTCCGATCTTTGGTTATGTGCCATGGTTTTGTCATGACCCACATGGAAACCTCTCAATAAAATGGTGATTTTCAGTTCTTTTATGGTTGCAAAATACACATGTATGCTGGAAAAATTTATTACAAAACCCCCAACAATGGAAGGAGAAGGAAAAGCCCCTCATGATAGAAGAAAGAGAACCGATTTCATTCAAAAAATAATATGCTCAATGCATAAAGTAGAAAATTCCTGTATGTAATATTACATTTATGGTCCAAGATTCTATAAAGATATTCATTTACTTCTTTAAAATTGAAAAATTAGAGGCTTCATGTAATTTTAAATTCCTATAATTCAAGTAACGTGATCTTACTACTCATATTCACAATATAAAACCCATATATTTTCAAAGAAAATAATAGAAATACTTTACACCCTACTCTTCCAAAGGCGAATAATTTACTTGATTAGATGTTGTACTATCAATTGGATCACCATATTCCATATTGGACATTAAATCAGTTGGAGTGGCTGAATCAATTGTTCCAAAAACTCCTGTTAACGAAGAATTGAATTCTGTCCAGCGTGGACATTTGCGATTTGATTTCATATGACCAATCTGACCACGATTCCCGCATTTCCGCTGAAAAAATTATTAATGAATTAAGTCTAAAACGGTACTATGTGAAATAAATACCTTGATTAAGGAAAAAAAGAAAAACGTATGAATTGAGTGCCGTTGATTTTCCAATTACATCGGCTAATAAACATGATGGACCACCAAATTGGCAATACAGCCCCGGGGTGACCAACAACTGATAAAAATGGTGTGACATTTAAGGTTGAGATGGCTGATAAAGGGAATTATTTGAAGGACTAGCTTGACTTAGATTTGAAGATGAGGTAGAATAGGTAGAAATAGGTAAATTTTGAATAGCTGAAGATGGAAAAGGAGTTTGAGAAGCCACTTCAGTATTTTTTGAGGGCTTCAAGCTCGAATATGATATTTTTATTGAATGTGATGATTTTGAAAACAAGTAGCAATACAATCTGTAGAGCTTGGAGCTTGAGAAGTACGTGAGATTGGGCTACTAAGAAGTAATTCACCAGTATTAGATTGAGGAACTCTCCTAAAAAGTGAGGCAGTATAATTAGTATGAGATTGAAGAGGAGTAAGAGGGTGTTGCTGTTGCTAGAAAAGAAAGGATTTAACATATACATTAAATCAATGATGAAGTTTAATTAGAAAAGACTACTAAATGATATTTATGTGATTGAGAAATGGTATGTTGAGAGTTTTCAGTATATTGATGTACTGGTCACAGTTTATGTCTCATTGAGTAAATTAAATATTGTACAAAATAAATTGAATCAAGGAAATGATGCGTTTATTCCGAGGACATATAGGCAGATAAGAAGAAAGCCAGTAGCAGACAAAATATTTTGAATACAGTTGGAAAATTAGGGGAAGAAGAAACCGAACATTTGGGTTTCAAATGTTATTCTTTATCTATCACATATTTTAAAATTTCAAACATTGTGTGAAGATTTGAAATTCAAATTTTTCGAAACATGATTTGTTGGAGTTGAATACATGTGGATTGAATTCAGTTTATCTTTATATTTTGAAATGGTCAAGATATCATCATAAAAAACTTATCAAAAGTCATTTGGGAGAATTAACTCTCATTAGAAGTCTTGAGAAATCCTACCAAGATTTCAAATTTCCTTCAAGATTTTTCATGGAACCTTACAAATCAAGCAGAAAAAGATTAATGGATAAATCATTTCATTCCATAAAGCTATGCGAAGGTTATTAAGGATGGAATTCCCGGGTCTTCTCAAACTAAATTTAGAAATTTTATTAAGATTTCTATGCCAGGCCGATATGAAATTGCCAGTGTAAATTAATATATATAATTTTGTAAAAATGATATATGTTAGCGTAATTTAGATCCAATATTCGAAAGAGGGTCAGACCTGGAATAGCTTCCTCTGTCCTGACTACCTCAGTACTACATGCCAATGGAAGTAAACCTTTCATTGCTTTTTTTCAACAAAAAGTGATTGAATTTTGAAGAAATATATTATAGGTTCAGAACAAAAATTACAACTATGAGCTTTTTTTCAGAAAACCAAACTAATATTTTTCATGTTTTACTGTTACTCCAGACAGAGAAAAAGCATTAAGTTTAGATTTGATAAGGAATAGTACCAACAATAAAAACCTAGTAATATAATCAATTATAAAATATATAAATATAAGTATGAGCTCAATTGGAAATTCTCCCCTTAGAAAATATACCATTTTTATTTATATTGAACATGAATTCACCAGGTTGCTAACCTTTTTTTGTATTTAACTGGGTATTCAAAAACCAAAATTCTTGTTTTCACATTACATATGGCCTCTTTATTATTAATAGAAACTTTATGGGGGATTTAGAGATTGATAAGGAAAAAATGAACGGGTGGAGAAGTAAATATCAAGGTTCATTTTTCGAGGGAACATAGTTATTAGGGTTTTCTGATTTATTGTGGGAAATATTTGGCTTTATTTATCTTTCTAAAAGAGCTTTATTAATTATCTCATTGTTAATCACATCAATATCGATGATTATTGAATTATTGAGGATTATGTCCCCTTTTGAATTTACCATATTAGATACTTTCTCATATTCTTTTGATAAATCCCAGCCTATGAGAAAGGATTCAAGAAAGATTATTTTTGACAAAGCTTGATAATCTACCATAGAATCTGGAAGCATGGCATTTTCCATCGGATTCATGAGATTAACGATACCTTTGGAGGCTACCGCCATTTTATCTCCATCGCAAGCATGGAAAGATTCTTTTATAAGTCACATATAAAGTAAATTTTCAACACAGGTAAATATTGATATTTAGTCCACAAATTCTAGAACTGGATGGCTGTCATACTGTTAGCTTAATCAGGGAACAAGAATGGGGATAGAAAAATGAAATAATAATGGCATAAAAATTGAATCACAGTATAAGATAAAACAACCCCATAGATTTGTAAAACCAAATGGTAAAGGTTTCAATCAAGGAAAATATTAGTATCATAAAGAGAGAATCATAACAGAACAGAAAAAGCCTCAAAAATCTTAAGTTTTGACTAAATAATCATCAAGTCAAAAACAAAAAATTCTTTTCTCAGCTAGCTTAATCTGATTTCATGAAAACCTTATGAAAGGGGTATTCTTCTTGAATGTTCCGTTGAGGTCTGTCAAATGTTCATGTGCAACCCCTGGCTATACTCAAACTTCGAATTTGAGCCTTAACACACTTCAAACTTAAATAAACCCCTTCAGAGGTAAGGAAGTAATTTCAAAATACCCATGAGAAGTACTACAACTTGCAATATCTACATTAGCCTTCAAACTATAGCCATTTAAGACCCTCGAATTTCTAATATTGGCTGAGATATATTGGTTAGAAATTATAACGTTAAAATCAAAAGTGATAGCCAAGTTACAATCACCCTTAGCCTTAGTACTATGTGTACGGTGAGTCAACCAGAAATAAAAATCCAATAAGGCCCTGTCTCCCTGTCTCATTGAAAGATTGATAAATTGAAAATTGACAATGATATATGGGTGAGAAGGTTTTCTAACTTAAATATATAGCTATTGAGAAATAGGAAAGCCTTACAGCCCCAAGAGATTTTATAATAGAAGAAAAGGAGATATTTCAACCATACAGAATTGAAGATCCCATCAATTTTGTGAATTCTACATTCTTCCTTTCTCTGTATCTCAATTATAGGCTGAGATATCTGGGTTGGAAGAACTTCAAGCCATAAATAGGTTTACAGGACCTGTAGCAGTTTTTAAACCCTGTTTAACTCCACTAGAGGTCCTCATAGACCTAAAAGCACCTAATTTTCTCAATTATGACTTAATAGAAGTTTTTTGTACATATACAGACATACCATCATGGTCCCAACACTGCTGATGTGTGAATTTTCAGAGCGTTTCACTCTGGATCCGTCCTTATTTATGTAAATCAGGCTAAATCCAGTCACCAGAAGGGATAAAAAGGGAAATTTTCTCCACTTGAATAATACCATGTCCTATTATAATCAATTATTATATGGTATAGCTTGTCTAAATATATATAACCTTAGAATTTCTTTGGTTATAATTATCATTTTAATGATTTGTCGTATTTATTATAGCTAATCACTTAATCAGTACTTCACCTCAATCTCTCAACAAAAATCAGAATCACTAAGTCTTATTAGGAGGGAATTCTCATTTTTATTTGGAACACTCAGAGCTATAAATCAATTTCTGTTATATCATATGGTCATCCTGACATTATAGGGTCCTGGGTGCATTTTTAGACAATTCTTCGACCTTTTGGAGTAAATTGTTGTAGATTATTTGTGAAAAAAAATACTTTTTTCAATCACTCTTCTATTAGTTAATAGTGATAACAAGTAAAAACATTATGCATTTTTATTTTTTCTTTTACCTCTATGATAGTTTTATGTTTGAAAATGAAGATAATAACTATATTAAGAAATGAAAATAATTTTTGGTTTTTTTTGGACTAGACAATATTTTGTTGTAAAAAACCAAGAAATAAGATAATATACATATCAATTCAATTAATGAAATATATCTTATTCTTGCAGGAAATTGACTTAAGAACATCTTGTGATTTGGAATCATGTAGAAAATTAAACAAGATTATTGAATAATCGTAATTTTTATTTAACAAATTGAGAATATTTCATTTATTGGTTTCAAGTGAAACTAACTTGAAAGTCTCTTGAGATTTTGAAAAATGTAGAAAATGAAACAACAATACATAAAATTCATTCTTTATTTCTATTGTATCAAGAAGAACAAATATTTTTTATAAATCATATAAAAAAATTGAAAACAGTCTTTTTGTGATTGGAAAATCTTGTTAGAAATCCAATAAAAGTATTCAATTTTCAGTATCGAAATTGAGTTCCATTACAATAATCAAAATAAAGATATTTTATGATACTTTCAGTGAAATGAATGATAAAATTCATTTTAATTTCAAGGTAAATAGAAAATTACATAGAATATATGATTTTCATTATTTATTGAATTTTTATTAAATTTAGAAAATAAATATCTTTTATAAATTCTTTTTACATGAAATTAGTTTGCAAATAATTTTTTGTAATTTAAAAATCATGTTGAAAATTCAATAAAATATTTTGATCATCATTCTTTATTTTTGTCTTTATTAAGTTAATCAAAATAGATTTTATAATGAAAATTTACTCAGAAATTAATTCTTTTGTTATTTGAAAGTCATGCAGAAAGACTCAAAGACTTTATCAAAAATCAAGTATCCTTATAATATGAAGTATTTTTCTGAACTTATGAATCAACATAGCTATGAAAAATTTCTTTTTCTCTACTGCAGGAAGAGTATATCCCCATTGTCAGCCTGTGACTCAAAACCAGAGCACAAGCATGACAGCCAAATACCATAAATCAATGGTATAGCCAAGATACCACCAAAACATGGAGCTGAGCCAAATAAGCTAAAAAGGTATCAAATGAAAGAGGAAACTCATTCCTTTGCAAATATACAAATCCCATCATCATAGGACAAAGAATAACAAAGTTATTCCTGCTCAAAGTTGTTGCTGAGAATAAACCTTAATTTTCACCTCTCGTCTGGAATACAGAGTAAGAGGCTTAACCCCATCAAAAGGGTATTCAAAATGAAGATCTAAGTCAGGAATATCCAATGGTACTAACCAAACCGAGCTAGCACCTTTATTACTGAAGTTATGGCCAAACTCAGGCCAAATAAGGGTGAATAAAATATTCACCTGTCATCTAACTTCTAAAGTTTTAGTGTGAGATACCTGAAGTGGGGTCTTTTTGGAAAGAGCACAATCAGGGCTATCTGATGATTCCATTCATTCCCCCATATCTCATCTAGAACAGAGGTTATAAGGAAAACAAGCCCAATACAGTTTTTTGGCTAAAACACACATATGTACTAAGATCTTGTACATGGCATAACTTTGCCATATTTAATGATAGCCATATAAAATGGGGTACCATTGTGTAGAGCACATACAGGGCTACACACCAAACCAAATGTGAGGCTTATATCTCAAAAACTGACAAAGGTATAGCTGTTTTAAGGTCAATATCCCACAGTTTGGCCAATACAGCCTTACCATGGAATAATATCCCATAACTATGATTATGAGGTGTCAAATAGACAAGGAAGCTGTTTTTTACATCAATACCTCATAGTTCTTTCCATACTGGGGTCCTGTACAGGTTCTGTACAGCATTCTATGCGTCATACACATCAGAATCAGGCAATGTGGTCCCCAGATGAAAATGTTCACCCTGTATTGGTGAAAGAAGCCCAGATGTGGTTTCAAAACAGCATCTGAGCCCAATACAGGCTATACAGGCCTTTTGCAGACCACAATCCTGTCCTAGAGAGTGAAAATTCTTCACTTCCTCTATGTGAAAAGGTCTATCAGCCTTTTCACCCTGTGAGCCTGTGAGGTATGTAAACATACCCATAAGGCCACAAATGATTTTATAGACAGTTAATTTTGTCTTAAACAGACTTTTTAATTGAATTTAAAATAAAAAATAACAAAAAATAAGTATAACTTTTTTTTGGATAAACAAAGTTATAATTATTATGTCATTTTTGGATTCTACACCAAAAATAACCTAGGGTACACCCATAGGGTTTTATACCCAAAAACACTTATTTCTTGTATTATTGGAAGATTTATGAATCTCACAGTACTAATTTAACTTTTTTAACATTTTTTAAAATTGTTAAATTTAAGCTTAAATAAGCTTAAATTTAAAGTTGCATAAGGTTAATGCAAACTTGCCAAAATTTTAGTTAAAATTGAGGTGTGGTGTATATTTACTGAATTGGCTAAGGATTTGCCATACAGAATGTAAATCCTGCGTGAGCTCAATTTAAAAGGGTTTAAAGCCATGGTATGGCTTTAAATAAATAAAAGGGCAAAATCCACACAAAAAGGTGGGACAAAGGAAAAAGACCAAATAGAGCTGGGGTACCCAACTTTTTGGATCTGCAATGATTCAATTAAGGTTGTCCACCTGTATTAGAGAATTTTCAACCTTATTTCAACTTTAAGATTAGACTTTGATCCAACCTTAAGGCTTAAACTGGTTTTATCCCAATTTGGCCAGGAATTTCAAGCTGCCAAAGGGTAAATCCCAATATGCAGGCTTGAAATCAAGGTTTTAAGAACAGTCAAAGCTTAAATAAGCTTAAGAAGCTTAAATAAGCTTAAAACTTTAAAGCTTCAAGCATTAAAACATTATCAAAACTTAAGGTTTGGTGTGTATTGCTATTTTACGTGGAAAAAAGAGCAATAACTTCAAAAATTCATTAAAAATCCAATTCTTAACGGATTTGCTTGAAATTTTCACACAAGTTAGAATTTAATATTATCTATATATAAATTAACTTTCAAGTATCTTTGATAAATAAATTTCCTGGGTAATTAGCCTGGAAATTTACTCTTTTAATTAAACTCAAAGAAAATTATGATTTTTTTAAAAATTAATTAAAAATTGAGTTTAAGAGATTTTTGCTTGAAACTCTAATTTTAAGTTGTTCATGTGATGAACTTTAATATAAATAACCTTATTTTATATTAAAACTTAAAATATTTAAACTAAATGATGATTAAAGTTACTTGGAGTTAAGAATAACACTGGTAACTTTAAATTGGAAGTAAAAATAAGTTGCCTTAAGTTAAGAACTTTATTTTTAAGCATGGTTTTTCAGTTTTGACCTGAGCACGCCCTCTACATCCATTATGAATCATGAGAGCTGCTCTGAATACATAAAAAGAGTCTTTTCATCACTGTTTTTGTCTATCATTTGTTATTAATCCAATCATATTAGAAATTTAAACAGGTAAAGTTTTATTAAATATAAAATCTTATTATTAAAAGTAATTCTTAAGTTATTTTTATTCTTTATTTATTAAAATTAAAGAATTGAAGTCATAGAATTTAGATTATTGTTGTAATCACCAATAATATATTTTATTATATAAAATTTTCATTTTAAATATCTTTTAAGATCCACAAATTCCTCTCAAAAACTCTTTAATCATAATTTATATTATAAAAAGTTGTTTATCTTTAAATTTATTGATTTTTGACGTGTTTTTTAACTTATAACCTTTATTTAGTATAATAACTGTTGTATTAGACTTGTTGTATTAAATAAATCTTATAAGTAAGTTTTCTTTAAAGTTCTATATTTTTTTATCTAAATATTAGTTTTTTTATATAGAATTTTTATTCTAAAAGAATTATTTCTGCACAGTGTGTGTTTAATTCTTCTTATAAATAATATTTATATTATTTATAAGTGGTCAATATTCATATTTTCCACGTGTAATTGTCTCATTAAGAGCTTCACACTTCTTATTGTTATAACTGTCAGTGACTATAACAATAATAGAATAATTATAATATATTATAATTATTATTATGTTTTTATTATTATATTATTATAATAATAATTAAATTTATTTTTTTATATATAATTATTTTTAATAATTATATTTAAATTTGTGGTTATAATATTTTATTATATTATAAATTTCTATTGAGGACATTCACAGTACTCTTGATTTTGCTACTATTATCAAGAGTTTCATAGACAAACCTTACACACCCCATTTCAGGATAAAAGGAGGCCTTTTCACTGCCAGAAAAGGAATCCCCATCCTGCTCTTGACTTCCTACGTAGTACAACTGTCAAAAAAGTTATACGCTTGGAAAAAAAGAAGGTTATACATTGAATTTCAGTATTGTAGTCTCCATTATTGTAAATAAACAGGTAAAGCTGCACCCAGGGCTTTCAATAGTGCTCACCACTACTAATTCCCATTAGTAAAGCTTTTTATAGCTTTAATTAAAGCCTTTTCCAAGTACTCTTATCCATGTCACAGTCATAGTAAAGATTGTAAATAGCCTGATTACATCTTTATCATAGACTAAGCCTGACATTTTGGGGGCCTGGTTGTGTTTTTTTAACTTCTTGGACCTTATAAGTGAGTTTTTTCTCTTATTTTCTCTATTCTGACAAATTGTTTTATCTTTTTAGGCATAATTTTTTAATAAAAATATATAATATATATCTCATATGTATTTTTACAGTGCTATATGTCATATACCACCATTATTTATCTTCTTGAAATCAAATTGTGGTGTGGTTGATTATGATTTAATCACCACAACAAGCTGTTGTTTGGGCCGTTTTTTACATATAAAACCACTTTGAGCCACTAATAAAAGTCTTTTTTTAATTAATATAGGGACACCCCTTACTGTAGAACCAACAGTTGAGGTGTGGTTGGGTGTATTGCTAATGCGATTACCCTCTTACATACCACTTTCATCAGATTATACTTGTTATTTACAAGTTATTCTGTGAGAGACTGGCATACAAACAGTGTACCAGAAATCTGTAAGCTGTATTTCTGACATGAAATTGTTAATTCAATTACACTGTCATTATACAAGGGCATATTGTAGTAACATACAAGCCCAGAGGCCATCCTTGGATGTGCAAAAGGAATTTAAGAATTCTTAACTGACATTAAGCCCTCTTTTCCTCCTTGATTCAGTGGAAGAAAACTACATACCACTTGAGACCCAGTCACAGGCAAATACACCAGTGACACCCTCAGAGCCAGAGGGCAGCAAGGGCAAGGGAAAGAGGCAAAGTGAAGGCCTGATTACATCAAAGAAGTGGACAGCCATTGCCACTCAGAGGAATAGAAAGCCATTAAGCTCTGCTTCAATAGAAGTTAAACAAACCTTAACCACTTGTACAGGGAAGATTACCATAATTAACCCAGTTGTAACCTCTAAAGGTAAATTGCCAAAAACAGCAGACAACGAATTTGTACAAGGCACAGTCAAAGGTAAATACTGTAAGAACATTAAGTTGTTGACTGCTTGAAAACACTGATATGTCACCTGTACACCTCAGAAACAATAGCTTCCAAAGGAGCCAAACAGAGGACAGAGTAGGCTTGTCTAGATCCAGAAGACCTGAAAGAGAACACCTTGGACACAGTGGTGGATGGAAAGAAACTTAGGGAAATCATACCCACCCTGCCATTCACTTTCCATTTCAACAGGAACCTCAAACAGAGGATTGGAAAGATATGGATGAAGTTCTTCAAATTCACGAACTCCTCAAAGATTTATTTGAATGGAGCATTTACAACAAGAGGTTCAACCTGGCATCCCACTGGGCAGAACTTGGTGCAAGTTTCTAGAAGATTTGTCTCAAAGACCTTATGTTAATCACCAAAGATTGGAATCCCACCAGGAGGTTTAGACTCCTGGAGGTCAGGGCAAACAGAATAAGGGATAATAAAGCCACTATCCAAGCTATGGAAGAACAGCTGACCCAGACAGGGCATACTCAGATTCCTTCAGGCTCACAAGGAGCAGGCCAAAAAAGCTCGCCAGCGCCTTCACACCATTGAGAAACCAACCAATAAGTGGCCAAGAGTAATCATTCTTCACAATACCAGGAAACTTCCAGGAGAAGACAAGGATACAAGGGAAAAAACAAGAACACCTTCAGCCAGAGGAAGAGAGAGTCAGACCCTATGATCCAGAAGCTGTTGGATTTGGTGAAAAGTATGCACAAGAACCAGAAGTAGCTGTATATAACTCTAGAATCAGTATTCCTATTAATAGAAATATTATTACCACTCAGACTGAGAATAACCTCAGCTGCCAGGCTGAGTCTATCATAAAGGTGTATAATTGTATTTACAAGCTTTAACTATGACTGCAACATGGTAAAAATGGTAATAAAAAAGGTTTGTTGATTGTAATAAAGGTTTAGAATAAGATGTTAAGGGCTTTACTATAATACTATAGTGGTGGTGAGCACTGTTGAAAGCCATGGGTGCAGTCTTACCAGTTGGATTACTATAATAAGAGCTACAATACTTAAATTAAAAGTATAACCTGATTATTTCCAAGAGTATAACTGTTTTTGAAAGCTGTACTATGTAGGAATTAAAGAGCAGGATGGGGATTCCTTTTCTGGCAGTGAAAAGGCCTCCTTTTATCCTTAAATGGGGTGAAAAGGCTGATAGACCTTTTCACATAGAGGGAGTGAAGATTTTTCACTCTCTGGGACAGGCTTGTGGTTTGCAAAAGACCTGTATAGCCTGTATTGAGCTCAGATGTGGTTTTGAAACCACATCTGGGCTGTTTTCACCAATACAGGGTGAACATTTTCATCTAGGGACCACATAGCCTGTTTCTGACATGTATGACGAGTTGAATGCTGTACAGAACCTCTATGGGCCCCCAGAATAGAATAGACTATGAGATATTGAGTTAAAAACAAGATTATTTGTCTATTTGACACCTCATAATCATATTTATGGGATATTATCCCATGGTAAGGCCGTATTGGCCAAAATGTGGTATTTTGACCTTAAAACAGCCATAGCTTTGTCAGTGTTTGAGATATAAAACTCAAATTTGGTTCAGTGTGTAGCCCTGTATGTGTTTTACACAATGGTACACCATTTGATATGCTTATAATAAAATATGGCAAAGTTATGCCATGTACAAGAATTTTGTACATATGTGTGTTTTAGGAAAAAGCTGTATTGGGCTTGTGTGCCTTATATCTTTTGTTCTAGATGAGATCTGGGAAAATGAATGGCACCATAAGATAGCCCTGATTGTGCTCTTTCCAAAAATACACCACTTTTTGGTATCTGACACTAAAACTGTAGAAGGTAGATGAGAGGTGAATATTTTATTCACCCTTATGTGGGCTGAATTTGGCCATAACTTCTGTAATACTGGTGTTAGCTCAGTTGGGCTAGTACCCTTGGTCAGCCCTGACCTAGAGCTCCATTATGAATACCAATTTGATGGGTTTAAGCCTCTTACTCTGTATTTCAGATGAGAGGTGAAAATTAAGGTTTCTGCTCAGAAACAAGTTTGAGCAGGAATAACTTTTTTATTCTTTGTCCTATGGTGATGGAACTTGAATATTTGGAAAGGATGAGTTTCCTCTTTCATTTGATACATTTTGAACTAATTCGGCGAAGCTCCATGTTTTGGTGGTATCTTGGTTATACCATTGATTTATGATATTTGGCTGTCATGCTTATGCTCTGGTTTTGAGTCACAGGCTGAAATCAACAGTGATGAACTGTGGTTAAAAATATCCCCATATGTTAGGAAAACCCAAAAGCAGTTTGCACAACTTGAAGCAAGCCATGAGAGGATGAAAAAATCAACAGCCTCCATTGGCAAAATAGTTAAAACCCTTCAAGAGGGACATGCTCAATTGAGCAAAGCCTCTGAAGAAACCAAAAAAAGACTGAATCTAGTCTTTGAAGAACAAAACCACAGCACAAGGGACAGGGATTGTCTGTATTAATACAAAAACTAACTGTCTAATGTCTACCATAACTTGATTCCCCAATCACAGGGCCATGTTATGGATAATCCATATAAACAAGATGACATCAAGCCAGATTCCATGTTGATTAATAAGGAAAGATCTCCATCACAATACCAGGATGGAGATAATATGTCTTATTCAGAAAAGGAAGCCTTGAAATAGCTTCCTGAGGCCTCATGCTGGCCCAAATTCTCTTGAACAGGAGAATATGATCATATGGAGCTCATTGACTATATTGATGGACTCTTCATTGATGTACCAAGCATACAAGACTACTGGATTTCTGCAAGACTTAATACAGCATTTAAAGGAGATGCTAGTATATGGTACACAGAAATGAAAGAAATATATGGCAGAAGAAACTGGGCATGGTGGAAGAGTCAAATAATCCAAAAGTACAGAAATGGTACTTGGATATGGCAAAAGACAATTTCATTTGAAAATGACAAATACTCTGTGGAGAAAGATCCATATGAGTGGTGTCTCAGGAAGTGTAAAATACTTAAAGCCATTGATCCTAAAATGAACATTCAGATGAGGAATCACAAAATACTGACACAAATTCCAGGAGAACTAGAGCATGCAGTGAAATGCGGATGCAACCACAATTGCACTCTAGATGACATTGAAAATACCTTACAAGATGTAAGGAAAAGAACTAATATAGGGAAATAAACCCCATATAAGAGCAGTGGTTCCAAAGAGAAACAACATTTAAGGGTGGAGGTTCAAGACAAACCCAGAGAAAGGGTGGCAGAAGTGGCGAAGAAGAGAAATTCTGGTAACAACTGTGGTTCAACAGATCACTATTCCGACAACTGTCCAAAGGAAAAGAAAAGAGTCTATGCCATTGAGAAAGTCCCAGAGGAGGAATCCCCAACAGAGGATTCTGAATCAGACTCAATGGGTGATGCCATCAGAGAACAGTCTGATGATGACCAAGACGCAAGAGAAGAATTACTAGTTGAATACCAGGAGTAAAGCCCACTAGAAATCCAAGACATACAGTTGGAAGCAGGCATGCCACAAGATACTTCCAACAGAAACTTGAGCAAACACACACAAGATTCACAAACATTCCTGCTTATTCCAAACAAAGGAATGGAATACATAGATGGAACAGCCCCAAAAATGACTGTTTGTATTGAAAATTCTCAACATTCATTTATCATTGACAGTGGAGCACACTGCTCCATAGTGGCCAGAAATATCTGGACAACCACTTTCCAACATGGGTTACAGGACTTGTCGGAGGAGGCAAGGAGAACGTCAATACCTGCTTAACCATAGTTGATAGGTTCAGAAAGAGAATGAGGTTCCTTCCATGTAACAAGGAGGACACAGACATGGATACTGCTCTGTTATTCTGGAACAAAATCACATCCACCTGGGGAGTCCCTAATATCATCATCAGTGATAGGGACCCAAAGTTCACATCTGAATTTTGTACCAAACTCTATGACATGCTGGGTACTAAAGTTTCTTTTTGTACAGCTTACCATCAACGAACAGATGGATTAGCTGAAAGGATGATTAAAAAAATGTAGGACATCCTTAGAAGATTCTGTGCCTATGTCATGGAATATAAGCACCATGAAGGTTACACCCATGACTGGTTTACCCTTCTACCAGAAGTCAAACTGGCTTATACTACAAGTCAGCACTCTACCACAGGAAAAACACCTGCACTGGTAGAGAAAGGGTAAAATCCCCTATTGCCTGTGGATCACCTGAAGAGAAATCTTCTGACCATCCATCCAACAGCCAAGGATTTCCATGAAATGTGGAAGAGGGCTTGTGAAACAGCTGCCAAATGCATAGCTGAGGAAAAAGAATATAATAAGAAGAGGTGGGACAAATCACACATGGAACCTGACTTTAAAGAAGGGGACCAAGTGTTAGTGTCTACACTGAGCTTTAATAATCTCAAAGGACCCAAGAAGATGAGAGACTAATTTTTAGGGCCCTTCAATATCAATGAATTGATAGGGAAAATTCAGTGGAAGTCAAACTCAAAGAGAAACTTTCCAGGAAACACCCAGTCTTTCCAGTAAGTTTAGTCAAGCCATACTTCCAGACAGAGGAGATGAATTTCCCTCCAGGAAGCAGAACCCCACACCACCAGAGATAGTAGAAGTGGAGGATTCCCCTGGACCAGTGAAGAAAATAATCCAGGCCAGGAATATCAGACTTAATGGTAAGGATCAGAGACAGTACTTAGTCAGATTGAAGAACCAGACAGCTGATAAAGACAAGTAGTTGGCGGAAGATGCCATAACAGATGGGAACCTTCATTTAGGGGGATTCAGAGCTTCTAGGAGGACTGAACAGTCTCATCAATGATGAGCATTTTTTAGAGGAAGGGTATGTCAGCCTGTGACATAAAACCAGAGCACAAGCATGACAGCCAAATACCATAAATCAATGGTATAGCAAAGATAACACCAAAACATGGATCTGAGCCAAATCAGCTCAAAAGGTATCAAAAGAAAAGAAACTCACCCCTTTCCAAATATACAAGTCCCATCATCATAGGAAAAAGAATAACAACGTTATTCCTATTCAAAGTTGTTGCTGAGCATAAACCTTAATTTTCACCTCTCATCTGAAATACAGAGTAAGAGGCTTAAACCCATCAAATGGGTATTCACAATGCAGCTCTAGGTCAGGGATGACCAATGGTACTAGCAAAAATGAGCTAGCACCAGTATTACTGAAGTTATGGCCAAGCTCAGGCCAAATAAGGGTGAATAACATATTCACCTGGCATCTCACTTCTAAAGTTTTAATGTGAGATACCTAAAGTGGGGTCTTTTTGGAAAGAGAACAATAAGGGCTATCTGATGGTGCCATTATGTCCCCCATATCTCATCTAGAACAAAGGTTATAAGGCAAACAAGCCCAATGCAGCTTTTTTCCTAAAACACGCATATGTACTAAAATCTTGTACATGGCATAACTTTGCCATATTTAATGATAAACATATAAAATGGGGGTACCACTGTGTAGAGCACATACAGCGCTACACACTGAACCAATGCTTAGGTTCATATCTCGAAAACCAACAAATTTATGGCTGTTTTAAGGTCAAAATCCCACAGTTTGGCCAATACAGCCTTACCATGGAATCATATCCCATAACTATGATTATGAGGTGTCAAACAGACAAAGAAGCTTGTTTTTCATTCAATAATGGGGGCCCATACAGGTTATGTACAGCATTCAACTCGTCATACACGTCAGAATCAGGCTATGTGGTCCCCAGATGAAAATGTTCACCCTGTATTGGTCAAAACAGCCAAGATGTGGTTTCAAAACCACATCTGAGCTCGACAAAGGCAATGAAGGCCTTTTGCAAACCACAAGCCTGTCCTAGAGAGGGAAAAATCTTCACTCCCTCTATGTGAAAAGGTCTAGCAGCCTTTTCACCCCATTTAAGGATAAAAGGAGGCCTTTTCACTGCCAGAAAAGGAATCCCCATCCTGCTCTTGAATTCCTACTGAGTAAAACTGTAAAAAAACAGCTGTACTCTTGGAAAATTACCAGGTTATACTATAAATCTTAGTATTGTAGTCTTTATTATTGTAAACCAACAGGTAAAGCTGCACCCAGGGCTTTCAATAGTGCTCAACACCACTAATTCTCATTAGTAAAGCCCTTTATATCTTTTGTTGGAGCATTTATAAATACTCTTATCCGTGTAACAGTCATAGCCAAAGTTGTAAATAGCCTTATTAAATATTTATCATAGACTCAGCCTGACACCCCTAGACACCCAACCAGGAAGAAACTTCTCTAAAACACAAGTCACAAGTGAAAAGAAACAGTAGAAAGCGCTCACAGAAACAGTGAATTCTTCATCTCAAAAGAGAAATTCACACTAATATCTGCCCCATGAGAAAAAAAACAATAAAGAAAGAATTCAACCAGGTTAACCAACTTCAATTATAAATCTTGGTAGAATTACCATAATTAGTCCAGTTGTGACAATTATTGAAAAGTTTTTAAAGGTGGTAGATCACATATCTGAACAGGGAGGCATCACTGGTGAATACCCTTGAAAATTAAAATTTTGGAACTTCTGACAACTGAACATGTACCCTGCATCTCTTAGAGAACTTGGAGCCCCAAGAAACCATCCAGAAGAAAGGTCAAGAGAAGGAAGAGACAGAATAGAAAAGCTCGGACAAAATAGTGAACTTCAAGACCCTGAGAGAAATCATACAATCACTAGATTTCAAATTCCATCTCAACAGAGACCTCAAATCAGAATACTGAACAGATTTGGCTCAGCTACTTTTTAACTACCAACTCCTAAAAGAATTGTTACAATAGGAAATGGAAAATAAAAGGTCCAGCCTAAAGCCCTACTGGGAAGATCTTGGAGTAACAAGCCAGAAAATATGTCTCTTAGGAATGTTGTTTGTGGAAATTATTGGGGAAATGAAAGGATAGAAACCCAAAAAAACCACAACTCATTGAAGGAAAGATAATCTAAGACCAGGGACTCCCAAGAAAAATTTAAAAAGAATAACCCAGCGCAGAATCCTTCAGGCTTATAATAAGTGGACAGAGTCCTCCATTCCTGCAATTTATCACACAAATAACAATGAAAAGCATCCATGAAAAACTCCTCCAAGAATCAAAACCATAAAAAATTGCCGCCATCTTCCAGGAAGAAACAAGGAGAACAAGGAACAAAGATGGAAAATGTCAAAAAGAGGAATAAGTAATTAGACCTGTTGATCCACACACTTCTGGGCCAAGTTAAGGAAGTAAACATAAACAGAAAGGCACTGTAGTTGTAAGGTGTGGATATGAAACTTTGATTAAAAATCAAGTACTTTTCCTGTCCTCAAAATTTGTATAAGGTAAAATTCTGTTAAAAATAGTATGAAATATTATTTTTAAGAGAAAACACGCCAAATTCATTGTTTATAACTTTATTAGTATAAAACAATAATATTATAAAAATTTATTGTTTTACCAACAATAAAAATTTATCCAAAAAATACTCTACAAGAGATATTTTAAGGCTACAAAAGAAATTTCTTCAAGAGCAATTTCAATTGGAATTAATTGAGCAAAGAACTGCAAGCAATTAATTAAATAACAAAGTCTTTAAAAAGAATATTAAAGAGAAAACATGCCCAAAAGTGACCAGAGTGAATTTGGAAACAAAGTGACAAAGTTAACAGTGATGAAAGATGCTTTAATTCACTTTTGGGGTGGTTCAGGGGTAAAAATGATTATAAGAGTTACAAACAATAATTATAATGATTTTTTCACGTGGTTAAAAGGATTAAAATGATTTAAAAGTGGTGGTTGGAATCTTTGATTGATTGGTTTAACAGTGTTTAAACTAATTAATAAAAGGAAAAGATTCTAACATGAAGAGAAAAGTGGGGCAAAGAAGACATTCTTTTATAGCCATCAATTCTCTTACTCCAAAAGTAGAATTTACTCTTGTCAGTCGTGAAAAACAGTCTGACAACAGAAAAGCCAATTATGGCATCATTGAACCCTGGTTTAGACCAAAAAGGGCTGGTTTAAGCCATTTTTAGCCATTTTTAGCCATTTTAGACCCTTAAATCAGCCATTACTATAGCAATACCAGGCCTAGAGCCTTCAAAACACGTCAGAATGTGTGTCAGAGGCGTAGAAACCAGTTAAAACTGTTTTTATTATGATTGTTTTATCTTAAGGGTAGTTTTACCACCTTGGCAACAGCTAAAACTACCCCAGTTGGTATCAAAACCTCATCATCAATTGAGTCCACAGACCCTGTAACTCAATTCCAGGCCAAAAGTGATGAACTTTTGCGTGAATTTTGACATCCCATGCCTGTCAGCAAGGATTTTGGGGGTCTAGCTCCCCCTTAGAGCTGGAGTTCCTTTTCCCCCCCAAATTTAATCTTTCCAATTTATTTTTCCTTTAATTCCTCATCATGTATTATACTTATAATTTACATATGTAATTCAATTCAATTGTACAGTAAAATACAGTAATAATTGACACCTCATATGTAAATCAAAGTTCACTTATGTAATACACGCGCACATTTTGACATTTCAATTGAATTCAATTGAAAATACTTCAATTCCTCATAACTTCTAAACTAAACACAACACCTCAATTTTAACACAAAAATTGATGGTTAACCCCACATGTGGTGTGAATTGAATTAAGGTTTTGAGGATTTTCAACTTTTGTATTGAAAATACTAAAAACTTAATTTAAGCTTATTTAGAGTTGAGTTACAAGAATTTCACTCAGAGGTGACCCCACCTGATTTTTTATGAGGAATCCAATGGTGAAATAAATTTTATATGTTTATTTATTGGATAAAAAGTTATAATAAATTTTATTTAACTTTTTTCCAAATTTATTTATTTTTTCACAATTTTGTTAAAGTTTCATTTTTACTTAATTTTTTCAAGTATAAATGTAATTTTATATTTACAAAATTTAATGTATTCTTTATTTTTAAATTATAATTAATTTTTTTATTTTTAATATAATTTTATATTTATATTTTGATTTTTATTTTAATAATATAAATAAATTTATTTTATTTATATTAATATGTTATTTTTTATATTTGTGGTCTTTTGGGTATATGAAATTACCTCTAAGGCTCACAGTAGTTACTACCCTTGATAAAAAAATTCCTAGAAATTGTAACGCCTCCACTCAGACAAAGAACCATGTTAAAAGAACTGAGAGTATACTAAGTAGTAACACCTTATGGCTGAAAATGGCCAAATTCATCAAACTGACCCAAGCCCATAATGAAAAAATACAATTTTTTATTAAAAGAATAAAAGAATGAAATAGTTTTAAGACAAGAACAATTCACAAAATAGGAGAACATTACACCATATTATGTTTAGCTTTGAAGAAAAAGACATAAAATAAGCCAAGCACTATAGAAACAACAGGAATAAAAAAGAAAAAGAAAAGTTGACAACAACAAGTAGAGGACTTTGATAAAGATGTGAAAAAATTATTCAAAGAAAATAATCATTATGGGGAATTACCCCATGAATTATATGAAAAGTGCATATAAAAGACAATAATAATAGAGTTAATCAAGAAAAAATAAATGATAATTTTCAAACAGAAAATTCAGAATACATATATGAATATGGTGACCATGGAGGGTATGACCATATAGAGATCATAGATTAGCTTTGTGGGCTTATTATTTGTGTTAAAAGCTTATTAGAAGGCTGTATGGCAGCCAAACTTAACACAAAATTAAGAGCTCATTCCAACATATAGTACATTTAAAGAGAAGAAATACATGGAAGGAGAAACCAGATAGCTCAAAAATATGCCATAATTATTGGATATTTGAAGAGAAATTTCTCCTGAAGGTGTAAAATATAATTTGAACAAATATCCATGCAAATTGTGCTCAAATAAAACAAAAAGGCTAAATTATGTAGATCCTCATACTACTACCAAAATGAGAAAGAATTCCCTTTTGGAAAAGTCAGCAGGAGATCTGGAACATGCATTGAAATGAAGGTACAACAAGGTGTGAACACTGGAAAAAGCTGAAAAACCTTTGAATAAGTAAGAAAGAGTACTCTCTTTGGCAAGTATTAAACATACAAAACTCACAACTTCACAGAAACAAAAAATAACAACCAGACGTAAAGGAGAAACCCAAAGATAAAACTACATAAGCACATAAAAAGATGAATGTATTCCACCACTGTGGATCAACAGACCATTATTCTACTCACTATCAAAAGGATAAGAAGAGAGTATATTCCTTTGATGAACATTAAGAAGAAGAGGTTCAAACTATAATGATAGCTATGAGAGCCTGGGTAATTAAATAAGGTATACTCAGAGAGTGAACCTGAAGGCATAGAGAAGAAGTAGGAGGAACCTCTGCAAATACAAGATATTCAACAGGAATACAGAATCCCACATATTCCACAAGCAAACAACTCTGTAGGAATACCAAAGAGGCACAGAAATTTCTGCTACAGCCAAAGAGAGTAATGGAATATATACATGGGAAACCCAAAAACATTTATACTACATTGAGGATGCACCACACCTACTCACAATAAATACAGGACATATCTTCTCCTTAGTAGAAAACAAATACTTGAATGAACATTTCTACAATTGGGAGGAAAGGATTTTAGCAACCAAACCTGAAAGCCTTAGGAGCTTATAAGGAAAGATGAGCTCTGTCAGAAAAATAATTAAATACAATATCATCCCACACAAAATGGGGAATGTTACATTAACCCCAGATTTGGGAGTGCTATTCAATGCTAAAGATCAAGGATTCCTGTAAGGTTTGAATATGAAACAATAAGTGAATATTACTAATATTTCACTTAATGTACTATTAATGTCCTTATGAAATTGATGAATAGGATAAAGAATAACTATATTACTGAAGAATTAAGATAATTATGCGGTAAAGTAATTATATTATAAAAGAATAATATAATTGAAATAAATATATTGATGTTTAATAATTAATATATTAAAAGCTCTTTATTATTGCTGAAAACAAATAATAAAGGCATAGAATAATTTTGCTTAATAATGAAAACAATTAATAACAATAATATTACTAATATTAAAGCTATATATCAATATAAATACTATTTATATTAATAAAGAAGTTATTAAGAGTGATAATGGAGAGAAATTATTATAAGAGGAGAAATAACCTACTTTTGACACTTGATATAATAATTTTGAGAGATTTCACAACAAATAATATAAATACAACTTATTTAGGTTGTATTTACAATAAGAATTATAAGAAATCACAAATATTCTTACCTTTACATGAAATAGAGATTTATAAAGGAATTTTGACAAAAGAAATTAAGAATTGATTTAATAAAATCAAACTTGATGATTATAATAAAGATTAACTTGATGATTTGAGTATTTAATAGTTTTATTTAAAAATAAGAGAGCTTTTACCTTTGGTTTAATAATTTTAATGTTTTTGTTGCGTCTGAGGGGGAAATAGAGTAAAAAGGGCTCTATTTATACTAAATTCCTCCCTTCTAGAGTCCAAAAGGCTTCTAATTGACATTTGCTGATAGTATCCATAGGAATAAATCAGTATTTCAAGGTTTGGTGATGATGAAATCATTATCAAAACATGTTATCTCATTATTATGCCATTATTTAGAGTTATCACTATAACTCTAAGTTTGATGACATCATAAGATTGAAAGAAGCCTAAGCTCTGTGGATATCATTAGTATTAATCATAATCTAATAGTATTCACCAGTTTTATCACTTATATGACTGTTAAACATAAAATAAGATTCAAGTGAGTGATCATAAACGATCAATTTTAAGCTTAAACTTTGATCATTAATAACCTTGAATTAATACCCCCTAAAGCCATTCAGAGAGTGTATTCTGATAGCTTGGAATTTCTTCATGAAAATTCCAAGAGCATTTCATTAAATCATCAAAAATATATTACTGATTATTTTTCTTGTATCTCATCCTTTCTGTCAAAATTCAATATTTTAAACTTCAAACTATGATTTCAGGGGCTTTCACCTTGAATATTATAATATAAAATACATAATTCTTCACATATGAGCTAGTAGAACCTGAATATCCACTTCATTTTAAGTCTGTACCACTTTTACAACAAAGTGGTCAACAGCTCTAGCAATTTTGTTCAATAAACCCTGAAAAGTTATAACCTTGTTCATAACGCGTCAACTAAGGTTAATATATGTGTTCCTACAGTAATTAAGTGTTAACTTTATCTTTGGCTTAACTCTCTATCATGTATATTTCAGGAGATATTAGCTAAAAACCATGAATGTATGCATTGACCAAAAAAGTGCATATATTCAGCTTAACTCCTTAGGTATTAACTTTAGATAACTGAAATAAAATTGTTTTATGTGTAGTGTTTCATGGGGAATCAAATGGTAAAGTTTATTTTACATTCTGTTTCATTGGTTTCTGAGATAAATAAGAATTTATGTCCTTTTATGGCATTTTTAGCTTATTACTCATTAGTTATTGACTTTGAAGATATGCCATAAAAATGATATATGTGTGTTTAATCATGGGAAATCTAATGGTGTAATCAATTTCACATTTTTATTAATGATATTCTCAGTTAATTCAGCATTTATGCCTTTTTATGGTATTTTTCCTTACTTTAAGCTAATTATTTGGAGGAATAATTATTGTAAAGTTTTTCTTGTGACCTTTTGGATATGTGGTCATATCCCAAAGCCTCAAATTCCCTGCCACCAAAAGCAGATTGTACTATAATCTGATATAGTTAATTAAGGTATATTCCACGGTCCTACCTCTTCATTAGACTTTCTTAGTCTTGAAGCTCAATAATGCTTAACTCATTTATTCTTTCGGTCTTCTTTAATGTATGAACCTTCTTAGTAGCTTATTAGAATTGGTTATATTTTTCTCAAGGAGCCATTAATCTTCTTGAGTTGGGTTTTTATACCTTACAAGGTCTTCCCTCTCTTTTTTTTATTTCTTGTCCTTCTTTCTTTAAGGACTTTCACAATTTTCTTTTCTTCTCCTACTTCTAGAGGGGGGATTTCAAGTGGGGGTTTATCTCTTAGTGGAAATAATTATTTGTCACTTGAGCTGTAAGGTTTTATCAGACTTACAGGGAATGTGTGGTGTTTGTTCATAAGCTCACCTGTTAGCTCTACTTGCACAGCATTAGGTCCTTGTAGTGCGTTTATCATAAATGGTCCTGAAAAGGAATTTCTTGATTTCTTTGAGCTTTTGATATTATTAAAATTCAGAGTTGATACAAAGACAAAGTCTCCTATCTTAAAGCCGGGTGGTTTATGACTTTATCCCATATCTCTTTTGCATCTTTAAAATAGTCTTGCATAAATCTGTTTGCATGATGTCTTTCTTTGTCAAGAATTATTTTGAAATTTCTTGCTGTTGGATGTATATCTAATAAGTCCTTTTTGAGGGTATCATAAGAAATGTTGGATTCGAACCTTTTTCTAACAATGCTGGTGTTTTGCAAGTTGAAGAATGGATAAATCTTTTATATGCCAGTTCAAGAGCTGGTATTAAGGTACACCAATCAGGGGAAAGCCATCAGAGTCTTTGAATTCTAGTCCTTAAGCATAGAATATTCTGATAATGTCTTTAAAGGTCTGTATCATTCCTTCCGCTAGACCATCAGCTTGAGGGTGGTAAGCTGTTTAGAATGATAGACGTTCTCCAAACAAGTTATGGAGGTTTGTCCATAATGCTGAAGTGAATTTTGGGTCTCTGTCACTTATGATATTTTAGAATAAGCCTGTGTGGCTAATAACATTATTCCATATAATTATGGCTGTGTCCATAGCTGTTTCATCTTCATGAAATGGTAAGAACATTGGAGTTTTGCTGTATCGGTCAACCAGTACTAGGCATGCATTATAACTCCTGTCTCCCCCTGGAGGTAAGGCTGTTACAAATCCATATGAGCTATTTCCCATGGTAATTTCTGTTCATGAATTTGGATCATCATTAAAAATCTCTTTCCAGTGGCTCTGTTTGCTTTTTGACATCTGTCACAGGTTTGGCAGTATTCTGAAACATTGTTTCTCAAATTTGGCCGCCATGAGCAGGTTTCAACCCTTTCCAGTGTCCTATCTTCTGAGAGATGTCCAGATACAACACTATCATGACATTTATGTAATATAGTATTTATCAAGATTCTATCTGTTAAGGTAATCAAACATGTGTATTTTGACTTATGATACAGTATTCCATCAAGGAGGTGGAATCTTCCTTCATCATATGCTTTTTTCCATATTTCATCTAGTTTGGATGAGAGTGATGGGTCTTTGAGGTCTTTCATCAGAGGTTGGCATAGCATATGACAGTTCTTATCCCTCCTATAGCTCTCTTTAACTTAATTCAAGAGCTATGTGCCAATATCTGTCACAAACATGCCTTTTATATGGTGCTCTTCCTATGGTACCCATGCTGGGCTTTGAGGTGTATTTGCTATAGCCCATATACTAAGACAATCTGCATTTTTGTGAATATTTCCAGATTTATAAATTATAGTCATATTTCCTCTGTCTTCTTCAATAGAAATTTGCCATTTTAGCATATGTCTATTTTGTGTCTTCATGTTTAACAGATATCTTCCAGTATTACAGTCTGTAATTACATCAAATACTGTACGATCCCAATAATGAGGTAATTTTTCTAAATAACACACTAGGCAAAGAACTTCCATTTGGCTTGCTCCATACCTTGCTTCTGTTTGCTTAATTTGTCTTTAAATGAAGCAAATTAGTACTTCAACCGGTTTATCATTGATAATTTGTGTCTGGTGTAGTGAAGCACCTAATCCTTCTCCACAAGGATCAATGTATAGTTTAGAAGGTAATGTCCGATCTGGAATCAGAAGAAATGGGGAATTTGTGAGGGAATTTTTAAATTCGTCATATGCTTTGACTCTTTCTTAAGTCATTTCATAGACTTTCTGT
This sequence comes from Austropuccinia psidii, assembly GCA_023105745.1. Lineage (NCBI taxonomy): Eukaryota > Fungi > Basidiomycota > Pucciniomycetes > Pucciniales > Sphaerophragmiaceae > Austropuccinia > Austropuccinia psidii. Next base: position 31,609,536 of record JALGQZ010000011.1, read on the forward strand.
TAGTCACAAATTCTATACAAGGATTTGCCTATTCTGGCAAAGTCCTTTATTTTCTGTCTTTAGTAACCAGAAAATCCTAGATATGTTTTGTCAGCCTTTGACTCAAAACCAGAGCACAAGCATGACAGCCAAAATACCATAAACCAATGGTATAGCCAAGATACCACCAAAACATGGAGCTGAGCCAAATCATCTCAAAAGTTATCAAAGTAAAGAGGAAACTAACCTCTTCCTGAAAATATAAGTCCCATCACCATAGGACTAGGAATAACAAAGTTATTCCTGCTCAAAGTTATTACTGAGCACAAACCTTAATTTTCACCTCTCATATAAAATCTAGAAGGAGAGGCTTAACCCCATTAGATGGGTGCTCAAAAGGAAGCTCTAATCCAAGGCTATCCAATGGTACCAGCCAAACTGAGCTAGCACCAATATTACTGGAGTTATGGGCAATTTCAGGCCAAATAAGGGTGAACAAAACATTCACCTCTCATCTAACTTCTACAGTTTTAGTGTGGGATACCTGAGGTGGGGTCTTTTTGGAAAGAGAACAATCATGGCTATGTGATGGTGTCATTCACTTCCTCATATCTCAACTACTCCAGAAGGTATGGGGCAAGCAAGCTCAATACAGCTTTTTGCCTAAAACATGCAAATGTACAAAACTCTTGTACATGGGATACCTTTGCCATATTTAATGATACCCACATCAAATGAGGTACCATTGTGTAGACCACATACAGGGCTACACACTGAACCAATTATGAGGTCGATATTCCAAGAATTGACAAAGGTATGGCTGTTTTAAGGTTAAAATCCCACCTGCTGTCATATACAGCCTTACCATGGGATAATATCCCATAATCATGAATATGAGGTGTCAAATAGACGAAAATTTTCACCCTGTATTGGTGAAAACCGCCCAGATGTGGCTTCAAAACCACATCTGAGCCCAATACAGGCTATACAGGCTGTTTGCAAACCACAAGCCAGTACTAGAAAGTGAAAAAATCTTCACTTCCTCTACGTGGAAAGGTCTAGCACCCTTTCCACCCCATTTCAGGATCAAAAGCAGGCTTTTCACAGCCAGAAATTGTCTCCTCATCCTGCTCTTGAATTCCTACGTAGTACAACTGTCAAAAACAGTTATACTCTTGGAAAATAATCAGGTATACTTTAAATTTAAGTATTGTAGCTTTTATTATTGTAACCCAACACGTAAAAGTTGCACCCAGGGCTTTCAACAGCGCTCACCACCACTATATCCCTATAGTAAAGCCCTTAATATCTTAATTGAATCATTTATTATCAACCTTATCATCTTTTAAAACTATTTTTACCATGTCACAGTCATAGTTAAAGCTTGTAAATACTTATATACACCTTTATCATAGAGTCACCCTGACATTTTGGGGGCCTGGCCGTGTTTTTTACTTACTTTTGGACCTTACAAGTAAGTTTTTCTCTATTTTATCATTTATTGACACCTGTTTTACCTTTTTTAGGCGTCATTTTCTCTATAAATATATATTATATATATAGTTTTTAATTTTTTAAATAAATACTCATATATTATAGAGTATCTGTCATGTGGCTAATAACCACAAGACTAGTATTTTGGCGTGTTTTGTATATAAAAACACTTTAAGCCACTAATACAGCCTTAATTCTTAAGTGAATTAAGACAGCTCATACTGATAAACCAACAGTTGAGGCGTGTTTGGGCACATTGCTAACTCAATTACCCTGTAATACACCATCTTTTGACAGATTATACTTTCTAATTACAAGTATTCTGTGAGATATTGGTATACAAACAATATACCACATATCAGTAAGCTGTATTTTTTGACGTGGAATTGCTAATTCAATTACATTGTCATAATACAAGGGCATATTGTAATAATATACAAGCCCTGAGGCCATTCTTAGACGTGCAAAACCAGCCTTTTAAGAAGTCTTAACTGACATAAGCCCACGTTTCCTGTTTGATTCAGTGGAAGAAAATTTCATACCACTTGAGACCCAGTCACAGGCCAACACACCAGTGACACCCTCAGAACCAGAGGGCAGCAAGGGCAAAGGAAAAAGACTTAGCCAAGAAGTGGACACCAATAGCCACTCAGAGGAGTAGAAAACCACGAAACTCTGCTTCAATACAAGGTAAACCAACCTTAACCACTTGTACAGGAAAGATTACAATTATTAACCCAGTTGTAACTTCCAAAGGCAAACTGCCCAAGTCAGCAGACAACAAATTTGTACAAGGCACAGTCAGAGGTAAATACCCTAAGAACATAAAGTTTTTGACTGCTTGAAAACACTGATATGTCCCCTGCAAACCTCAGAGATCTTGGTTTCCAAAGGAACCAGCCAGAGGAAAGAAAAGGATTGTCCAGAACCAGAAGACCAGGAAGAGGACACCTTGGACACAGTGGTGGATGGCAAAACAATGAGGGAGATAATATCAACCTTTCCATTCACACTCCAATTCAACAGAAACCTCAAACTGGAGGACTGGAAGGATATGGATCAAGTTCTTCAGATCCACCAACTCCTCAAAGACTTATTTCAATGGAGCATGGACAACAAGAGGTTCAACCTAGCAACTCACTGGGCAGAACTTGGATCAAGTTGCCAGAAGATCTGTCTCAAAGAGATAGACTTCAATGACGTTATGGTAATCACCAAAGGTTGGAATCCTACCAGGCAGCACAGACTCCTGGAGCCAAGGGCACAGAGGATAAGGGAGAATCAAGCCACTATCCAAGCAATAGAAGAACAATTGACCCAGACAGGGCCTACTCAGATTCCTTCAGGTTCACCAGTAGAAGGCCAAATCAGCTCTCCAGTGGCTTCACACCATTCAGAAACCATCAGATCAGTGGCCAAGAGTCACCATTCTTCACAATTCAAGGAGGGTTCCAGGAGAAGACAAGGAAACAAGGGCAAGAACAAAGCCTCCTTCAACCAAAGGAGGAAAGAGTCAGACCCCATGATCCAGAAGCTGTTAGATTTGGTAAAAGAAGTACAAAAGAACCAGAAGTAGTTGTAAACCACTCTAGAATCAGTAGTGCTAGTAATAGAAGCATTACCCCCACTCAGACTGAAAATAACATTGTCACATCTGAGAGTAACATCAACAGTGATACACTATGGTTCCAAATGTCCCAATATCCTGAAAAATCTGCAAAGCAGTTTGCAGAAATTAAAGCTAGCCAATAGAGGATGAGACAAACTCAAGCCTCCTTGGAACAAATAGTTAAGAATCTTCAAGAAGGATATGCTCAACTGAGCAAAGCCTCTGAAGAAACCAACAAAAGACTGAATATAGTGTTTGAAGAACAAACCCACAGCACAAGGGACAGGGAGTGTCTGGATCAAGACATTAACAAATTGTTTAATGCCTACCATAACTTGAAGCCCCAACCACAAGGCCAAGTTATGGATAATCCATATCAACCAGATGCCATGTTGATGCATAAGGCAAGATCTCCATCACAATACCAAGATGGAGATGGCATGTCTTATCTAGAGAAGGAAGCCTTGAAACAGCTTCCTGAGGGCTCAAACGGGGCCAAATTCTCTGGATCAGGAGAATATGATCATATGGAACTCATAGATTATATTTATGGACTCTTCATTGATGTATCAAGCATACCAGACTACTGGATCACTGCTAGATTGAATACTGCATTTAAAGGTCATGCCAGTATATGGTACACAGAAATGAAAGAAATCAATGGAAGAAGAAACTGGCCATGGTGGAAGAGTCAAATCATCCAAAAGTACAGTAATGGAACTTGGATATGGCAAAAGACCATGTCATTTGATAATGACAAATACTCTGTGGACAAAGATCCATATGAGTGGTGTCTTAGACAGTCTGAAAGACTCAAAGCCATTGATCCTCAGATGAATATCCAAATGAGGAATCAAAAACTCCTGACACAAATTCCAGGAGAACTAGAGCATGCAGTAAAATGCAGATGCAACCAAAATTGCACTCTAGATGACATAGCCAACACCTTACAAGACATAAGGAAGAGGACTAATATAGGGAAATTCACCCCATATAGAGGCAGCAGCTTCAAAGAGAAACAACCACTCAGGGTAAAGCTTAAAGACAAATCCAGAGAAAGAGTGGCAGAAGTGGCTAAGAAGAAGAATTCTTGCCATAATTGTGGTTCAACAGACCACTATGCCAACAACTGTCCAAAGGCAAAGAAAAAAGTCCATGCCATAGAGAAATTCCCTGAGGAAGAACCTCCAACAGAGGATTCTGATTCAGACTCTATGGGTGATGCCATCAGAGAACCATCTGAGGATGATCAAGACCCAAGAGAGCAATTTCTAGTGGAATACCAAGAGGAAACCCCACTGGAAATCCAGGACATACAGTTGGAAGCAGGCATGCCACAGCACACTGCTAACAAGAACTTGTGCAAACACACACAAGATGCACAGACATTCCTGGTTACACCAACTAAAGGAATGGCATATATACATGGGACAGCCACAAAAATGACTGTTTCTATTGACAATGCTCAGCATCCACTGATCATTGATAGTGGAGCACACTGCTCCATAGTGGCCAGAAGCTATCTGGATACCCACTTCCCAAAGTGGGAAAAACAGCTGTTTCCCACTAAGGCAAAGAACTGCAAAGTGCATCAGGGAAGACGACTTCCATTGGGACAATTATAAAAGAGATAATTATACCCCACAGGAAGGGTAATATCAGACTCAACCCAGAGTTTGTAGTGCTTAATGATTCCCACATCCAAATGTTTTTACTGGGAACAGATTACCAGAGGATGTATGGCATAGACATTTACAACAGTAAAAATAGGCACATCACCATTGGTACTAACAAGGAAAAGAAATTTTCACTTGACATATACCAGATATCTTCTCAAGATCCACTAGAAGAACTTCTGAAGGAATTCAGAGAGGGACAGTTTAGCACTACCCTCACCAGTAAACAAGAACTAAGTTTACTGAAGATGCTGAGAAAGAACAGACCAGAATTTGCCATTGGTGAAGAACCATTAGGCAAGATCAAAGGCCATGATATAGAACTATATCTGGATGTGGAAAGGCCTTATCCACCCATGATGAGGAGACCTCCTTATCCAGCAAGCCTGGAAACAAGGAAAGAAATTGAGAAACATATCAATGAACTCCTGGATATGGATGACATCAGGAAGATTGGACATAATGAAATAGTGGAAATCACCACCCCTGTCCTAATCACCTGGCATGATGGCAAGTCTAGATTGTATGGAGATTTCAGACCCCTGAACAACTACACAAAAGCAGACAGGTACCCTTTACCAAGGATACCCCATGCCTTAGATAAACTGGCCAAGGCCAGATATATAACCAAAATGGCTTGTATGAAAGGTTTCCACCAAAATGGAGCTAAACCAAACTCCATGAAGCTACTCAGGATAATATGCCTTATGGGTATACATGAGTACACCAGGATGCCATTTGGCATCAAGAATGCACCAGCCCACTTACAAAGGATGATGGACACCATATTTCAAGAAGAAATAATGGAAGGCTGGATGGTAGTATATATTGATGATATCATTATATACTCAGAGACATGGGAAGACCATGTACAATACATAGACAGAGTTCTAAGTAAATGTATACCCATCACTCTGAAAATTTCAATCAAAAAGTGTAATTTTGGCCAACAAGAGCTACTAGCTCTAGGACATAAAGTCTCAGGCCTTAGTCTGGCAATTGACCAGAACAAAGTAGCAGCAGTACTGCAAAAGCCAGTACCAAAGAACATCAAAGAGATGCAATCTTTCCTTGGGTTTGCTAGCTACTATAGAAACCACATCAAAGAATTTTCCCACATTACTAGTAGTTTATACAAATTATGTTCAAAGGATGTAGCTTTTGAAATAACCAAGGAAAGGAGGGATGCATATGAGAGGATCAAATATGAACTCACTAATGCACCTGTGCTCATCTTACCTGACTTTGAACTACCATTCAAGTTATATATAGATGCAGCATGCAGTCAAGGCCTAGGAGCAGCCCTTCACTAAAGACAAATTGTGGATGGTGAACCAAGAGAAGAAGTAATTTGCTACATCTCGAGGCAGCTGAAAGATTCAGAAGGCAGGTATGGGGCCACCCAGACTGAATGTCTATGTCTAGTCTGGGCCCTAGAAAAACTCCATTATTATTTGGAGGGTGCAGTCTTTGAAGTCTACACAGACTGCAAAGCCTTGAAATCTTTACTAAACATGAAGACTACAAATAGACATATGCTGAGATGGCAAATAGCCATCCAGGAGTATAGAGGGAACATGACCATCATATACAAGGAAGGCAAAAGCCATACCAATGCAGATGGCCTCAGCAGATGGCCACTGGACACTGTCAAAAGCAATCCAGCTTGTGACCCAGAAGTTGAAGCAAAAATTCTTATCCATTTCATGGAAATAGATAGGAGGAAAAACTTCAGATTGTCTGAATGGGCACCAGAAAGTGGCACCCTTGACAGTCGAAACACTGACTCAGAAGGGACAGAAACTCCCATACTGGGAATAAGTTCCTCAGAACTGCACAATGAACTCTTCAGTGCAGTACAGAAGTCTTATGCCAAACACAAACAGTGTAACATACTACTCCAACTCCTTCAACAAAGGTACAGGAGTCCAGAGCTGGAAACCCAGCTGGAAGAACCCTGGTTGAGGGCCTATAAGGACAATAAGTTTTTTCTTATAGATGGCCTGCTCTACCACAGAGAAAAGCACACAAGTGCACTCACAGTGGTAGAGAGAGACCACATCCCATTGATCCTACAAGAATGCCATGACTGCCCCTATATGGGACACATGAGTGAGGACAGGACCAAAGAGAGGGTAGCAAGCACAGCTTGGTGGCCCAAAGGGGAACAAGAGTTGAGTGAATACATCAACGCTTGTGAAAGATGCCAAAAGGCAAATAGGAAACATGGGAAGAAGTATGGGTTACTTCAACACATAGAAGAACCCAAGCACCCATGGGAAACCATCAACATGGACTGGGTTACAGGACTTGTCCCAGGAGGCAAAGAAAACTGAAATGCCTGTTTGATCATGGTTGATAGGTGTCACATGGTGGAATGTGATCTACAACTTGCCAGTATTAATCAGTCTTTCAACCGGTTTAATAGCCTTTTCGGCAAGAGTTCCCTTTGCTGAGGTCTGGCAGACAGCATTGTGACAATAAACCGGTTACCAACGTCATGGGTTTGATTCCGGTTGGAGACAAGTGGTGGTCTCAATCAAACAACCAGAAATCGCTGGGTTTTCCGCTCCATTGGCGCACAAGGGTTCCGCCCCTTGGGGGTTCCTTGTAGGCTCCTGTTGGGACTAATGTAACTCCATGAAGGAGACATGGGTAATACCATCAGTTACATGCACTTCGGGACGCAGTGCCCTAAACCCGGGGGTACTGTCACATGGTGGAATGTGATCTACAACTTGCCAGTATTAATCGGTCTTTCAACCGGTTTAATAGCCTTTTCGGCAAGAGTTCCCTTTGCTGAGGTCTGGCAGACAGCATTGTGACAATAGGTTCAGAAAGAGAATGAGGTGTCTACCATGCCATAAAGAAGACACAGCCATGGATACTGCTCTGTTGTTTTGGAATAACATCATATCTACCTGTGGAGTCCCTAAGATCATCATTAGTGATAGGGACCCAAAATTCACATCTGAATTTTGGACTAACTTATATGACATTATTGGTACCAAACTTGCTTTTTCCACAGCTTACCATCCACAAACAGATGGCCTAGCTGAAAGGATGATCCAAACAATGGAGGACATCCTCAGAAGATTCTGTGCCTATGGCATGGAATACAAGGACCATGAGGGATACACCCATGATTGGGTTACCCTCTTACCAGCAGTCCAACTGGCTTATAATACAAGCCAGCACTCCACCACAGGTAAAACACCTGCACTGGTGGAGAAAGGGTGGAACCCCCTGTTGCCTGTGGATCACTTGAAGAAAAATGTCCTGACTATCCACCCCACAGCCAAAGACTTCCATGATATGTGGAAGAGGGCCTGTGACACAGCTGCCAAATGCATAGCTGAGGCAAAGGAATACACTAAGCAGAGGTGGGACAAATCACATATGGAACCTGACTTCAAAGAAGGGGACCAGGTGTTAGTGTCTACACTGAACATCAACAATCTCAAAGCACCTAAAAAGATGAGGGACTCATTTTTATGACCTTTTACTATCATTAAGTTGATAGGAAAAAATGCAGTGGAAGTCAAACTCACTCAGGAGGTTTCAAGGAAACATCCAGTCTTTCCAGTGAGTTTGGTCAAACCATACTTCCAGACAGAGGAGGATAAATTGCCCTCAAGGAGAAAGAACCCCACACCACAAGAGATAGTGGAAGTGGAGGACTCCCCTGGACCTGTGAGTAAGATCATCAGGGCCAGGAAGATCAGACTCAATGGGAAGGATCAAAGACAATACCTAGTCAGATTCAAGAACCAGACAGCAGATAAAGACAAATGGTTGGCAGATGATGCCATACCAGATGGGAACCTTCATTTAAGGAGATTAAGAGCCTCTAGGGGGACTGAACAGTCTCATTAATGATGAGCCTGTTTAGAGGGATGGTATGTTAGCCTGTGACTCAAAACCAGAGCACAAGCATTACAGCCAAAATACCATAAACCAATGGTATAGCCAAGATACCACCAAAACATGGAGCTGAGCCAAATTATCTCAAAAGGTATCAAAATAAAGAGGAAACTCACCTCTTCCTGAAAATATAAGTCCCATCACCATAGGACTAGGAATAACAAAGCTATTCCTGCTCAAAGTTATTGCTGAGCACAAACCTTAATTTTCAACTCTCATCTAAAATCTAGAAGGAGAGGATTAATCCCGTTAAATGGGTACTCAAAATGCAGCTCTAAGCCAAGGCTATCCAATGGTACCAGCCAAACTGAGCTAGCACCAATATTACTGGAGTTATGGTCAATTTCAGGCCAAATAAGGGTGAACCAAACATTCACCTCTCATCTAACTTCTACAGTTTTAGTGTGGGATACCTGAAGTGGGGTATTTTTGTAAATAGCACAATCAGGGCTATCTGATGGTGTCATCCACTTCCTCACATCACAACTACTGCAGAAGGTATGGGGCAAACAAGCTGAATACAGCTTTTTGCCTGAAACACGCAAATGTACAAACCTCTTGTACATGGGATAACTTTGCCATATTTAATGATACCCATATCAAATGAGGTACCATTGTGTAGAGCACATACAGGGCTGCACACTGAACCAATTTTGAGGTTGATATCTCAAGAATTGACAAAGGTATGGCTGTTTTAAGGTTAAAATCCCACGTGCTGTCATATACAGCCTTACCATGGGATAATATCCCATAATCATGAATATGAGGTGTCAAATAGACGAAGAAGCATGTTTTTACTTCAATACCTAATATTTCAGTCAATACTGGGCCCCATACAGTTTCTGTACAGCATTCTACGCATCATACACCCCAGAATCAGGCTGTGAGGTCCCCAGATGAAAATTTTCACCCTGTATTGGTGAAAACCGCCCAGATGGGGTTTCAAAACCACATCTGAGCCCAATACAGGGTATACAGGCTGTTTGCAAACCACAAGCCAGTACTAGAAAGTGAAAAAATCTTCACTTCCTCTACGTGGAAAGGTCTAGCACCCTTTCCACCCCATTTCAGGATCAAAAGGAGGCTTTTCACAGCCAGAAATTGTCTCCTCATCCTGCTCTTGAATTCCTACGTAGTACAACTGTCAAAATCAGCTATATTCTTGGAAAATAATCAGGTATACTTTAAATTTAAGTATTGTAGCTTTTATTATTGTAACCCAACAGGTAAAAGTTACACCCAGGGCTTTCAACAGCACTCACCACCACTATATCTCTATAGTAAAGCCCTTAATATCTTAATTTAAATCATTTATTATTAACTTTATCATCTTTTAAAACTATTTTTACCATGTCACAGTCATAGTTCAAGCTTGTAAATACTTATATACACCTTTATCATAGACTCACCCTGACATGTTTGCATTTCTTTTTTGGTTTAGGCAATTGGTTTCTGTAAGGTTTGTCTATGAAACTCTTGATAATAGTAGCAAAATCAAGAGTACTATGACTGTCCTCAATAGAAATATATAATATAATAAAATATTATAACCACAAATTTAAATATAACGATTAAAAAAATTATATATAAAAAAAAGAAACTTAATTACTATTATAAAAATATAATAATAAAAAAAATATAATAATTATAATAAGATTATAATTATTCTATTATTGTTATAGTCACTGACAGTTATAACAATAAGAATTGTAAAGCTCTTAATGAGACAATTACACGTGGAAATATAAATATTAACCACTTATAAATAATATAAATATTATTTATTAAAGAATTATAACACACACTGTGCAGAAATAATTCTTTTATAATAAAATTTTATATAAAAAAAACTAATACTAGATAAAAAAATATAGAACTTTAGAGAAAAACTTACTTATAATATTTATTTAATACAACACGTTGAACAACAAAAGTTATTATATTAAATAATGATTATAAGTTAAAAACACGTCTGAAATCAATAATTTTAAGGATAAAACAGCTTTTTATGATAAAATTTAAGATTAAAGAGTTTTTAAGAAGAATTTGTGGATTTTAAAAGATATTTAAGATGAAAATTTTATAATATAAAATATGTTATTGATGATTACAGCATTAATCTGAATTCTATGACTTTAATTCTTTAATTTACAATTAATAAAGAATAAAATAACTTAAGAATTACTTTAATAATAAGATTTTATGAATAATAAAACTTTACCTGTTTAAATTTCTAATATGATTGGATTGATGATGAATGATGGACAAAAACAGTGATGAAAAGACTCTTTTTATGTCTTCAGAGCAGCTCTCATGATTCATAATGAATATAGAGGGCGTGCTCAGGTCAAAACTGAAAAACCATACTTAAAAACAAAGTTCTTAACTTAAGGCAACTTGTTTTTAATTCCAATTTAAAGTTACCAGTGTTATTCTTAACTCCATGTAACTTTAATCCTCATTTAAACTAATTATTTTAAGTTTTTAATATAAATAAACTTATTTATATTAAAGTTCATCACATGAACAGCTTAAAAGTAGAGTTTCAAGCAGAAATCTCTTAAACTCAATTTTTAATTAATTTTTAAAGAAATCATAATTTTCTTTGAGCTTAATTAAAAGAGTAAATTTCCAGGCCAATTACCCACGAATTTTATTCATAAAAGATACTTAAAATTTAATTTATATATAGATAATATTAAATTCTAAGCTGTGTGAAATTTTCAAGCAAATCCATTAAGATTTGGATTTTTAATGAATTTTGGAAGTTATTACTGTTTTTCCACGTAAAATAGCAATACACACCAAACCTTAGCTTTTGATAAGGTTTTGATGCTTGTAAATTTAAAGTATTAAGCTTATTTAAGGGTTTTAAGCCTTATTAAGCTTTGAAAGCTCTTAAAACCTTGATTTCAAGCCTGCATATTGGGATTTACCCTTTGGCAGCTTGAAATTCCTGTCCAAATTGGGATAAAACCAGTTTAAACCTTAACGTTGGATCAAAGTCTAATCTTAAAGTTTTAATAAGGTTTACAATCCTCCAATACAGGTGTACAACCTTAATTGAATTATTGCAGATCCAAAAAGTTGGGTACCCCAGCTCTATTTTGTCTTTTTCCTTTGTCCCACCTTTTTGTGTGGATTTTGCCCTTTTATTTATTTAAAGCAATACCATGGCTCTAAACCCTTTTAAATTGAGCTCACGCAGGATTTACATTCTGTATGGCAAATCCTTAGCCAATTCAGTAAATATACACCACACCTCAATTTTAACTAAAATTTTGGTAAGTTTGCATTAACCTTATGCAACTTTAAATTTAAGCTCATTTAAGCTTAAATTTAACAATTTTAAAAAAATGTTAAAAAAGTTACATTAGTACTTTGAGATTCTTAAATCTTCTAATAACACAAGAAATGAGTGTTTTTGGGTATAACACCTTATGGATGTACCCTAGGTTATTTTTGGTGTAGAATCCAAAAATGACATAATATTTATAGCTTTGTTTATCCAAAATAAAGTTATACTTATTTTTTGTTATTTTTTATTTTAATTTCAGCTAAAAAGTCTGTTTAAGACAAAATTAGCTGTTTATAAAATCATTTGTGACCTTATGGGTATGTTATACCTACCTCACAGGCTCACATTCCCTACCAACAAAAAAAAATTGTACCACCATTTTTCTGTTGTAGTTTACCCCCAAGTTATTTGGGGGGGGTATAATCCACTGTCCAACCTCTCTACTTCTACTTTTAAGTATGTAAAGCACACAATTCAAACTTTTCATTGAGGAATTGGTCTTCTCTCATGTCTGAATCTTCTGAGAAACTTTTGGGAATCAGGTATTTTGTTTTCTACAATCCACTCATCTTCATGTTGTGGATTTTTATACCTGACTAAGTATTCTCTTTCATTTTTTCCCCTAAGTCTTCTTTCTTTCAAGACTTTTAGTACCTTTTTCTCCTCACTTAGATCTAGTGGGGGTACTTCTAAGGGTGTTTCATTTCTTAAAGGAAATAATTCCTTGTCACTTAAAGTGTAATGCTTTACTAGACTGACAGGGAATGTTGGATGTTTATTTTCCAGTTCTCCTGACAGTTCTACTTGTACTGCATTTGTCCCATGAAGGGCTTCAATAATGAATGGTCCTGCAAAGGAATCTTTCAATTTCTTTGGGCCTTTAATATTATTAAAGTTCAAGGTTGAAACTAGTATTAAGTCCCCTACTTTGAATTCTGGGGTTTTATGACTTTTATCCCATTTCTGCTTAGCATATTCAAAGGCATCATTCATGCTTTGATTTGAATGATGTCTCACTTTATCAAGCAATAGCTTAAAGCTTGAAGCAGTGGATGAATGTCAACCAGATCTTTCTTCAAAGTATCAATTGGAAGTTTGGGGTTCCATCCTTTTTCCAACATTGCAGGGGTTTTGCCTGTTGAAGCATGGATGGAGGTCTTATAGGCTAATTCCAATGCTGGTATAAGAGTACACCAATCATGGGTAAAGCCATCAGAATGTTTAAACTCCAGGCCATAAGCACAAAATCTTCTTATCATGTCCTCAAGGGTTTGAATCATTCTTTCTGCTAACCCATCTGTTTGTGGATGGTTTGCTTTTGAGAGTGATAATTTTGTACCCAAAAGCTTATGTAACTTAGTCCATAATGCTGATGTAAATTTTGGGTCTCTGTCACTAATAATATTTTTAAAGAGACAAGTATGGGATATTACTCTATTCCAGATCAAAAGAGCTGTATCCATAGCTGTTTCATCTTTATGACATGGTAAAAAGATTGGTGTTTTGCTATATCTGTCTACAATAACAAGACATGAATTGTAACTTTTATCACCTCCAGGTGGTAATGCAGTTACCCAATCCATGTGAACCACTTCCAATGGGGTACTTGGTTCTTGGATATGGATCATCAGACCAAATCTTTTGCCAGTGGCTTTATTGGCTTTCTGGCATCAATCACAACTATGACAGTACTCAATGACATCTTTTCTCCAAGATGGCCACCAGGCACATGTCTTAATTCTTTCCATTGTTCTGTCTTCAGACAGATGTCCAGAATAAATGTTATCATGGCATTCTAGTAGTATTGTGTTAATCAACATTCTACTACATAGGACCATGACACATGTGTGTTTAGATCTATGATATAGTATACCATCAAACAAATGGAATCTTCCATTATCATAAGATGTTTTCCAAATATCATCCAGAGAATTAGCCGATCCTGCATCTTTGCAATCTTTGTCAAGTAGAGCAGTAAGTATATGGAAATTTTTATCTTGCTTATAGCTTTCTCTAACTTCTTCAAAGAATTCTGTTCCTACATCTGTGATGTTAATTCCTTCAATTGGGATTTGAGGTTCTGCACTTGTAGGAACATAGGCAGGATTTTCAGGTGTATTGGGTAATGCCCATCTACTTAAGCCATCAGCATTCCTGTGAATATTTCCGGCTTTATGTACTATGGTCATATTGCCTCTATACTCCTGTATAGCAATCTGCCATCTTAACATGTGTCTGTTTCGAGTTTTCATGTTAAGAAGTGACTTTACTGCATCACAATCAGTAATTACTTCAAACACACTGCCATCAAGATAGTAATGAAGTTTTTCCAGAGCCCAAACAAGGCAAAGGCACTCCAGTTGGCTAGCTCCATATCTGGCCTCAGTAGGTTTAATTTGTCTTGAAATAAAACAAATTGGACCTTCATAAGGCTTGTCATTGACAATTTGAACTTGATGAAGAGCAGCTCCTAGACCTTCACCACATGCAGCAATATACAGCTTGAAAGGAAGTTTCCAGTCTGGCATCAGTAATAATGGTGCATTGGTTAAGGCATACTTGATTATATCATATGCTTGAATTCTCTCCTGAGTCATTTCAAAAACAGTTTGTTGATCACAAATTCTGTATAATGATCTGGCATGGATTGCAAAATCTTTAAGGTGTTGCCTGTAATAACTGGAAAAACCTAAGAAAGACATCATTTCTTTTTTGTTCTGGGGCATCTGTTTCAGTAAAACTGCAGCCACTTTGTTCTTATCACCACCAAGGCTTAGTCCTGAGACCACATGTCCTAGAGCTTTTAGCTCATTAAACCCAAAATTACATTTTTTAAGAGAAATTTTCATGTTCACTTGTAGAATTTTCTTAAGTACTAATTAAAGTCTCTCTAAATGTAATTGCCAGGTTTCTGAACAAATGATAATGTCATCAATATAAATGATTAACCATCCCTCTGATAGTTCATGTGGGAACATAGTATTCATCATTCTTTGGTAATGAGAGGGTGCATTTTTAATACCAAAAGGCATCCTCAAATATTCATAAATACCACAATGAGCAATTATTCTAAATAATTTCCTAGCATGAGGTGTCAAAACATTCTGGTGAAAGCCCTTTACAGCATCCATAGAAGTGATGAATCTTGCTCTGGATAATTGAGTCAAAGTCTCATGAATTCTAGGTATTGGATACCTGTCTGGTATAGTGTAGGTATTCAGTGCTCTAAAATCACCAACCATCCTTGATTTATCATTATGCCAAGTAATGATTACTGGGGTTGTGACTTTTCTAAGAACTCCCAGTTTCATCAGTTCATTAATATGATTTTCTAATGCTTCTCTAGCCCTAGGGCTAGCTGGGTAAGCTGGTCTTCTTAATAGTGGCGGATAAGGCCTTTCCACATTAAGCATAATGTCCACCTCATGGCCTTTTATAGCCCCAAGTGGTTCATTATCTGAAGCAAAGGCTTCCCTGTATTGAGATAAAATTTCAATAAGCTCTTCCTTCATTTCCAGTGTTAACTCAGGACTAATTTGTGCTTCAATTAATTGATTTAATACAAATTTTTCCTTATTAACATTTTTTACTTGTTTAATGACAGTAATTTCTCTTTTTTCTAAAGGAAAAGCAAATTTTTGTCTTTTATTTTCCCCTATAGTGAAATACCTGTCTTTATGATTATTAATATCAATACCATAGATATTGAGATAATCATTCCCAAGTATAAAGTGTTGTGAAGTACAATTATTCATAACAACAAATTCAACTTTCAGTCTTATACTTCCTGCAGGATGAGGAAATATGATTGCTGCTTCAAATATACCCAATGGGTGCATATTTTGGCTAGCACTGCTGAATGTTATACCTTCAATTGGCATTAATTTGTCTTGCAAATTGGTATGAATTTTGTCAAGATAATCGTTTCCAACACAAGTGCAAAAAGCACCTGAGTCAAGATGTATCTTGGCTTCTATGTTATTTATCACAATATTAGTGATACAAGATGACCCAGCTGTATAACCTTTACCTCTGGTAGGTTTGGTTTTTTGCATCTTGGCATCTTGCACATGTATGAGATCCATACATTCATCACTATACTGTGGTAAGTGAGTATGTACCTCAGTGACCTCAAAAGAGACATTAATGTCCTCTATACCCAGTTCTTCTGATATTTCTTCTTCTTCTGAAGGTTCAGAATCACTGTCATGTAAAGATAAATCAGTTTCTTTTGTGTATTCCACTTTTTCAATATTTATCTCATTGACTCTTGTCTTTTTTGGACAAGTGTTTGCCAAATGAGATGTACTTCCACATTTATGACATTTCAAAGGAGGTCTGTCATGTGGTTTGTTTGGTCTTGAAATTGGTTCCCCACTAATCTTATTGTCTATTGGGGTTTTGGACCAATTTCCTCCAATTTTCGTTACAGTAGTGATGTCCTCCATAGCATTGATATAATCTTCTGTAGAGCAAGGCTCAATACGTCTGCTTCTTATAGCATGCTCAAGGTCACCACCACATTTTCTTAATATCATTTTATGTACCATTGTTTCAGACATATCAGGATGAAGGGCAGTTAACCTGTCCTTCTGTTTAAGAAACCAATTCATGGGCCTGTCCCTCTCAATATTAAAAATGGCTTCTTCAAAATAATTTTCCATTCTAAATCTCCAGGAATCATTTGCCCATTTAGAAATAACTTGTTCTTTCCACCAAGGCCAAGAATGTTTACCATGGTCTTGTCTCATTTTATAATACCATTTCTTTGCTGATTTGGTAAATAATGAGTGTAATCTGGGACTTATGTATTCATCTGGTATGTTAAAGTCTTCTTTAAACATATCAATTGTTTTCATAAATGCCATATGATCATATTCCCCTTCACCACTGAAGGTTGGCCATTCCTCTAATCTTGGAATGTCCTTATAATTGCAAGCAGTTTCCACGTCATGACTTGAAATTGTATGGTGTAATTCATTATTCAAGTTAAGTACATTTCTGTCATGAATTGGTGTGGATTGCCTTGGCAATTCATGTTTTAGTGATATATTGTTAATACTTGATTGAATATCTTCTTTCAATTCAAGTCTTGCTTTATCACTTTTTTCCAATTGTTCTTGAAAAAGAGCTGCATTGTGACCAGTTGAGTTTTCCAAGTTTTGCACTTGTATTTTCAATTCTTTTAACTGTCCAGTTATAAAAGAAATTGATTGTTCATCTGGTTGATTGAGTAAGGTAACTTTAAACTCAAGTCTTTCACAAATTTGCGTCAAAGACAAAATATTTGCCTTATTAACATTTTCAAGGCCAATTATGGTCTTTTGTTGGTCTTTTACTTGTAGTATCTCATTACCCAACTTTTGTTGGACATGATCAAATGCTTTAAATTTTGCCATAATTTCTTTATTACAAGATTCAAAGTAAGTTACAAGTTCTACAAGATCTACTTCTTTGGAAAGGATTGGTTCAATCTTTCCTCCTCCTTGTTTTTGAATTCCATCAAAGTTCTTGCCATATTGAACAAATTGTCCATGGCTGTTTTTTCCTTCTTTGGAATTCTGTAACTCTGAGGGTAAGGCTTGTTCCACTTGGGCTTTGCCTTTCCCTTTGCCTTCTGCTTGCCCTTCTGGTTGGTTTTTGGGGCTTGCTTGGGCTTGTTTGGCACTGGTTGAGGCAGATTTTTGCTGGTGGATACTTGAGGAGCTTCCACTGGGATTTTGTCCTTGCCTTGAACCAATTTCTTCTTCTGGTCCTCTGATAACATGCTTTGGTTTTTCAACCAAGCTTTTATCTGTTGGACTTGTCCTTTGACAGACATGGCTGTCCAACCCAACAGAAGATCTTCTGTCTTTTCTGGCCCCATGAACTTCTTCACTTGAAGATAATAGTTGATGGTGACTATGCAAAGACTTGGAAGGGGTTCCCACTCTTGTTGTTTTGGCGCCAGGAACCAGTTTTTCCATTGGGATTGATAAATTTCCACAGCTGCCTGTTGGAAATGGTTCAGGTCTAACAGCAATAGCAGTTATGTCAGCTTCTGGACTCTCAAGAAGCGGTTCAAAGGTGCTGGCTAACCTTTGGGAACTGGTGGAAGTTCTGGCATCCTCCATTTGTGCCTCTCCTCTGGGAGGACATTCTTGCCTTTTGGATTTGTGGCTGGAATTCCCTGGTCCAGATCCATTTGATTGGATGGAGTAGTTACTTCCACTTCTAGTAGGAGTCATTTCACGTCAAGTTTAATAAAAAATAGAGTAAAAATTGAATTTAATTCACCTGCAGGACCTTTAAAGGGCTCTTTGGTTATCAAACCCGTTGGTGCTGGACTGGTTTGAATTTCAATACTGGACTATGAGGTTTCAGAGTCTGAAGAATTTTATCTGATGGAAGACACTAGAGAGAATTAAAAATATAAGTTATTTTATCAAATAATGAAAATATCTTATAAACTCAGCTTATTAAATAAAGTTGTTTTAATGTAATTTTATGGCAAATTACGTCAAAAATAAAGAAAAATGTCTAAGATAAAAGAAAAAAATGTTTTTAGTAAAGATTTTTTATTTCATTTATTATTTTTGTCAAAGAAATAATAATTATGCAATTAACAAGTTAATTAATCAAAATTGTATTATTATTCACTTTATACTAGGATAACTCAAAGAATAAATTTCAAGTCTGTGATGTGAAAAAGCCACTAGTTAGACAAAAGAGATTCATTCCAAATCACTCAATAGTATATTGTTTCAAACAATATTCTTAAGAAGAAATTAACTTTATTAATATTATAAAGATTATTTATAAGGGATAAGTCCCAAAAAAGCCAATATTAAGACAAATATGGCAATTTTACGTCAAAAAATAGTAAAATAAGGTCTAGAATATGATTTATGTCCCAAAAATTGGTTCAAATCACGGCCAGGCCCCCAAATGTAAGGTTTGTCTATGAAACTCTTGATAATAGTAGCAAAATCAAGAGTACTATGACTGTCCTCAATAGAAATATATAATATAATAAAATATTATAACGAAAAAGTTAAATATAATTATTAAAAATAATTATATATAAAAAAAATAAATTTAATTACTATTATACAAATATAATAATTATAATAAGATTATAATTATTCTATTATTGTTATAGTCACTGACAGTTATAACAATAAGAATTGTAAAGCTCTTAATGAGACAATTACACGTGGAAATATAAATATTAACCACTTATAAATAATATAAATATTATTTATAAAAGAATTATAACACACACTGTGCAGAACTAATTCTTTTATAATAAAATTCTATATAAAAAAACTAATACTAGATAAAAAAAATATAGAGCTTTAGAGAAAAACTTACTTATAATATTTATTTAATACAACAAGTTAAACAACAACAGTTATTATATTAAATCATGATTATAAGTTAAAAACACGTCTGAAATCAATAATTTTAAGGATAAAACAGCTTTTTATGATAAAATTTAAGATTAAAGAGTTTTTAAGAGGAATTTGTGGATTTTAAAAGATATTTAAGATGAAAATTTTATAATATAAAATATGTTATTGATGATTACAACATTAATCTGAATTCTATGACTTCAATTCTTTAATTTACAATTAATAAAGAATAAAATAACTTAAGAATTACTTTAATAATAAGATTTTATGAATAATAAAACTTTACCTGTTTAAATTTCTAATATGATTGGATTGATGATGAATGATGGACAAAAACAGTGATGAAAAGACTCTTTTTATGTCTTCAGAGCAGCTCTCATGATTCATAATGAATATAGAGGGCGTGCTCAGGTCAAAACTGAAAAACCATACTTAAAAACAAAGTTCTTAACTTAAGGCAACTTGTTTTTAATTCCAATTTAAAGTTACCAGTGTTATTCTTAACTCCATGTAACTTTAATCCTCATTTAAACTAAATATTTTAAGTTTTTAATATAAAGAAACTTATTTATATTAAAGTTAATCACATGAACAACTTAAAAATAGAGTTTCAAGCAGAAATCTCTTAAACTCAATTTTTAATTAATTTTTAAAGAAATCATAATTTTCTTTGAGCTTAATTAAAAGAGTAAATTTCCAGGCTAATTACCCAGGAAATTTATTTATTAAAGATACTTAAAATTTAATTTATATATTGATAATATTAAATTCTAACTTGTGTGAAAATTTCAAGCAAATCCATTAAGAATTGGATTTTTAATGAATTTTTGAAGTTATTGCTATTTTTTCCATTTAAGGTTTTTAAGCCTGATTAAGCTTTGACAGTTCTTAAAACCTTAATTTCAAGCCTGCATATTGGGATTTACCCTTTGGCAGCTTGAAATTCCTGTCCAAATTGTGATAAAACCAGTTTAAACCTTAAGGTTGGATCAAAGTCTAATCTTAAAGTTTAAATAAGGTTTAAAATCCTCCAATACAGTTGGACAACCTTAATTGAATCATTGCAGATCCAAAAAGTTGGGTACCCCAGCTCTATTTGGTCTTTTTCCTTTGTCCCACCCTTTTGCGTGGATTTTGCCCTTTTATTTATTTAAAGCCATACCATGGCTTTAAAACCTTTTAAATTGAGCTCACGCAGGATTTACATTCTGTATGGCAAATCCTTAGCCAATTCAGTAAATATACACCACACCTCAATTTTAACTAAAATTTTGGTAAGTTTGCATTAACCTTATGCAACTTTAAATTTAAGCTTATTTAAGCTTAAATTTAACAATTTTAAAAAATGTTAAAAAAGTTACATTAGTACTGTGAGATTCTTAAATCTTCTGATAACACAAGAAATAAGTGTTTTTGGGGATAACACCTTATGGATGTACCCTAGGTTATTTTTGGTGTAGAATCCAAATATGACATAATATTTATAACTTTGTTTATCCAAAATAAAGTTATACTTATTTTTTGTTTTTTTTTATTTTAATTTCAGCTAAAAAGTCTGTTTAAGACAAAATTAGCTGTTTATAAAATAATTTGTGGCCTTATGGGTATGTTATACATACCTCACAGGCTCACAGTTTCAGTAGTATTGCTTCTGCTTTGTTTTGATCTATGCCCAAGATTAGTCCATATACAACATTTAATAGTGCTTTCAGCTGAATTTATGCACATTGACACTTTTTGAGGGAAATTTTCATACTAACTTGTACTGTCTTTTGTAGTACTCTTTCTAGTCTTGTTAAGGGGCTTTCCCAAGTTTCTGAGCAAACTATGATATCATCAATATAGATAATTAGCCATCCTTCTGAAAACTCTTCAGGAAATATGGTTTTCATCATCCTTTGATAATGGGAAGTTGCATTTTTTATACCAAATAGAATTCTTAAATAGTCATATATCTGGGAGCCTGTGAGGTATGTATAACATACCCATAAGGAAACAAATGATTTTACATAAAGTTGATTTAGTCTTCAACAGACTTTTCAATTTAATTCAAAATAAAAAATAACAAAAAATAAGTATAAATTGTTTTTGTATGAAAAAAGTTATAATTATTATGTCATTGTTGGATTCTGAACCAAAAATAATCTAGGGTACACCCATAGGGTGTTATACCCAAAAATGCTTCTTTCTTATGTTATTGGAAGATTTAAGAATCTCACAGTACTAATGTAAAATTTTTAACATTTTTTTTAAAAAGTTAAATTTGAGCTTATAAGCTTAAATTTAAAGTTGCATAAGGTTTATGCAAACTTACCAAAATTTTAGTCAAAATTTAGACCTTCAAAAGAGGAAGAATGTCAGGCTGAGTCTAAGAAGAGGTGATGATAAAGAGTATTTACAGCCTAAACTATGACTGTGACACAGATAATAAATTTAGAAAATAGGTTTTAATAAAAATAAAGGGCTTTACTAATGATTATTAGTGGTGGTGAGCACTGTTGAAAGCCCTGGGTGCAGCTTTACCTGTTGGATTACAATAATCAAGTCTAAAATACCAAGGTTTATAGTATACCCTGGTTATTTTCCAAGAGTGTAACTGTTTTTTATAGCTGTACTACTTAGGAATTCAAGAGAAGGATGGGGAAACCTTTTCTGGTGGAGAAAAGATCTCCTTTTATCCTAAAATGGGGTGGAATGGCCCTCTAGACCATCCACGTAGAGGAAGTGAAGAGTTTTTCACTTCAGAGTACTGGCTTGTGGTTTTCATAGTGCCTGTATGTTCTGTATAGGGCTCAGATTGTGCTTTAGAAACCACATCTGGGCATTTTTCACCAATACAGGGTGAAAGTTTTCATCTGGGGACCACATAGCCCTCTTCTGACATGTAGGACATGTAGAATGCTGTACAAAACCTGTATGGTACCCCAGTATTGAATGAATTTTGAGGTATTGAAGTAAAAAATTGCTTCTTTGTCTATTTGAAACCTCATAATCATACATATGGGAGAATATCACAGAGTAAGACTGTATTTGTCTAACTGTGGGATTTTGTGCTTAAAGCTGCCATACCTTTGTCAGTTTTAGAGATATCAAGCTCAGAGTTGATTCATTGTGTATCCCTGAATGTGCTCTACACAATTGTACCTCATTTGGTATCGCTATCATTAAGTATGGAAAAGGTATGCCATGTACAAGATTTTTGTACATATGTATGTTTTGCTTAAAAACTGTATGGAGCTTGTTTGCCCCATAACCTTTGTTCTATATGTGATATGGGGAAATTAATGGCACCATCAGATAGCCCTGATTGTGCTCTGACCCAAAAGACCCCACCTTAGGTATCTCACACTAAAACTGTAGAAGTTAGATGAGAGGTGAATATTTTATTCACCCTTATTTGACCTTATTTTGCTCATAATTTCTGTAATTCTGGTGCTCGATCAGTTTTGCTAGTATCATTGGATAGCCCTTACGTAGAGCTTCATTTTGAATACCCATTTGATGGGGTTAAGAATCTTTCTTTGTATTTCAGATGAGAGGTGAGAATTAAGGTTTATTCTCAGCAACAACTTTGAGCAGGAATAAATTTTTATTCTTTGTCCTATGACAATTGGACTTGTATATCTGAAAAAAAGGTGATTTTTCTCTTTGTTTTGATACCTTTTGAGATGATTTGGGTCAGCTTCTTGTTTTGGTGGTATCTTGGCTGTACCATTGAGTTATGGTAATTGGCTGTCATGCTTGTGCTCTGCTTTTGAGTCACAGGCTGACAAAGAAAGAGAGAGAAGAAAAGATTCCCAGCACTTGAGAGCCCAGACTATGCCAAGGGGCTCCTTTTCATGAATATCATAATTGAGCTCTACTGGAAGGGGCTTCTAGCTATAAAATTAAATGGGGTGTTTTCCTGAGGCAGAAACCTGACTCAGTACAGAACCAAAACCTTAACCTGATTCATAAGTCTCTAAAATGATGTGCAGATAAATATAAAAGTGAGAAAGGCTTGGAGAAGTGGTGGAAGCCTCTTTGAGTTGATGAAACTGTCTAAGAGCTTTCTCTTCGAGTGGAAAACATGAATATTTCTTGAGAAAATTCGTGAGTAAACTAATAGTCTTTGAATAATTCTGGATGAAATCAAAGTAGAAGTTTGGAGATCCAAGAAATTATTGAAGAGGCTTGAGGTTTCGTGAAGGAGGCCAATTGGGAATTTTCTGGAATTTCGCTTAGTCCATCTGGAGGCCTTCACAAAAAAACACATAACCTAAATATTCCACACTTGAGGCATGGAAGAGGAGCTTGGAGGACTTAGAAAAAAGATTATTGGCTCTGAGTCTTTCAGGAACAGTGGCCACATGAGTGAAATGTTGTTCCTCAGACTTGGAAAAAATCATAATATAATCTAAATAAACAACTACATAAACATATATCAGATCAGATACAATATCATTGACAAAATTTGGAAAAGAGGCAGGAGCATTGGTGAGCCCAAATGGCATAACCAAGTACTCATAATGGCCATATTTAGCTCTAAAACCTATCTAACGTTCATCACCTTCCTTTATTCCAAGCAGGTTACATGCACCATGAAAATAAATCTTGGAGAAGATAGAAGAAACATTAAAAAAAGTGAGAGGATGATTTATAGGAGGAACAAGATATTGGTTCTTCCTAGTAACAGCATTGAGTTTACAGTAATAAATGCAGAAATGGATGAAACCATCCTTCTTTATGAAAATGAGTACAGGTGCTCCTGTTGAAGAGGAGCTTGGCCGCATGAAGCCTTTCTCTACATTCTTTAAAATGTAGGCTGTGAGTTTATCTTACTGTTGGTTTGACAAAGAGTAGATCACCCAAACTGGAAGTAGAGACCCGTCCAGCTCAATATGACGATCTCAGGAATGGTGAGGAGGAAGTTTCTATGATTTCACCTTGGAAAATACATCTAAATAATGGTGATAAGCAGAGTAAAAAAGGATCATCATAGTTCCTATTTTTCTAGCTCTTCCTCTTCATCCCACAACTCCTCCAGGGAGTCATGATAAGATGAAGGAGGAAGGTTCACATTCCCAAGGAAGAGATCAAGTGAAGATATAGAATTATATTCTACAACATCTTGAATCTATTTGAAGACTTCTTCTCTAGATCATAGTAATGACGGATGGGAATTGTAGGAAGTAATATGGACAGAAGAAAGGAATGATGGTGTTCTAGAATCACCAACCAGAGCTTCACATGTATTGGAAGGAGAAAAGCAATTACTGAAATATTTCGAAGGATCATAATAGTCCTTATTATTAGTATTAAAAGTGATCATCCCTTGCCTCCAATCAATGAATGGATTAAAATGATTAAGAAAGTCAAAGCTGAATATGAGGTCTTCTACCTTGGGAGTATCAATGGCTAAAAAATCCCATTCAAAGCTTTGGAAGGATGGAAGGTCAACCATATATTTAGTAAGTTGAGTCACAAATGAAGAAGGGGACTCAGAGGAGTCCAAGATGATAAGTGGAATCTTCTTTGGGAGTTCTGACATGGTCAAAGAAAGCTTGTGAACAAACTTATTTGCAATAAATGAATTGGTAGCATCATAATCAATTATAATACTGTAAAACACATCAGAGGCAAAAGAAAAAACAAAACATTTTAAGAGAATATTTGACACAAGTATTTAGAATGCACAATTGTGCTATGGATGGAAAAAGGGGAAGACCATTGAACACAACATGATCTTCACTCAGGCTTTTCCCTGGTTGGTAAATTTGCCTGATGGTTGAACAAGCCATGTTTGAGGCTTTTTGAAACAAGACTAAAGACTACGCTTCCTAAGACAATAGGCACGCAAGCTCTCCTTGAATTTTCTTTTTTTTTCAGAACCCATCAAATTGAAGTCCTTATTCAGCTAAGAGGAATTGGGATTTCCCCTCTTCTAAAAATGGAAATTCTTCTTCTTTTGATTTGAGATTGAATCATTTTGAGGATGAGAAGAAAATTCCTTTGAGGCTTCAGGCTACTTCTCTTGCAAATGACTCTTCTCCTTTTGCCTCTCATGGTACCTGGTATCAAGCTCCAGGGTAATGTCCATTAATGCTTGAAGGGTGGGAGGACAATTAATCCAGAATCCTGAAGGGCAATACCTTCCTAAAATGATGCATGAGAGCTCTTCCAACCCAATCTTCAATTCTCGGAACTAGACTTCTAAAATAAGCAATGTATAACAATTCATTTCCACCTTCTTTCATTCTTGAGGCATCCAACTCTTATTCAGCTTTTCTGAATTCATTTTGGTCTCCAAAAAAGGTAAAGAGTTGAGATTCAAATGATTCTCAATTAATGAGAAGGTATGCTGGGTCTTTCTTTGTGAGATTGGAAATATAAGGCTCAATCCATTTTGAAGCCCTGCTAATGGGAAATGAAGTGGCATAAATGGATTTCTTCATGTCTTTGGAAAAATATTCCTGATCATTATGGAGGATAAGCTTGCAAGACTGAATTAAATTCTGACTTTGAAGGGTTAATTACAATCAAAGCATTCTGGTGCCTTCATAGATGGAGTCTTGAAGTATGCTGCTGTTGAGGCTTCAGAGGATGAAGCTTCTTGAAGATTGGTCATAATTTAAGTCATCTGCTGCACAATGGCCAATAGGGATGAATCATAATGGTGAGAGACAAGATGATTAGACTGGGTGTCAACCAGTGACTCAAAACAGAGCACTAGCATGACATCCAACATACCATAAATAATGGTATGACAAGTTATGAACAAACATAGTCAATACAGGTAATAAATAAGAGGAAAAAACTCCTCTTAAATTAAACACCAACCTCATCCAAACAGAATAAGGAAACCTAGAGGAGAATAAACAAGTCAAAACCCTTATATTCACCTCTCATCTAACTTATGCATATTTCAGTTATTCTATACCAAAATGGTATTTTTCTTAAAGCTCACATAGAGAGCTCCAAATGGTATCATCCATGTTGCTGTAACACCACTAAAACTGGAGATACCATATGACCTTTATTTTAAAACCAAGACCCCCTGAAAGTCAAAGAGGGCTTGTACAAAACTGTACAGAAGTATAACCAAATTAAGGATCTAAGCAAGAGCTTCAATTTGAGACACCTTAGACCTCTGTATCTCTTAAATTTACTGAGGGATCTTGGCTCAAAGGTTTAACAACCAAAATACAGATATTCTGAAAACAACAATGTAAACAAACCCCTGTATCTTTGGAATACACTCATACAACTGTACAGTGTAATATACCAAAATGTAGAGCTAATCAAGCCCTACAAGACTGTATCATCAGAATACAGATATCTTCCAAATTGAAGAAGATATCTGGTATGGAAGTTTTTGAAGCCTCATACTGATGTACAAAAATACATCCAAAAACTTAAAATCCTTATAACTCTTGCTATTTTAAAGAAGGGTAAACATGAAGCATACCAAATTGAAGAGCTCATTAAGCCCTTCAATTCTGTGCTCTTGGTTTCTTGATATCTTGAGAACTGACTGAGATATCTTGATTGGAAGGTTTTTCTAGCAATACATGACTGTATCAAACTTGTATCAAACAGTATTGCTCTCATACTTAAAATACTATACTTATGAAGATATAACCTCTCTAAAATCATCATTATTGATCATACAGACACCATAACAACATCATCCAAGTGCTGACATGGCAGGTGAAAAGTTTTTTCACCCTGTATTGATCCAGAATGATCATTTGTGGTTCCAAAACCACAATTCTGCCTCTGTTGATGTTAGAATTGACGATCCAGAACCACAGACTGATCATTGGAGTGAAACTTTACACTCCTCTGACGCGTGAAGAGCTAATAACTCTTGACAGTCTTGAAAGATATAAAAAGAAGGGTTTTTTCCTTGAAAACCCATCATCTTTATCTTATTATCCATATTCTTACGTTACAAAACTGTTATCAATCAGTAGTGTCCTTAGAATTATCATTAAAGATATAAATAGAATATAATTATTGTAGTACTTCTTCACAGTCAAAGATATTAGAGTATTGCAACCCAGGTCCTCAACAGACTCATCACCACTGTTACCACGTAGCAGTAGGACCTGAAGATTTAAATTTATTTGTTTTTTGAGGTGTCACAGTCATAATACTAGCTTGTAACTACATTTTATAGCTACTATATAGACTCACCCTGACACTGGGCTAGTGTGGGCCCTCCAGTACCTTTAGATGCCCCCACAGGAGCTGGAAAACCTTCAGTACCATCAGAGTCTTCCTCTTCCAAAGAATTCCCCTCTTCCTCCTCAGCATCTTTACCAGTACCTTTGAGAAAGTTCCTTGAAATTCCTGGAAAACTGCCAACTGCTCCTGGAAATGAACTTAATCTTCTTTGATCTCTTCCTTCCTTCCTGGATGGTGCTCCTCCTTCCAAACTTGGTCCTCTGTCTAAGTGGGCCCTCAGTTTAGTAACTGCTGGGGTTCCATTAAGAGGGGCTCTTGGGGTTGGAGTAAGAACAGCTTGAGCTCTGACCTGAGATTTTGTCTGCCTTGCAGGAGGTGAGGGTTGGATAGGCATGATTTTCATAATAAAATTAAATAAAATGAATAAAAAATCAAAATTGCAGGACAAAAGCTTGAGGCAATTAAAAAAGAAATCTTGAAGTCAAAATTAGAATCAATATTTTGAAGAAAATTAATGAGTCAAAAGCAAAACTTCAGGTAAATCAATAAATCAAATTTCAAATGAAATCTTTAATTAAATAAATCAATATTTCAAATCAATCAAAGTCAAAATCTTGTATCAAATCAATCAATAAAATCAATTATTGAGGTAAAAATCAATTTATGTCAAAAAAGCTTGTTTTTAAAAATTAGAAGTATAAATAAAATCTTCATTTCAATCTGTTTTCTTGAATTAAAAATCAATTTTATGTCAAATTGATCAATCAAACAAAGTTAGTTCTTCCTTAAAAATAACAATTCTTGAATAATGAATCAAAATGAGTCTTTATGTGAAGAATGTGTCTGAATAGTTTTGATTACCAATTTGAAAAACAGATTAAAATAAGACCCAAATTATTGACGAAATAAATTTGATAATTTTAATAAAGAATCTTAAGGGAAATCAAGATAAAAAATGAGTCAGCCTTTCAATTTTGAAGAATGAAGAAGGAATGGGAGAAATTTGAGAGGTGAAAATAACTCATCAAGATAATAAGCTTTGAAGGGTCATAATTTCAATGAAATGAGTAAATAAATTAATAAATAATGAATGAAAAGAATTAAAATAAATTATGAGTTAATTATAATTATCACAAGGGCTCTTGGGAAAAACAAGAGTGGCCTGGCATTCAGTAATCTGGGAACTCACTTGGAAGACTCCAAAGATTGAAGACAATAAAATAAAAGAATGATAAATTCCTATATGAAATATGTGAGTACAAAATGAGATGCAACAAGAGAAAAGGAATCCAAATGGCCAAAGATCCAACCAAGTAAGTCTTCAATCACTGTTTCAACCTGCCAGAATGAAAAATAGAACTACGAAAGAATATGACCACCAATCTTCACTAACAGGAAAAGAAAGAAAAAGAATATATTAATTAACTGGGTGAAATCCCCTCTGGGTCAAGGGAGGCTGTTATATGTGAAACGTTGAGAGCTTGAATTCTTCAGGCTGAAAGCTGCTCTGTATTGAATTCTGGAAGCTGTATCAATTGTCTGATGGAATGTATAACATGCCAAAATGAGAACCGAACTGGTTTGAATTATCTTACCATGGTGTATGATTGAAAATACAGGTCTTTATCAATCCAGACTGTATTGAATGAATGTGGTGGGCAAGGTGGATTGATCGAGCATTGAAACTTTGCAAATCCTTTGGAACTGCCCCTTGCAATCCCTTGATAATGAGCTGCCTGTATTCCCTTGGTGGAATATTGTGAATGAGGATATCCAATGACTCCTTGATGGTGTCCTTGGTATTTGGGAGTGACACTTCTCCTTGAGCCTTGATGAATCCTCTGGATGACATGATGCCTTAGAGACTTATGGAATGTTTTATTAGCCATCTAATATGGGCACCATAGGAATTCTGGAAAAAAAGATTCATAATGGCGTATAAAACTATTTGTGTCACTTTTGGTTATTGATGGACAAAATTGGCCAAACATCTTTTGAAGGGTGGCAGGAGGTTCATGCATGATAGCTGGGTTTTGGGTGTCTTCAAAGTTTTCAAGGTGCTTTCAAGTGTTTTGGCCATTTATGTCTTTTTGGCCAGATACAGCTTATACATTGTTCAAGCTTTATCTGCACAAAATGTGCAAAAAATGTGCCACTCTTGCATTGAAGCCCCAAATGCCCTGATATGGCCATTTGGACATATTTCCCATAATACAATGGGAAAAGGGTATAAATGGGCTAAATGCTCAAAAGTGTGAAAATCACGCAAATCTGTATTTAAAGCTTGTAAAGCCAAGGACAGGAGTTTGGGCTGTATTTCCCCTTTTGACTGAATAATACTAAAAGGTTTGCAAAAGTAGATGATGGAAAAGGAGGGCCTGATGATCATGAAGGGGCCAGGTTTGCCCGAGATGGTGAAATGGCCATGAAAGGTTGAAAGGGGCACAATTTAACAAATAATTAACACCAAAAATTGAAGAAGGGTTAAGTGATATCCTTTCTGAATGCAAAATTTGCTTTGAAAGAGATAGACAACACTGAGGTTATATACTTTGACATGAATCAGACCTTGTACTAAGTGTGGAAAAACCTTATCCACCTGTTTTAAGAAGACTAGCTTATCCAGACAGACCAACAGCTAGACAAGTGTTAGAGATCCTCATTAAACTATTAATAGACTGGACCTACGGCTCTTCAGGAAAGTAGGAAATAATAAAAAGAATTGGCATAAGGGTAAATCAAGGATGGTAGGGGATTCTAAAGCATGGATACCTACACCATCCCTGACAGATATCCCATGTAAGATGTGTCTACAAAACTGTTGATAATCATACTATTAATCAAGAGTACTATGAGTTTTCTTATGAAATATAATGAAAGAATATATCATAACCAAAAATAAATGATTTATTTCTTAATTATTTCCTTTACTTTTTATACACTTGTAAGCCTGTGAGGTATGTATGACAAACCCATAAGTCCAAAAATGAATTTTTATAAACTTGATTTAGTCTTAAACAGACTTATCAAGTGAATTTAAAGCAAAAAATGCAGCTTTATTTTTGATGAACAAATTTATAGTTATTATTTAATTTTTGGATTCTACACAAAAAATAACCCAGGGTCAACCCATAGGGTGTTATACCCAAAAATGACTTTTCTTATTCTATTGGAAGTTTTAAGATTCTCACAGTACAAATATACATTTTTCAATTTTTATTAAACATTTTCAATTTTCAATCTTAAGATTGAACTTAAAGTTTCATACAGTTTACACAAACTTACAAAAATCTAGTTGAAATGAAGATGTGGTGCATATTTACTTAATTGGCTAATGATTTGCCATAAAGGCTAGGAATCCTGTGTGAGATTTATTTGAATTGTTGTAAAGCCATTGTAAGGCTTCAACTAAATAAAAGGACAAAAGTCATGCAATAAGGTGGGACAAAGGAATGAAGTGAAATAGAGCCAAGTTGTCACAGCCACTATCAGGGGTGAGGGTATTTGTAAGGTGTGGATATGAAACTTTGATTAAAAATAAAGTACTTTTCCTGTCCTCAAAATTTGTATAAGGTAAAAATCAATTAAAAATAGTATGAAATATTATTTTTAAGAGAAAACACGCCAATTTTATTGCTTATAACTTTATTAGTATAAAACAATAATATTATAAAAATTTATTGTTTTACCAACAATAAAAATTTATCCAAAAAATACTCTACAAGAGATATTTTAAGGCTGCAAAAGAAATTTCTTCAAGAGCAATTTCAATTGGAATTAATTGAGCAAAGAACTGCAAGCAATTAATTAAAGAACAAAGTCTTTAAAAGGAGTATTAAAGAGAAAACACGCCCAAAAGTGACCAGAGTGAATTTGGAAACAAAGTGACAAAGTTTACAGTGATGAAAGATGCTTTAATTCACTTTTGGGGTGGTTCAGGGGTAAAAATGATTATAAGAGTTACAAACAATAATTATAATAATTTTTTTACGTGGTTAAAAGGATTAAAATTATTTGAAAGTGGTGGTTGGAATCTTTGATTGATTGGTTTAACAGTTTTAAACTAATTAATAAAAGGAAAAGATTCTAACATGAAGAGAAAAGTGGGGCAAAGAAGACATTCTTTTATAGCCATCAATTCTCTTGCTCCAAAAGTAAAATTTACTCTTGTCAGTCGTGAAAAACAGTCTGACAACAGAAAATCCAATTATGGCATCATTGAACCCTGGTTTAGACCAAAAAGGGCTGGTTTAAGCCATTTTTAGCCATTTTAGACCCTTAAATCAGCCATTACTATAGCAATACCAGGCCTAGAGCCTTCAAAACACGTCAGAATGTGTGTCAGAGGCGTAGAAACCAGTTAAAACTGTTTTTATTATGATTGTTCTATCTTAAGGGTAGTTTTACCCTCTTGGCAACAGCTAAAACTACCCCAGTTGGTATCAAAACCTCATCATCAATTGAGTCCACAGACCCTGTAACTCAATTCCAGGCCAAAAGTGATGAACTTTTGCGTGAAGTTGGACATCCCACGCCTGTCAGCAAGGATTTTGGGGGTCTAGCTCCCCCTTAGAGCTGGAGTTCCTTTTCCCCCCCAAATTTAATCTTTCCAATTTATTTTTCCTTTAATTCCTCATCATGTATTATACTTATAATTTACATATGTAATTCAATTCAATTGTACAGTACAATGCAGTAATAATTGACACCTTATATGTAAATCAAAGTTCACTTATGTAATACACGCGCACATTTTGACATTTCAATTGAATTCAATTGAAAATACTTCAATTCCTCATAACTTCTAAACTAAACACAACACCTCAATTTTAACACAAAAATTGATGGTTAACACCACATGTGGTGTGAATTAAATTAAATTTTTGAGGATTTTCAACTTTTGTATTGAAAATACTAAAAACTTAATTTAACCTTATTTAGAGTTGAGCTACAAGAATTTCACTCAGAGGTGACCCCACCTGATTTTTTATGAGGAATCCAATGGTGAAATAAATTTTATATGTTTATTTATTGGATAAAAAGTTATAATAAATTTTATTTAACTTTTTTCCAAATTTATTTATTTTCTCACAATTTTGTTAAAGTTTCATTTTTACTTAATTTTTTCAAGTATAAATGTAATTTTACATTTACAAAATTTAATGTATTCTTTATTTTTAAATTATAATTAATTTTTTTATTTTTAATATAATTTTATATTTATATTTTTATTTTTATTTTAATAATATAAATAAATTTATTTTATTTATATTAATATGTTATTTTTTATATTTGTGGTCTTTTGGGTATATGAAATTACCTCTAAGGCTCACAGTATTAAACCTTGAACCAACTCAAAATCATGAAACAAGAAAATCCAGTATGTATATTAGGAATAAGTTTCAGCAAATCTTCTTTCTGAAACATGCATACAGCTTGGTTCATTAATATAGCCTGTAAATACTTTTACAGGCTGGATATCCCAAATACCATTTGGATTCACAATATCGAAACTTTATGATCACCCAACTCCAACACACCTCTTGTACAGAACCTGTAAATCCATAAAGGGGATGTATTTTCAAATAGATTCAAATGAATATTTCTATCAAGAAAGTTAACTCTTGGGATCAGGGCTGGTGGATTCTAACATATATCAGCTTCTCTTCCTCCTTCTGAAAACATTTTCCCATTGAATTAATATAGTTTATTTATTTTTTAATGAATATTCTTACTATTCTTTTGGTTATTATATATATTAGTATTAAGTTAGTCTTTGGATCTTTTCCTCACCTTTTCAGTAAAGCTGTGGTGGCCTTATGCTTACTAACCCTTCTCTTTCTTTCTGACAGGCTGAAACAGTGGACCTGGACTTGTTTGTGGTTGGCTCTTTTATTCTTACTATTATTTCTTTGTTTCTGCTTTTCTTATATTCATTGTATTAGCAATCTTATCTTATTTAAACTCTTAAGTTTACTCACTCTTATTTCAATCCTTAAGCCCTCCATAAGTGAGTCCCAGGACATCTTCACTTCAAAGAGCCCCTGTGACATTATATTAATTAATTCACAATTGCTTCTTTATTTTAATTATTTTATATTCATTTCCCTCATTCACCAATGATGATATCTTCATATATTTATGCTTTTCATGACTTTTTGATTTCTCAACAATGTTCATCTCATTCATTTCGTTCATATGAAAATTTACTCCTTTTTCATTTTGTAATTCTGCTGATCTTTTCATTTCATTCTTAGTTCTTAATCAATTCCTAATTGTTTTTTGTCTGAATTCAGGTTCTCAGGTTTGAATTAATTGGTTATCTTGTGATTGGGAATCATTGGAAAATTCATTTTCACTTCAAGATTTTATTGATTTATTGATTGAATTTCATCCCTCAAGAGATCGAATTTACCTTTTAAGATATTGATTGATTTATTGAATTCCTCAAGACATAATTTATTTTGATTTGGAATCAATTTACTTATTGATTGAAATTTATTCAAAGTTCTTCAAGGGTTGTAATGATTTCTCAAAATTCTCATTTGATTTGATTTGGTCAAGCCTTGCATTCTATTCTCAAAGTATCATCAAGCTCTTATTTTTCTTATTCTTCAATAATTTCAGTTCAACATAGTCCTCTAGCAAAGAATACAAGATCTCAAAGACATGAAGATGTTTCCACTCCTTAGAAAGGGATCCTCTTGACTGTACACCATCAGTTAATCAATTCAGTGCAAAATTTGGAAAGAGTACCACCCTCCAGAAGAGGAGGTGTGAATTCAGAAAGATCGAAATCATTCTGTGGCTTGTTGTGTGGCTACCCATGAATTTATCAAGGTTCTAGAAGCATATTAGGGGAAGCTGAAGATGACGAGGGGGATGAGGCTGTGGAATAGGAAGGGTTTGAAGAAACTGAAGTTGAGGCAGCCTTTGCAGGCTCCCCTGAGGCTTCTAAATCTCCAAATCTAGGCCTTTCTAATCAGCCTCTTGTCTCTCAAGCTGAACCAAATTTTCTCAAGATGATGGAGCAGATGACTCACTTCACAAGATGGCTTACTCAAGGAGTTGCCCCCAGGGACAGTTCAAGAGCCCCAGAATTCAAGACTCCACCAATAAAGGCATATGAATTTTTTGATGATACTCAAGCCCATGAATTGAGAATATTTATCCAATCCTCTCAATTAATTCTCCATAATGACCCAGAAAAACTCTTCTATGACAGTAAGAAGGTTCTTTACTCAGCTTTGTTTCTCACTGGTAGAGCTGGAAAATGGATTGAACCATGTCCCTCAAATATCTCCAATGAATACCCATCCTATCTCTTCAATAACTGGCAGTTGTTTGAAACCCAGTTGTTCACTCTTCTTGGTGACCCCAATGAAGTTAGGAAGGCTGAACAAGAGTTGGATAATCTAAGGATGAAGGAAAGTGGTCATGTATCCTTGTACTTTGCTGCCTTTAGAAGCTTAATGTCAAGAATTACAAATTGGGGGGAGAGGGCATATATTCATGTTCATAGAAGAGGATTGGGATCAAGACTTCTGTAATAGCTGGTCTCTCACCCTGGTAGCTTTGATCCTCTTCAAGAACTCATGGAAATTACTTTGGAGTTAGCTACAAGGTACCATAAGAGGAAGAAGGAAAAGGGTATTAATCAAGAGAAGAAGCCTACCTTTACTGGATTGAATTCTTCCAGGCCTCCTCAAGATTAATCTTTCAAAAACCCACATGACAAGAAGAATAAGAAGGGGAAGAATGTTCAAGTTTCAAAGGATAGGCCTCATGCTACTCTCCTCAATAATGACAATAAATGAATTGTTTCTGGAAACAAGAGCAGGATTAAAGAAGGTTTATGCACTTATTGTGGTGGAAAGAACCCAATTGAAAAATTCTTCAAGAGGCCTCACAATAGGCCAGGGTCACAAGTGGCTTCCCTAGCAAGCAGGGAAAATCCTGAGTGGTAATCATGATGTGTTAAATGGTTCTCACTTATTTCCCCCAAGAGCACAATTGTGCACTCTGCATACTAGTGTAAAGAAATATGTTAAATTTATT
Source organism: Austropuccinia psidii (assembly GCA_023105745.1). NCBI lineage: Eukaryota > Fungi > Basidiomycota > Pucciniomycetes > Pucciniales > Sphaerophragmiaceae > Austropuccinia > Austropuccinia psidii. The sequence goes on from JALGQZ010000011.1 coordinate 31,645,137, forward strand.
ATTTTTTCCTCCATCTCTGAAATTCTTTATAGTATTCTAATTTATTTTGGTGCTAAAAACTCCTTTATTGCAAAGGATTTTGTTCTCAATTATGCATTGACTATTTCAGAGCTCCCTGAAAAGATTCCTCTTTTCATTCTGGATTCCAATGAATCCACTTCCTTTTTCATCACTAATTATACCAAGTGGGTTGTTGACTTTCCTTCTTTCCCAAGCTTTGAATTAGACTATTTGATCATATATTCACCCAAGGGAGAAGACACAATATTGGGCTTTGATTTCTTTTACCATTTTGATCCCATTATTTATTGGAAAAATGGATTGATCACCTATGATTCTAGTGGTATTAATTCTTCTACTAGTAATTCCTTTGCCACTGCTGTAAATAGTGCTTCTCTGGTTGATGAGCTTAAGACACCTTCCCTTCCTTCTTCTGTTCATACCTTCCATAATGACCTATCAACCATTACTTTCATCAATGGATGAAGTCTTCAAAGAGATAAAAGATGTTGCTATATCTTCACTTCATCTCTTTCAAGGGGATATGGACATCCTTCCTTTATCCTTCCATGCATCCCTGGAGGAGAAGTGGGATGATGAGGGAGATCCAGAAGAAATTTAAATTGTTCTGAAGGTTGTCCCTCTTGATTGTCACCATTTTTGGAGGTGTTCTCCAAGGTGAGAGCAGAGAAACTTCCCCCACATTGTTCTTGTGATAATCATATTGAAATGGAGACTCTGCTACCACAAGTTGGTGTTATCTAATATTTACCAAATCATGATTCAGAAACACTGTGGTTCTAAATTTCAGAGAATTTAGAGAAAGGTTTTATCAGGCCAAGCTCCTCTTCAACAGGAGCACCTGTCCTTTCTGTTAACAAAAAGGATGGTGACATTTGTTTGTGTGTTGACTACCACGAACTGAATGCTTCCACTAGGAAGAACAGGTATCCTGTCCCTCCTATGAACCAGCTACTCACCATCTTCAACAGTTACACTATCTTCTACAAGATAGACTTTTGTAGTGCATACAATCTCCTTAGAATTAAAGAGGGGGATGAACATTTGAGTTCCTTTAGAACCAAGTATAGTAGTTACCGGTCTTTTAAGATGCCATTTGGCTTAAAAACTGCTACTGCTTTATTTCAGAATCTTGTAAAGGATATCTTTTCAGATTTCTTGGAAATCTTTGTTGTAGCTTATTTAGATGATACTATGGTCTTCTCAAGCACTGAGAGGGAAGATGTAAAACATGTTTCTCCTGTCCTCAAAAGGCTGGGGGAAAATAATCTGTTTTTCATGACTCAAGTCTGGAAGTACTTGGCTATTTTGTTTCAAGTGATGGTCTCAAGATAGATTCTTCAAAAGTTCAACAAATCCTCAATTGGCCTCAGCCCAAGAGCATCAAGGTCTTCAATAATTTCTTAGTTTTTACAAATTTCTATTGTTTTTCTATAAAAAGTACTGAAAAAAATCACTTCTCTCACTTCCCTTCTTAAAAAACATTCTTCCTTTAATTATAATTAGGAAGATCTTAGCCAGTTTCAATCACTCAAAGAAGCATTCACCACTTACCCTATCCTTTCCCATTTCAATACTTCTTTACATACTATTGTGGAGAAAGATGCTTCTGATTATGCCTTGGGTTCTGTACTGAGTCAGGTGAATGACTCAGGAAAGAATCCCATTGCATTTGATAGTTTCAAGCTCCTACCAGCTGAGCTCAACTATGAAATCAATGATAAGGGACTCCTTGGAATAGTTCAGGCTTTCAAGCACTGGAGAGATTTTCTTCTTTCTCTTTCTCATTCTTTTGAAGTCTTGAAAGATCATTATTATCTTAAGTACTTCATGTCTTCCAAAGTCCTTACTCTTCTACAAGCCTTCTAGGCTGAATTTCTCTCTGAGTCTCATTATACCATCCCTTACTGGTCAGGCAGACTTGCCACTCTACCAGATGCCTTTTCATGTTGGGAAGATGTGTACTCAGAGAGGAGAGTGGAATTCATTGACAAGAATCCTCAAAATTTTCATAAATTCTTAAGCAAGATGGAATTCAATAATCAAGATTCTTTTAGCTCAAAGTATATATGTTTCCAGATTTAGTTGACCAGATTCAAAAAGAAGTATGGAAAGACAAATATGATAATGAAGTACTCAAGAAACCAGCAAGAGTTCATTCAGTAACAGAGTATTCTTTTGAACCTAAATCCAAGTTACTGTTATTCAAAGATAGAGTGTTTGTTCCAAAAAATCAAGAACTTTAACTGGATATCCTTCAAGAGTGTCATGAACCATGGTCGGATGGACATCCTGACCAGGGGAAGACCCTCAAGCTCATGAATAGGGATTTCTATTTGGCTGGCATGAATAAAATCATCATGTCCTATGTGTCCTTGTGTCAGAAATGTTCAAGAAAGATGAACATTCATAATAAGAAGTTTTTATTACTGAAGCCTCTTCAAATTCCATCTGGTACTTGAAGTTATTTATCAATTCACTTGATCAATAAATTGCCATTTTCCAAAGCCTTTGAATCAATTTTACTATTTTTGTAAAAATTCTCAAAAATGGAAATATTTACCCCAGCTTATTTAGCAATTACTTTCTTGGACTGAGCTCAAATTTTAATCAGTCATATCTTTTCAAAGAATGGCCTTCCAGTAAGTATTGTTAGTGATAGAGGTTTGTTATTTTTTTCACCATTCTGGACCCAATTATGTCAGCAGCTCAAGATATCAAGATATATTCCAACTGCTTTTCACTCTGAAACAGATGGACAGATAGAGAGGGTAAATAATATTGTAGAACAGTCTCTTTGGATTTATTTCAGTTACCATCAAAAAGACTGACACATCTGTCTCCCTCTGTCTGAATTTGACTATAATGATGTAGAACATTCATCAACCAAGAAATCACCTTTTTTCACCATTTATGAAGGAAATCCCAGATTTGATTCAATTTAAATTTCTGAAGAAAAGCCTGCTGGAAAATTATGAAAAAAGCTCTAATAAGTACAGCAATTAGTCAAAGAATAGTTGAAGTCAGAAAGAAGACAATTGAAGAATGCAGGTAGAAGTAGGAATATTGCACCTGATTCACAACCTGTCAACAAAGTATGGCTATCCTCAAAGAATATAAAGACTAAAAAATCCACGAAGAAACTTTCAGAAAGATTTTTAGGACCCTTTGAAGTCTTGAAGAATATTGGAAGCCATGCATATCACCCCAAGTTGCCTCAACAATGGAAGTCAGTTCACCCTGGGTTCCATGTGTCCTTATTAAAACCAGTCAAGCTATCAACTATCCCAAACCAACATCAATTGCCACCACAAACAGTCTTAGTGGAGGAGCAGGAGGAAGGGGAAGTGGCTCAGGTATGGACTGAAACCTCAATAGAGGTAAATTATGGTATCTTGAAGAGTGGAAAGGATTCAGTGAAGACCCAGAAAGAAGAACTTGGAAACCAGCTTCCAGCCTTACCAACTAACCAGACCTTTTCAAGCATCTCCACACTTTTATCCTGACAAGCCTGGACCAAATACCTCAAGAGTCGGATTTTATGGTGCTTGGTGGGGAGTGGAAGTTATGAAAGCTAGAAGGCCTTGCAAAATTAATAACCTGAAATTTGGACCTTTTATCAATATATGGCCAAATTCCTCCTTTTTTTCTTTTCTATTTTCTTATTCCAAATTATGTCATTTATCATCATTCAAGACATTCTTTAACTCAAAGTCACTTATGGCAAAATGTTTCTGTTATTTCATGGTGCTTGGTGGGAAGTGGAAGTTATGAAAGTAAGTTCCATCTCTTGCTATGCATCTCTGAGGGTTTCTACTTCTTGTAAAATAACACCTTGGACACTCTGTGAGTAACAAATGCTTGGTTTTATCTTTCAGGAAAATTCATGGCCAAAATTCAAGCAAATTACCACAAGAAAGACACCTCTGAGAATTTCATTCTAACTTTTCTTTCTCTCTACTTTCTTTTTGACTTAATTTTCTTTTCTTTCTATCCTTGTATAGTTCTTGTTATTTTTTATTTCTGCATAGAGCAGGATCATCCCCTCCCATGTCATGTATTGGGAGTTTTCATTTATTTTGAATTTTAGTAACTATAAGAGTGGGGATAAAAGTCAAACCAAATACAAACAAGGACCAGAAAACTAGTTATATCTACCCAAATAATCAAATTTTCTTTATAAATAATTAATAAAATCATCTTCATACCATGAAAGCATAGCAGCCATCTCCTCAGAGGCAGTACCAGGAATCATGCTATCATTAGTATAATTAATCATCTCCCCACTATTTCCGCAAACTCTTCGAAACAACCTGGCACAGAATCCTGGCCAGCATTCACCTTATTTGGATCTTTTATGGTAACCCAGATAGGCCAATGTTCACTATGCTGAAATACTTGGACAGCAGGAAACAGCCAAGGCTATCAATCTTCTCTTATTCTTCTGGAGATTTCCACAGGGTTTAGTTTTTGGGAGGTGGCCATAGGAGATTTTCTGGGCTGTGGAATGTGTAAGGGCCTCACCGGTGAAACCAGGGGGGCATGGAAGGAGGAGGAATGGAAGATGGAATGGTGGAAAGGAATGGCTGGAAGTTTCTGGGTGAACTTGGTATGACTTGACTTTGAAGTCTTCTGAAATCAGGTTGAGAAGGTGAAGGACTGGATTGGTGGCCAATGTAGTTAGGTACCACCTCAACCTCTTCACCATCTAGTTCATCACTCCCTTCAGCATTTGGATTGGTGGGTTAATTGGCGATTCATCTCATTCTATTCACCAGACCTTGGCTGTTGATACTTGAAATGGGGACCTTCAAACTGGAATAGCCTGGCCTAAATACAATGAGAATGAGCCCTTCAACATTGGTCCACCTAGCCAAATCCCTCTTACTAGAACCAGTCACTAATGCAAAATATCAGTATCACAATAAGTCAAGAAAAGCACCACACTTATAGTTGGAATACCCTGAAGTACCATGGAGAGTAGGAGCCCCATAAACTTGGAGCTCACTCCCAAAAGTACCATCCTTCTTACTCCACAAATACTGCCTGACATTGGAAATTGGAGCCCCTGGATGTTGGCAAGCTTTCTTCCCAACAAAAAAGTGATGGCACTTAGAAGACCAGGGGCTATAAGGCTGGAAGCACTGCTTCCCCTTGTTCAAGAATTCAGTAGATCTACTTCCTTGTACCCATCATAAGTCTGGGAAGGATCAAAATGACATGAAGAAGCCATTGACCAAGGGGAACCCAGACAACTGAAGATTCTGGAATCACAAAGGGCAGATGGCTGAAGAACAGAAGGGGAATATTCATTGACTTCAGTCAGTTTGGAACTCATTTCTGGGGCTATGGAAGCAAAAGATTCAACGGCGTCAGATAGGAATATCAAGTTTCTGGGGCCATTTTCAGTTATGGCCCCTTCAAGTTCCTAAATATGGGCCCCAATCAGCAAGGCTGGATCTCCATTCCAATCCTTGGGATGACCCCTTTTTATTGTCCTGTACTTGTATCAGAAGCTCCAGGCCATATGGGCCAATTTGGCCATCATCATCACCCTTGGCACCCTGGTGACCCCTTCAAAGCTGGGCCAAGGGGGACTTCAATTTCCCTCACTTAAAGCAGACCACGGGGCATGGGCTGTGGGCCGTAAAAATCAAAAATGACTCAAAAGGCCAGAAATGGCCAAAAGTGGCCAAATTTCAAAATTCAAGAAAAATTTCCATAGTATGGCAGGGACCAAAATGAACCACAATGGACCAAAATGAACTCAAAAGGCCATTACAGCTGTGAGCCTTAGAGGTAATTTCATATAACCAAAAGACCACAAATACAAAATTAACATATTAATATAGATAAAAGAAATTTATTTGTATTATTAAAATAGAAATCAAAATATAAATATAAAATTATATTTAAAATAAAAAAATTAATTACAACTTAAAAATAAAATTACATTAAATTTTGGAATTATAAAATTACATTTATACTTGAAAAAATTAAGTAAAAATGAAATTTTAACAAAATTCTAAAAAAATAAATAAATTTGGAAAAATGTTAAATAAAAATTATTATAACTTTTTATCAAAAAAATAAACCCGTAAAAATTATTTCACCATTGGATTCCTCATAAAAAATCAGGTGGGGTCACCTCTGAGTGAAATTCTTGTAACTGAACTCTAAATAAGCTTAAATTAGGTTTTTAGTATTTTCAACACAAAAGTTGAAAGTCCTCAAAACTTTAATTTAATTCACACCACATGTGGTGTTAACCATCAATTTTTGTGTTAAAATTAAGGTGTTGTGTTTAGTTTACAAGTTATGAGGAATTGAAGTATTTTCAATTGAATTCAATTGAAATGTCAAAATGTGCATGTGTATTACATAAGTGAACTTTGATTTACATATGAGGTATCAATTATTACTGTATTGTACTGTACAATTCAATTGAATTACATATGTAAATTATAAGTATAATACATGATGAGGAATTAAAGGAAAAATAAATTGGAAAGATTAAATTTGGGGGGGAAAAGGAACTCCAGCTCTAAGGGGGAGCTAGACCCCCAAATTCCTTGCTGACAGGCGTGGGATGTCAAAATTCACGCCAAAGTTCATGAATTTTGGCCTGGAATTGAGTTACAGGGTCTGTGGACTCAATTGATGATGAGGTTTTGATACCAACTGGGGTAGTTTTAGCTGTTGCCAAGAGGGTAAAACTACCCTTAAGATAAAACCATCATATTAAAAAACAGTTTTTGCTGGTTTCTACGTCTCTTACACACATTCTGACCTGTTTTGAAGGCTCTAGACCAGGTATTGCTATAGTAATGGCTAATTTAAGGGTCTAAAATGGCTAAAAATGGCTTAAACCAGCCCTTTTTGGTCTAAATCAGGGTTCAATGATGCCATAATTGGCTTTTCTGTTGTCAGACTGTTTTTAACGACTGACAAGAGTAAATCCTACTTTTGGAGTAAGAAAATTGATGGCTATAAAAGAATGTCTTCTTTGCCCCACTTTTCTCTTCATGTTAGAATCTTTTCCTTTTATAATTAGTTTAAACATTGTTAAACCAACAATAAGAGATTCCAACCACCATTTTTAAATCATTTTAATCCTTTTAACCACGTGAAAAAATCATCATAATCATTGTTTGTAGCTCTTATAATCATTTTTACCCCTGAACCACCCCAAAGTGAATCAAAGCATCTTTCATCACTGTAAACTTTGTCACTTTGTTTCCAAATTCACACTGGTCACTTTTGGGTGTGCTTTCTCTTGAATATTATTTTTAAAGACTTTGTTCTTTAATTAATCACTTGCAGTTCTTTGCTCAATTAATTCCAATTGAAATTGCTCTTGAAGAAATTTCTTTTTTAGCCTTAAATATCTCTTGAAGAGTATTTTTGGATAAATCTTTATTGTTGGTAAAACAATGAATCTTTATAATATTATTGTTTTATACTAATAAAGTTATAAAAAATAAAATTGGCATGTTTTCTCTTAAAAATAATATTTCTTACTATTTTTAATTGATTTTTACCTTTTACAAATTTTGAGGACAGGAAAAGTACTTGATTTTTAATCAAAGTTTCATATCCACACCTTACATTTGGGGGCCCAGCCGTGATATTTTACCTGTGACATATTTTTACTCTTTTTAAATCTTTTTTCTTATATTGAAAAATTTAAAAACATATAAAAAATACTTACAATTCAAAAAAATCCATAGAAAATAATTTTTTTCATATTATACGTGAGGCTTATATTTTTATTTCTTTTTGAAATATATTATTTTTACTTAATTGATTGGTTTTTTCATTAATTTCAGTGTCTGATAACGTGGTAAGACAAGAAAACATTGAAACAGCCTAAACAGTCACCAGCATTAGTCCTGCCAGCACTATTAATTCAGACCATAATAGTACTGTTATTGTGACTCAAAATAAACAACCTGAACCAATATCTTCTGAATTGATTAACTTGGATCTAAGTAATACCCTTCAGAAAGCTAAGAATTTGGCCAATAGCAAGTTTTTTTTGATGTAAAAATACTATCTTAAGCCTTTTTAACCATAATTATGCCTTCGACCAGGTCAGGAGCCAGCTATAGCCCCTCAAGCAGCTCCCAAAAAGGTAATAGACGTGATTATGGCAGAGGCCAATCAGGTACAGAAGGAAAAGGGTCAGTTGATGACTTCCAAACAACTAAAATGGGTCATTCTGAAGCTGATAATACCATTTTACCTTCAAAAAGAGCTGACACCGCCACAACAAGCCTCTGTGGACATATACAAAGCCAGCCACAGTGCATACAGCAATGCACTTCAATTCAAGGAGTACCAGATTCTTGCAGACCTCCAGAAGAATTGCGTGAATTCTTACCTAACTGTGAGAAAGTTCCTGGGCCATCCCAGCACTTGAAAATTTCTCAATGGATGGCATCCATTGATTGAGAAGAAAAACATGATGCTTTTGACACTAGAATGGAGGAAAAGCAACCCTCCACCACCAAGGCAAGTGCCAAAAACAGCCCCAGTGGCCAGCAGCAGCAATTCCAACGTGAAAAAGCAGCCACAAGTTCCAAACAAGGGCAAAGGGAGGGACCAGCCCCAAAGCCTTACAGCCAAGGATACAGAATTCCAAAGATTCAGCAGGATGCCATGGAAAATGTATTTCAGATGGCCAGAACCATGATGTAATTACAGAAGAAGGAGGAAGCCAGATTAAGATTCCAGAAATGATTTCTGATATATTTGATTCCATCCCAGAATTGTATGATGCTATAACTGATGTGAAAAAACATCTTTCTGATAAAAATGAAACCATTTGTAACAACATTAAAACAAACAACCTGAGTCTGTGCCAAATTAATGAAACACTTATGTGTTTTGAAAAAGTTTTAAGAAAAATTAAAATTTCCAATAATGATAATTTTTTTTGGCAATAAAATAAATGAACAATCTGCCATGATTGAAGAATTAACAGATAAATATTTTAAATTCAATATTGATTAAATAATTGAAACAAGAATTAAACAAGCCATAAATATTATCAAGACAGATAATAAGAAAGTCCTTTATGACATTTCAAATTCATTTACTGAAGTAAAGACATATACCATTGCCTTGAAAAAGTGTTTTGATGCTTCAAAAGAAGAAGTATCAAAATTATCAATGAAATTGAATCAAGTCACTGCTGATAATACAAGACAGACAGATTTATGGCAAGAACTAACACATAAAGAAGACATGTATGAAATTGAAGTAATAAATTTAATACAAAGATTCCAACATGAATACAGAAATTCCCAAAGGTGTAGCAACAGTATAATGAATGATATTGAACAAATGCTGAACACCTTACCAAGAATGTCTACACCTCTGAATCAAAATGAGGGCACAAGAATTTCAAATCCACAAGTATTGGATCCTGATAATTCACAGTTAAAAAATGAATTATCCACTCCTTTTCATAACTTAAAACCATCAATGGGCCAAGCACTTTTGAAAGAAGTTCCAAAACTTAAAGCATGGCCTCACTTCAGTGGTGAAGGAGAGTATGACCATATGGAATTCATTAGAGGTATTGAAATGATCAAAGAGAATTTTGAATTACCAGACAGATTGGTAACAGCCAGTTTTAACACCTTGTGTACCAGATCAGCTCACAGATGGTACATCAAAATAAGACAAGCACATGGACACCAGAGTTGGACTTGGTGGAAAACCCAAATCATCAACAAATGGGAAAATGATGCTTGGAGGTTTAAAGTTGAAACAGCCTTTGAATCTTCCAAATTTAATGCTGATAAAGACAAAGCTTTACCATGGTTTTGCCAACAAAAAGACAGATTAACAGCATTATATCCAGACATGTCAGAATTTATGATCCATAGAAAGATCCTGAGACAATGTGGAGGTGACTGAGAGCATGCGGTCAATAGCAGGACTACTGAACAATCTTCAGCAGAAGAAATTATCAATATATTAGAGGAAGTAACCACCAGAACCAAAATTGGTTCTAGTAGGGTGAATCTCAAAACAAGGTTTAATACACCTTGGAAAGATTCTGTTGACAAAAGCCCCAAAGAAAATTCTAGTAATATTAAGTATAAATCTGCAGATACAGTCAGAAAGTGATATATTTGCCAAAGCACCACCCATTTAGCCAATACATGTCCAAAAAGGGGGAAAATCAATGAAATTGACATTGAAAAGGAACCTGATGTTGAAAAGATGACATAATTGAAGACAATTCAGATGATAAGTCATTGATATTTTCTGAATCTTCAAAAGATATAGAAAATATAAATGCAACTTTTGAAATCATGGAATCTTCTTCCCACTTGCCACAATTGAGCAATGGTCAACTTGATTTATCAAAAGTTCAAGATGCACAACTTATGAAAACAAAACCAAACAGGGGAAAAGGTTATACAGCTGGTAACTCCTGTATAACAGAAGTGGTGATTGACAACAAGCCCACCAAACTTTTGATTGACCCAGGAGCCTTCTGCTCTTGTGTTGGAAAATCTTTTCTTAAGGATTGTGTACCAAATTTTGAAGACCGATTGTTACCAATTGATGGTATAAAATTCAACAGTGCAAGTAACCCAATGAAAGCATTAGGAATTTTTGAGACCAATGTCATATTCCCACACATAAATTGGAATTTAAGAATCACAGTTGAATTTGTTGTTATGAAACATTGCTCTACTACCCATTTTATTTTGGGAAATGATTATTTAGTCATGTATGGGATAGATTTACATAATAACAAAGACAGATACTTTACTATTGGAGACAATAAGTGCCAAAAATTTGCCTTTTTACCATTTAAAAGACAAATTACAGTAAACAAAGTATCACCAGTCAACTTAGAGTTAGAGAAATTCAAATCTGAACAGTTAAATGAGGCTGAAATAAGCCTTCATCTGACTGATAAACAAGAAAATGAACTTTCTTCCCTTTTGTATGACCACAGAGGAGCATTTGCTTCAGACAAAGAACCTCTAGGAGCAATTATTGGTCATGAAGTTGACATCATTCTTAACATTGAGAGACCTTATCCACCACTCTTAAGAAGACCTGCATATACAGCAAGTCCAAAATCAAGAGAAGCTCTAGAAATTCATATCAAAGAACTTCTGGACCTTGGTGTAATAAGAAAGGTAGGCCACAATGAAGAAGTAGAAATAACTACACCAGTCATACTGGCATGGCATAATGGAAAATCCAGAATGGTTGGGGGCTTTAGAGCTCTGAACACTTACACTGTTCCAGACAGATACCCAATATCAAAAATTCAAATTGCCCTCACTCAAATATCTCAAGCAGTGTATATAACCACTATGGATGCCCTTAAAGGATTCCATCAAAATGTGGTGACACCAAGAGCAAGAAAATACTTGAGAATTATTGTTCATTGTGGAGTGTATGAATACTTGAGGATGCCCTTTGGTATCAAAAATGCACCTTCACACTTCCAAAGAATTATGAATGAAATATTCCCTGAAGGACTCTCAGAGGAATGGTTAATCATTTACATTGATGACATTATTGTCTGTTCCAAGACTTGGGAAGAGCACATGTACAGATTGTCCAGAGCTTTGACAAAAATTCAATCAGTAAACATGAAAATCTCCTTGAAGAAATGTCATTTTGGATTTAAAGAACTTAAAGCACTAGGACATGTTGTATCTGGTTTGTCCCTTGGAATTGACAAAAACAAAGTTGCAGCAGTATTTCTAAAGCCCATGCCTCAGAATGAGAAGGAAATTTAGTCATTCTAAGGTTTTGCAGGATATTACAGGAAACACATTAAATATTTTGCACCCATAACAAGACCACTTTATAAATTGTGTGACAAAGACACAGTATTTGAAATGAATGTTGACAGAGTCAAAGCTTTTGAGTCTCTAAGAGAAGCCTTGACCACTGCTCCACTCTTACTGATGCCAAACTTTAAATTACATTTCAAACTGTATATTGATGCATCAGGGGATGGACTGGGTGCTGCACTTCACCAAGCTCAGATCATAAATGATAAACCTGTAGAAGGACCCATATGTTTCATATCCCGGCAAATCAAACCAACTGAAGCCAGATATGGAGCAAGGCAGATGGAATGTCTATGTCTTTTCTGGGCCTTGGAAAAATTAAACTACTTCTTGGAGGGATGTGTTTTTGAGGTAATAACAGATTGTACAGCTGTCAAATCACCTTTAAACATGAAAACACCCAACAGACATATGCTCAGATGGCAAATAGCCATACAAGAATACAGAGGAAATATGACTATTGTGCATAAGGATGGGAACATTCATAAGAATGCAGATGGACTAAGCAGATGGCCATTACCAAATAATATTGATGATCCTTCTTATGTGCCAGAAGAAGCTTCACCACAAATTTCAATAGAAGGAATAAGTGTTACAGACTTAAACACCACCTTCTTTGAGGAAGTCAGACATAGTTACACTCAAGATAAGAATTGTAGCATCTTATGCCAATTACTTAACAAAGACTGTAAAGACAACTCTCTAATACATGCCTTGGATGAAGTATGGAGAAAGTCTTATGATGAAGGAAGATTTCACCTACTGGATTGTATAATTTACCACAGAACCAAGCACACATGTGTCATGACAGTTGTAGACAGGTCATTAATCAATCTTGTACTGAAAGAATGCCATGATAGCCCCTTTTCAGGACATCTGTCTGAAGACAGAACAAGAGAGAAAGTAAAGACCTGAATATGGTGGCCAATGTGGCAGAAAGATGTTGCAGAGTGTTGCAAAACCTGTGACAGACGCCAAAAGGCAAATAAATCCACTGGCAAAAGACTTGGAAATATGATAAAAATCCAAGAACCAAGCAGACCTTGGGAAATTGTCCATATGGATTGGGTAGCTGGCCTACCACCAGGAGGTGACAGAAGCTACAATGCTTGCCTAGTAATTCTGGACAGATTCAGTAAAACTCCAATTCTTTTACCATGTCACAAAGATGCTACAGCGATGGATACAACTCTTCTGATATGGAATAGAGTAGTATCATGGACTGGGATATTTACAAATATCATTAGTGATAGGGATCCCAAATTCACTTCAGCACTATGGACAAATCTTCACCAATTATTTGGCACTAAACTGTCTTTCTCTACAGCCTACCACCCACAAACTGATGGCCTGGCTGAAAGGATGATCCAAACCTTAGAGGACATGGTGAGAAGACTTTGTGCATATGGCCTTGAACTCAAAGATTGTGATGGATTTACCCATGATTGGTGTACTCTGTTTCCAGAACTGGAATTAGCATATAAAACATCAATCCATGCCAGTACCAATCATACTCCTGCTATTCTAGAAGCAGGATGGAACCCCAAGTTACCCCAAGATTCCTTGAGGAAAGACTTAATTGAAATATATCCCACAGCTGCAAGCTTCAAAGGAATTCTAGACAAAGCTAGAAAGCATGCAGTAAGGTGCATGGAGGACTCTTTTGCATATGCTAAAGACAAATGGGATAAATCACATGCAACTCCAGATTTCAAAGTGGGGAACCTAGCCCTTGTATCCACCACTAACTTCAATAACATCAAAGGATGTAAAAAGTTGAAAGACTCCTTTGCAGGACCTTTTGTGATTAAGGCCCTCCATGGAGAAAATGCTGTTGAAGTAGAGTTATCTGAAGAACTTAGCATTAAGCATCCTACATTTTCAGTGAGCTTGATAAAGGCATATAAATCTAGTGATTCTGAGAAATTTCCCTTGAGGAATAAGATTCCCCAAGTTATACCTCCTATTGAGACATCTGGTACTAAGAAAATTACCAAAGTTCTTAAAGAAAGGAAATTAAGATCCAAGAAAGTAAGGGAATACCTTGTTAGGTACAGTGACTCAACTTGTGAAGATGAATGGTTAGAAGAAAAAGATATACCAGAATCTACCAAACTCCTCAGGAGATTCAGACACACTAGAAACACCAATATTACAAAGTAATATTCTTCTTTAGGGCGAGGGAATGTGAGCCTTAGAGGTAATTTCATATACCCAAAAGACCACAAATACAAAATTAAGATATTAATATAAATAAAATAAATTTATTTATATTATTAAAATAGAAATCAAAATATAAATATAAAATTATATTCAAAATAGAAAAATTAATTACAATTTAAAAATAAAATTACATTAAATTTTGGAATTATAAAATTACATTTATACTTGAAAAAATTAAGTAAAAATGAAATTTTAACAAAAATTGTAAAAAAATAAATAAATCTGGAAAAAAGTTAAATAAAAATTATTATAACTTTTGATCCAATAAATAAACATATAGAAATTATTTCACCATTGGATTCCTCATAAAAAATCAGGTTGGGTCACCTCTGAGTGAAATTCTTGTAACTCAACTCTAAATAAGCTTAAATTAAGTTTTTAGTATTTTCAATACAAAAGTTGAAAATCCTCAAAACTTTAATTTAATTCACACCACATGTGGTGTTAACCATCAATTTTTGTGTTAAAATTGAGGTGTTGTGTTTAGTTTAGAAGTTATGAGGAATTGAAGTATTTTCAATTGAATTCGATTGAAATGTCAAAATGTGCGCGTGTATTACATAAGTGAACTTTGATTTGAATATGAGGTGTCAATTATTACTGTATTTTACTGTACAATTAAATTGAATTACATATGTATATTATAAGTATAATACATGATGAGGAATTAAAGGAAAAATAAATTGGAAAGATTAAATTTGGGGGGGAAAAGGAACTCCAGCTCTAAGGGGGAGCTAGACCCCAAAAGTCCTTGCTGACAGGTGTGGGATGTCAAAATTCACGCAAAAGTTCATCACTTTTGGCCTGGAATTGAGCTACAGGGTCTGTGGACTCAATTGATGATGAGGTTTTGATACCAATTGGGGTAGTTTTAGCTGTTGCCAAGAGGGTAAAACAACCCTTAAGATAAAACCATCATATTAAAAACAGTTTTAACTGGTTTCTACGTCTCTTACACACATTCTGACATGTTTTGAAGGCTCTAGACCAGGTATTGCTATAGTAATGGCTAATTTAAGGGTCTAAAATGGCTAAAAATGGCTAAAAATGGCTTAAACCAGCCTTTTTTGGTCTAAATCAGGGTTCAATGATGCCATAATTGGGTTTTCTGTTGTCAGACTGTTTTTGACAACTGACAAGAGTAAATCCTACTTTTGGAGTAAGAAAATTGATGGCTATAAAAGAATGTCTTCTTTGCCCCACTTTTCTCTTCATGTTAGAATCTTTTCCTTTTATAATTAGTTTAAACATTGTTAAACCAACAATAAGAGATTCCAACCACCATTTTTAAATCATTTTAATCCTTTTAACCACGTGAAAAAATAATCATAATCATTGTTTGTAGCTCTTATAATCATTTTTACCCCTGAACCACCCCAAAAGTGAATCAAAGCATCTTTCATCACTGTAAACTTTGTCACTTTGTTTCCAAATTCACGCTCGTCACTTTTGGATGTGTTTTCTCTTGAATATTCTTTTTAAAGACTTTGCTCTTTAATTGATCACTTTCAGTTCTTTGCTCAATCAATTCCAATTGAAATTGCTCTTGAAGAAATTTCTTTTGTAGCCTTAAATATCTCTTGAAGAGTATTTTTGGATAAATCTTTATTGTTGGTAAAACAATGAATCTTTATAATATTATTGTTTTATACTAATAAAGTTATAAACAATAAAATTGGCGTGTTTTCTATTAAAAATAATATTTCTTACTATTTTTAATTGATTTTTACCTTATACAAATTTTGAGGACAGGAAAAGTACTTGATTTTTAATCAAATTTTCATATCCACACCTTACAAGGGCCCATTTCCTCAAAAATCGTGGGGACAAGCCCCCTTCTCAGATATGGATATTGAAGAGTATGGTGTAATAAGAGGCCTCAAGCAGTTTATGGCCAATTTGTAGGGTTGGCTAGGAATTCATATAGCCATCCTTCACCAGTTTTTAAGCTGGAGGTGATGGTGGCCTCCATTTTGGGATTCAGCCCATGGCCACCAATTCTCCTTCATTGAAGCAGGAAATAACTCAAGAAAGAAGAATCACTTACTTAGTGCATAAGGTTAGTTTGAATGAAAGGAGGAAAGAACAAGGAGGATTGTAGGGAAATATTTTGTGGATAATGATCAAGAGGAAAGGAAATCGAAAATTTAAGATTTTATGAATTTTGTGGTAAATTGGGGATTAAACTAAAGAGTGGCAGGATATTATGTTGTTCAGGAGCCCACCAGTCTCAAGAGAGGCATACTGTCAGAGCCATTATCAGGGGTAAGGGTATTCAAACTTAAACCCACTCAAAGTCATAAAACCAGAAAATCCAGTATTTATATCAGTAATAAATTTCAGCAAATCTTCTTGCTGAAACAAGCATACATCTTGGTTCATCAATACAGCCTGTCAATCCTTGTACAGGCTGGATATCCTAAATACAGTTTGAATTCACAACACTGAAACTGTATGATCACCCAAATCCACCACACCTACTGTACAGACCCTGTGCATCCATTCAGGGGCTTTATCATTCAAATGCATTCAAATGAAGATTCCTCTCAAGAAAATTAACTCTTTGAATCGTGGCTGGTGGATTCTAACATATACCAGCCCCTTGTCCTCCCTCTGGGGACTTTTCTCCAGTTAATTAATATAGTTGATTTATTATTTAATAAATATTCTTAGTCTTATTTTTGGTATTGTATTTATTGGTATCAAGTTAGTCTTTGGATCTTTTCCTCACCTGTTCAGTATAGTTGTGGTGGCCATATCCTTATTAACCCTTCTCTTTCTTTCTTACAGGTTGAGACAGTGGACTTGGACTTGTTTGTTGTTGGCTCTTTTATTCTTACTCTTATTTCTTTGTTTCTGCTTTTCTTCCTTTTATCTTATTAGCAATCTGATCTTATTTACACTTTTAAGTGTACTCACTCTTACTCCAATCCTTAAGCCCTCCCTAAGTGAGTGCCAGTCAACTGAGTTCCACGCCCTCTTCACTTAAAAGAGCCCCTGTGATACAGGGAACCCAACTTTTGGTATCTGCAAGGACTCAATCAAGGCTTTCCACCTGTTCTCAGGATTTTAAATTTTATTTAAACCTTAATATTAGACTTTTATTGAATATTAAAGCTTAAACTGGTTTTTCCCCAATGTGAGTTTGTTACCCAAAACCAGAGCACCAGCATGAAAGCCAAAATATCACAAAACAATGGTAGAGTAAAAGACTACCAAAAATTCAACTAAGTCAAAATGGCTCATAAAAGGACTCAAAAGAAAGAGGCGAGCCATATCTGCTCAAATAGAAAACTTCCATAATGATAGGACAAATAAAAACAAAGCTATTTAGACTCAAAGGAATTTCTGAGCATAAACCTTCATTTTCACTTCCCATCTTAATTCAATAATAAAGATGCCTAATCCAATCAAATGGGTGTTAAAATTGACTCTCTTACTCAGGTATATCAAATGGCACTAGAAAAATTTATCTATCATCAAAAATACCAAATTTATGGCTAAAAATAAGCCAAATAAGGGTGAAAAAAAGATTCACCTTGCATCTAGCTTATACAGTTTTAGGGTGGGATACTTATGGTGGGGTCTCTTTGGAAAGAGAAAAATCAGTGCTTCCTGATGGTAAAATACATTTCGTCATAGCTAATACAGAAGAAAATTTTGGGAGCAAACAAACTCTATACAGGAGTTGACAAATATTCATATCTGAAGAATGGTATTTAAACGTGATATAACTCTGCCATATTTAATTATACCCATACCAATTGAGATACCATTGTGTAGAGCTAGCCCAGGGATTCAAAATGAACCAACTTTGAGCTCATCATCTCCAAAAATGATAAAGGTATGTTTGTTTTAAGGTTAAACTCCCACAGTATAGTCAATACACCTTCACTGTGGCATAATATCCCATATCCTTGAATATGCACTTTCAATCCTATTAAAGAGACATTTTATCCTCCAAACCCTCATAGTGTGTCCTGTATGGGGTCCCCATACAGGTTCTGTACAGCATTCTATGCTTCATACACATTACAGGAGAGCTGTGTGGTCCCCAAATCAAACCTTTCAGCCTGTATTGATGAAAACTGCCAAGATATGGTTTCAAACCCACATCTGAGCCCAATTGGAATTATACAGGCTATTTGAAAGCCAAAAGCCATTCATTGGGAGTGAAAATTATTCACTCTTCCTATGCAAACAGGTACAGAGGCCCTTTCCATCCAGTTTCAGGATAAAAAAGGCCTTTTTTCTGCAAAAAAGAGAATTCCCATCCTGCTCTTGAATTCCTATGTAGTACAGCTTTTTACAACAGTTATACTCTTGGAGAACAATCATTTTATACTTTAGTCTTAATATTGTATTTCTCATCATACTTGTTCAACTGATAATAAGTGCACCCATGGCTTTCAGAAGTGCTCACCACCACTATCCTTCATAGTAAAGCCCCAAAAACTATTTTTAAAAAACATTTTACTATAAATTACTGTGTCAAATTCAGAATTGAACTTCTATATACTATCTGATAGCCTTAATATAGACTCAGTGTGACATTTTTGGGGCCTGGATGTGTTTTTCAACTATTTCTGGGACTTTTTAGGCACAGAAGTGAGGTTTTATTCTTACTCTTTATGTTTTATTTTTAGGCATAAGAATATCTTAAAATAAGAATTACAATCTATTAATTATCATATATTATTATTTCTTGAGCAGGATATAGTCACATACCACTGTGTTTTATTATTTTCTATAAATTGTTGATATGGTATATTACAAGGTTAATTATCACTGTCCTCTTTAGGAATATTCTTGATATCAAAAGCAAAAAATCCTTTTTTCTTTTAAAAACCTAATGAATCCTCTGTACTGTAAATAACAGCTTCAGATGGTGTGGTTGAACATATCAAAAGTTTGAATTGATGATAAGAACCAACTATATACCATTATTTGTGTTAATTACAGAATACACAGTGTGATATATTTGAGTTACAGCAGTAACCCAAAGTGTGCCAGCCAGTTCCATTAACATGGAAATTGGTATGACCAAGCCATAGTCACTTTACAGAGGTGTAATTCAGCCATATATTACACCAAAGTCCATTCTTTGAGTTGAAGAAGAATTTTCAAGAGTCAAAAGTGACATTGAGCCTTCAGATTTGTCTACTAGTGGAAAAAAACTTCATACAACTAGAATCAAAGTCACAGGAAAATCCACCAGTGACCACTTCAGATTCAGAACACGGGAAGAAAGGAAAAGTGAACAGAAACAATGAAAGCCCAATCTCAACGAAGAAGTGGACCCCCTGTAAGGTGTGGATATGAAACTTTGATTAAAAATCAAGTACTTTTCCTGTCCTCAAAATTTGTATAAGGTAAAATTCAGTTAAAAATAGTATGAAATATTATTTTTAAGAGAAAACACGCCAAATTTATTGTTTATAACTTTATTAGTATAAAACAATAATATTATAAAAATTTATTGTTTTACCAACAATAAAAATTTATCCAAAAAATACTCTACAAGAGGTATTTTAAGGCTACAAAAGAAATTTCTTCAAGAGAAATTTCAATTGGAATTAATTGAGCAAAGAACTGCAAGCAATTAATTAAAGAACAAAGTCTTTAAAAAGAATATTAAAGAGAAAACACGCCCAAAAGCGACCAGAGTGAATTTGGAAACAAAGTGACAAAGCTTACAGTGATGAAAGATGCTTTAATTCACTTTTGGGGTGGTTCAGGGGTAAAAATGATTATAAGAGTTACAAACAATGATTATAATGATTTTTTCACGTGGTTAAATGGATTAAAATGATTTCAAAATGGTGGTTGGAATCCTTGATTGATTGGTTTAACAGTGTTTAAACTAATTAATAAAAGGAAAAGATTCTAACATGAAGAGAAAAGTGGGGCAAAGAAGACATTCTTTTATAGCCATCAATTCTCTTACTCCAAAAGTAAATTTTACTCTTTTCAGTCGTGAAAAACAGTCTGACAACAGAAAAGCCACTTATGGCAGTATTGAAACCTGGTTTAGACCAAAAAGGGCTGGTTTAAGCCATTTTTAGCCATTTTTAGCCATTTTAGACCCTTAAATCAGCCATTACTATAGCAATACCAGGCCTAGAGCCTTCAAACCACGGCATAATGTGTGTAAGAGGCGTAGAAATCAGTTAAAACTGTTTTTACTATGGTTGTTTTATCTTAAGGGTAGTTTTACCCTCTTGGCAACAGCTAAAACTACCCCAGTTGGTATCAAAACCTCATCATCAATTGAGTGCACAGACCCTGTAGCTCAATTCCAGGCCAAAATTGATGAAATTTTGCATGAATTTTGACACCCCACACCTGTCAGCAAGGACTTTTGGGGTCTAGCTCCCCCTTAGAGCTTGAGTTCCTTTCCCCCCCCAAATTTAATCTTTCCAATTTATTTTTCCTTTAATTCCTCATCATGTATTATACTTATAATTTACATATGTAATTCAATTCAATTGTACATTATAATACAGTAAAAATTGACACCTCATATGTAAATCAAAGTTCACTTATGTAATACACGCGCACATTTTGACATTTCAATTGAATTCAATTGAAAATACTTCAATTCCTCATAACTTCTAAACTAAACACCACACCTCAATGTTAACACAAAAATTGATGGTTAAAACCACATGTGGTGTGAAGTAAATTAAGGTTTTGAGGATTTTCAACTTCTGTATTGAAAAAACTAAAAACTTAATTTAAGCTTATTTAGAGTTGAGTTACAAGAATTTCACTCAGAGGTGACCCCACCTGATTTTTTATGAGGAATCCAATGGTGAAATAATTTTTATGTATTTATTTATTGGATAAAAAGTTACAATAATTTTTATTTAACTTTTTTTCAAATTTATTTATTTTTTCACAGTTTTGTTAAAATTTCATTTTTACTTAATTTTTTCAAGTGTCAATGTAATTTCATATTTACAAAATTTAATATATTTCTATTTTTAAATTGCAATTAATTTTTATTTTTAATATAATTTTATATTTATATTTTGATTTTTATTTTAATAATATAAATAAGTTTATTTTATGTATATTAATATGTTATTTTTTATATTTGTGGTCTTTTGGGTATATGAAATTACCTCTAAGGCTCACATTCCCTCCCCCTAAAAAAGAACATTACTTTGTAATATTGGTGTTTCTAGTGTGTCTGAATCTTCTGAGGAGTTTGTTAGCTTCTGGTATATCTTTTTCTTCTAACCATTCATCTTCACAAGTTGGGTCACTGTACCTAACAAGGTATTCCTTTACTTTCTTGGTTCTTAATTTCCTTTCTTTAAGAACTTTGGTAATTTTCTTAGTACCAGATGTCTCGATAGGAGGTATAACTTGGGGAATCTTATTCCTCAAGGGAAATTTCTCAGCATCACTAGATTTATATGGCTTTATCAAGCTCACTGGAAATGTAGGGTGCTTATTTCTAAGTTCTTCAGATAACTCTACTTCAACAGCATTTTCTCCATGGAGGGCCTTAATCACAAAAGGTCCTGCAAAGGAGTCTTTTAAAATTTTACATCCTTTGATGTTATTGAAGTTAGTGGTGGATACAAGAACGAGGTCCCCCACTTTGAAATCTGGAGTTGCATGTGATTTATCCCATTTATCTTTAGCATATGCAAAAGAGTCCTCCATGCATCTTACTGCATGATTTCTAGCTTTGTCTAGCATTCCTTTGAAGCTAGCAGCTGTGGGATATATTTCAATTAAGTCTTTCCTCAAGGAATCTTGGGGTAACTTGGGGTTCCATCCTTTTTCTAGAATAGCAGGAGTCTGATTGGTACTGGCATGGATTGATGTTTTATATGCTAATTCCAGTTCTGGCAACAGAGTACACCAATCATGGGTATATCCATCACAATCTTTGAATTCAAGGCCATATGCACAAAACCTTCTCACCATGTCCTCTAAGGTTTGGATCATCCTTTCAGCCAGGCCATCAGTTTGTGGGTGGTAGGCTGTAGAGAAAGACAGTTTAGTGCCAAATAATTGGTGAAGATTTGTCCATAGTGCTGAAGTGAATTCGGGATCTCTATCACTGATGATATTTGTAAATATCCCAGTCCATGATACTACTCTATTCCATATCAGAAGAGCTGTATTCATGGCTGTATCATCTTTGTGACATGGTAAAAAGATTGGAGTTTTACTGAATCTGTCCACAATTACTAGGCAAGCATTATAGCTCCTGTCACCTCCTGGTGGTAGGCCAGTTACCCAATCCATATGGACAATTTCCCAAGGTCTGTTTGGTTCTTGGATTTTTATCATATTTCCAAGTCTTTTGCCAGTGGATTTATTTGCCTTTTGGCATCTGTCACAGGTTTTGCAATACTCTGCAACATCTTTCTGCCACATTGGCCACCATATTCAGGTCTTTACTTTCTCTCTTGTTCTGTCTTCAGACAGATGTCCTCAAAAGGGACTATCATGGAATTCTTTCAGTACAAGATTGATTAATGACCTGTCTACAACTGTCATGACACATGTGTGCTTGGTTCTGTGGTAAATTATACCATCCAGTAGGTGAAATCTTCCTTCATCATAAGATTTTCTCCATACTTCATCCAAGGCATGTATTAGAGAGTTGTCTTTACAGTCTTGGTTAAGTAATTGGCATAAGATGCTACAATTCTTATCTTGAGTGTAGCTGCTTCTGACTTC
Organism: Austropuccinia psidii; assembly: GCA_023105745.1. Classification (NCBI taxonomy): domain Eukaryota; kingdom Fungi; phylum Basidiomycota; class Pucciniomycetes; order Pucciniales; family Sphaerophragmiaceae; genus Austropuccinia; species Austropuccinia psidii. The sequence continues at coordinate 31,667,927 of JALGQZ010000011.1, forward strand.
TTCAAAGAAGGTGGTGTTCAAGTCTGTAACACTTATTCCTTCTATTGGAATTTGTGGTGAAGCTTCTTCTGGCACATAAGCAGGAATATCAATATTATTTGGTAATGGCCATCTGCTTAGTCCATCTGCATTCTTATGAATATTCCCATCCTTATGAACAATAGTCATATTGCCTCTGTATTCTTGTATGGCTATTTGCCATCTGAGCATGTGTCTGTTGGGTGTTTTCATGTTCAAAAGTGATTTGACAGCTGTATAATCTGTTCTCACTTCAAAAATACATCCCTCTAAGAAGTAGTTCAATTTGTCCAAGGCCCAGACAAGGCATAGACATTCCATATGGCTCGCTCCATATCTGGCTTCAGTTGGTTTGATTTGCCTGGATATGAAACATATGGGTCCTTCCACAGGCTTATCATTTATGATCTGAACTTGGTGAAGTGCAGCACCCAGTCCATCTCCTGATGCATCAATATACAGTTTGAAAGGCAATTTAAAGTCTGGCATCAGTAAGAGTGGAGCAGTGGTCAATGCTTCTCTTAGAGACTCCAAAGCTTTGACTCTGTCAACAGTCATCTCAAACACTGTGTCTTTGTCACACAACTTATAAAGTGGTCTTGCTATGGATGCAAAATCTTTAATGTGTTGCCTGTAATGTCCTGCAAAACCTAAGAATGACTGAATTTCCTTATTCTGAGGCATGGGTTTTAACAATACTGCTGCAACTTTGTTTTTGTCAATTCCAAGGGACAAACCAGATACAACATGTCCTAGTGCTTTAAGTTCTTTAAATCCAAAATGACATTTCTTCAAGGAGATTTTCATGTTTACTGATTGGATTTTTGTCAAAACTCTTGATAATCTGTACATGTGCTCCTCCCAAGTCTTTGAACAGATAATAATGTCATCAATGTAAATGATTAACCATCCCTCTGAGAGTTCTGCAGGGAAGATTTCATTCATCATTCTTTGGAAGTGTGAAGGTGCATTTTTGATACCAAAGGGCATCCTTAAGTATTCATACACTCCACAATGAACAATAATTCTCAAGTATTTTCTTGCTCTTGGTGTTACCACATTTTGATGGAATCCTTTAAGGGCATCCATAGTGGTTATATACACTGCTTGAGATATTTGAGTAAGGGCAATTTGGATTTTTGGTATTGGGTATCTGTCTGGGACAGTGTAAGTGTTCAGAGCGCTAAAGTCCCCAACCATTCTTTATTTTCCATTATGCCACGCCACTATAACTGGTGTTGTTATTTCTACTTCCTCATTGTGGCCTACTTTTCTTATTACACCAAGGTCCAGAAGTTCTTTGATATGAATTTCTAGAGCTTCTCTTGATTTTGGACTTTCTGGATAAGCAGGTCTTCTTAAGAGTGGTGGATAAGGTCTCTCAATGTTAAGAATGATGTCAACTTCATGACCAATAATTGCTCACACAGGTTCTTTGTCTGTAGCAAATGCTCTTCTGTGGTCATACAAAAGGGAAGAAAGTTCATTTTCTTGTTTATCAGTCAGATGAAGGCTTATCTCAGCCTCATTTAACTGTTCAGACTTGAATTTTTCTAACTCTAAGTTGACTGGTTATACTTTGTCTACTGTAATTTGTCTTTTAAATGGTAAAAAGGCAAATTTCTGGCGCTTATTGTCCCCAATTGTAAAGTATCTGTCTTTGTTATTATGTAAATCTATCCCATACATTATTAAATAGTCATTTCCCAATATAAAATGGGTACTAGAGCAATTTTCCATAACAAAAAATTCAACTGTGATCCTTAAATTCCCATTTATGTGTGGGAATATGACATTGGCCTCAAAGATTCCTAATGCTTTCATTGGGTTACTTGCACTGTTGAATTTTATACCATCAATTGGTAACAATTGGTCTTCAAAATTTGGTACACAAGTCTTAAGAAAAGATTTTCCAACACAAGAGCAGAAGGCTCCTGGGTCAAGCAAAAGTTTGGTGGGCTTGTTGTCAATCACCACTTCTGTTATACAGGAGTTACCAGCTGTATAACCTTTTCCTGTGTTTGGTTTTTGTCAGGATGATACTATGATAAAGGTATAACTAGGCTAATTACAGCTTTAACTGTGTATGTGACACGACAGAAAATGATTTAAAAAAAGATTTATAAAGGTTTATAATAAGATAGAAGGGTTCTACTATTGAGAAATAGTGGTGGTGAGCGCTATTGAGAACCCTGGGTGCAGGCTTTATCTGTTGGATTACAATAATAAAGTCTACAATAATTAAAGATTATAATTATACCTGATTATTTAACCAAGAGTAAAACTGTTTTTGACAGTTTACTACGTAGGTTATTCAAGAGCAGGATGAGGAGAGGATTTTGGCTGTGAAAAGCCCTCCTTTTATCCTGAAATTGGGGTGGAAAGGCTGCTAGACCTTTCCACATAGAGGAAGTGAAGATTTTTCACTCTATATGACAGGCTTGTGGTTTGCAAACAGCCTGTATACCCTGTATTGGGCTCAGATGTGGTTTTGAAACCACATCTGGGCAGTTTTCACCAATAAAGGGTGAAAATTTTCATCTGGGGACCTCACAGCCTGATTCTGACGTGTATGACGCGTAGAATGCTGTACAGAAACTGTATGGGACCCCAGTATTGACTGACATATGAGGTATTGAAGTAAAAACATGCTTCTACGTCTATTTGACTCCTCATGTTCATGGTTATGGGATATTATCCCATGGTAAGGCTGTATCTGATAGCAGGTGGGATTTTGCCCTTAAAATGGTCATAACTCTGTCGGTGTTTAAGATATCAAGCTCAAAGTTGGTTCATTGAATAGCTCTGTATGCGCTCTACACAATGGTACCCAACTTGACTTGGTTATCATTAAATATGACAAAGGTATCCCATGTACAAGTATTTTTGTACATTCACGTGGTCTGGTCAAAAGCTGTATTAAGCTTGTTTGGCCAATAACTTCTGTTGTAGTTGAGTTATGAGGAAATGGATGGCACCATCAGATAGCCCTTATTGTGCTCTTTCCAAAAAGACCCCACTTCAGGTATCTCACACTAAGACTGTAAAAGTTAGATGAGAGGTGAATGTTTTGTTCACCCTTATTTGGTCTGAATTTGACCATAACTCAAGTAATACTGGTGCTAGCTCAGTTTGGCTGGTACCATTGGATATCCCTGGCTTAGAGCTTCATTTTGAGTACCCATTTGACGGGGTTAAGCCTCTCCTGCTAGATTTTAGATGAGAGGTGAAAATTAAGGTTTATGCTCAGCACTAACTTTGAGCAGGAATAACTTTGTTATTTCTTGTTCTATGGTGATGGGACTTATATTTTCAGGAAGAGGTGAGTTTCCTCTTTCTTTTGATACCTTTTGAGCTAGTTTGGCTCAGCTCCATGTTTTGGTGGTATTTTGGCTATACCATTGGTTTATGGTATTTTGGCTGTCATGCTTGTGCTCTGGTTTTGAGTCACAGGCTGACAGTTTTGTCTTCATAAGTTGTGCATCTTGAACTTATGATAAATCAACTTGACCATTGCTCAATTGTGGTAAGTGGGAATAAGATTCCATGATGTCAAAAGTGGCATTGATATTTTCTATATCTTTTGAAGATTCAGAAAATATGGATGACTTATCATCTGAATTGTCTTCAATTATGTCTTCTTTTTCAACATCTGGTCCCTTTTCAATGTCAATTTCATTGATTTTCCCCCTTTTTGGACATGTATTGGCTAAATGGGTGGGTCTTTGGCAAATATGGCATTTTCTGACTGTATCTGCAGATTTATATTTAATATTACTAGAATTTTCTTTGAGGTTTGTGTCCACAGAATCTTTCCAAGGTGTATTAAAACTTGTTTTGAGATTCACCCTACTAGAACCAATTTTGGTTCTGGTGGTTACTTCTTCTAGTATATTGATAATATCCTCTGCTGAAGATTGTTCAGTAGTCCTGCTTTTGACAGCATGCTCTAAGTCACCTCCACATTGTCTCAGAATTTTTCTATGGATCCTAAATTCTGACATGTCAGGATATAATTCTGTTAATCTGTCCTTTTGTTGCCAAAACCATGGTAAAGCTTTGTCTTCATCAGCATTAAATTTGGCAGATTCAAAGGCTGTTTCAACTTTAAACCTCCAAGCATCATTTGCCCATTTGTTGATGATTTGGGTTTTCCACCAAGTCCAACTCTGGTGTACATGTGCTTGTCTTATTTTGATGTACCATCTGTGAGCTGATCTGGTAAACAAGGTGTTAAACCTGGCTGTTACCAATCTGTCTGGTAATTCAAAATCCTCTTTGATCATGTCAATACCTCTAATGAATTCCATATGGTCATACTCTCCTTCACCACTGAAGTGAGGCCATTCTTTAATTTTTGGAACTTCTTTCAAGAGTGCTTGGCCCATTGATGGTTCCAAGTTATGAAAAGAAGTAGATAATTCATTTTTTTAATTGTGAATTATCAGGATCCAATACTTCTGGATTTGAAATTCTTGTGCCCACATTTTGATTTAGAAGTGTAGACTTTCTTGGTAAGGTATTCAGTATTTGTTCAATGTCATTCATTTTACTTTTGCTACACCTTTGGGAATTTCTGTATTCATGTTGGAAGCTTTGTATTAAATTTATTACTTCAATTTTATACATGTCTTCCTTATGTGTCAGTTCTTGCCATAACTCTGTCTGTCTTGTATTATCAGCAGTGACTTGATTCAATTTCATTGATAATTTTGATACTTCTTCTTGTGAAGCATCAAAACACTTTTTCAAGGCAATGGTATATGTCTTTACTTCAGTAAATGAATTTGAAATGTCATCAAGGACTTTCTTATTATCTCCCTTGATAATATTTATTGCTTGTTCAATTCTTGTTTCAATTATGTCATCAATATTGAATTTAGAATATTTATCTGTTAATTCTTTAATAATGGCAGATTGTTCATTTATTTTATGGTTAGAAGAATTATCATTATTGGAATTTTTAATTGTGCTTAAAACCTTTTCAAAACGCATAAGTGTTTCATTAATTTGGCACAGACTCAGGTTGTTTGTTTTAATGTTGTTACAAATGGTTTCATTTTTATCATAAAGATGTTTTTTCACGTCATTTATAGCATTATACAACTCTGGGATGGAATCAAATATGTCAGAAATCATTTCTGGAATCTTAATCTGGCTTCCTCCTTCTTCTGTAGTTCCATCATGGTTCTGGCCATATGAAATACATTTTCCATGGCATCCTGCTGAATCTTTGGGATTCTGTAGCCCTGGCTGTAAGGCTTTGGGGCTGGTGCCTTCCCTTTGCCCTTGTTTGGAGTTTGTGGCTGCTTTTTCACGTTGGAATTGCTGCTGCTGGCCACTGGGGCTGTTTTTGGCACTGGTTTGGGTGGTGGAGGGTTGGTTTTCCTCCATTCTAGTGTCAAAAGCATCATGTTTTTCTTCTCCATCAATGGATGCCATCCATTGAGCAATTTGCAAGTGTTGGGATGGCCCAAGAATTTTCTTACTGTCAGGTAAGAATTCATGAAATTCTTCCACAGGTCTGCAAGGATCTGGTACTCCTTGAATTGGAGTGCATTGTTGTATGCACTGTGGCTGGCTTTGTATATGTCCACAGAGGCTTGTTGTGGCGGTGTCAGCTCTTTTTTAAGGTAAAATGGTATTATCAGCTTCAGAATGGCCCATTTTAGTTGTTTGGAAGTCATCAACTGACCCTTTTCCTTCTGTACCTGATTGGCCTCTGCCATAATCACGTCTATTACCTTTTTGGGAGCTCCTTGAGGGGTTGTAGCTGGCTCCTGACGTGGTTGAAGGCATAATTATGGTTTAAAAAGGCTTAAAATAGTGTTTTTGCATCAAAAAACTTACTATTGGCCAAATTTTTAGCTTTCTGAAGAGTATTACTTATGTCCAAGTTAGTTAATTCAGAAGATATTGGCTCAGGTTGATTATTTTGAGTCACAATCACAGTACTATTATGGTCTGAATTAATAGTGCTTTCAGGAACAATGCTGGTGACTGTTGAGGCTGTTTCAATGTTTTCTTGTCTTACCACATTGTCAGACACTAAAATTAATGAAAAAGACAATTAATTAAGTAAAAAAAGGATATTTCCAAAAGAGAAATAAAATATAAGCCTCACTTATAATATGAAAAAAATTATTTTTTTTATGGATTTTTTGGATTATAAGTAGTTTTTATATGTTTTTAAATTTTTCAATATAAGAAAAAACGATTTAAAAAGAGTAAAAAAATATGTCACAGGTAAAATATCACGGCTGGGCCCCCAAATTTGAGGTGTGGATATGAAACTTTGATTAAAAATCAAGTACTTTTCCTGTCCTCAAAATTTGTATAAGGTAAAATTCAGTTAAAAATAGTATGAAATATTATTTTTAAGAGAAAACACGCCAAATTTATTGTTTATAAATTTATTAGTATAAAACAATAATATTATAAAAATTTATTTTTTTACCAACAATATGAATTTATCCAAAAAATACTCTACAAGAGATATTTTAAGGCTACAAAAGAAATTTCTTCAAGAGCAATTTCAATTGGAATTAATTGAGCAAAGAACTGCAAGCAATTAATCAAAGAACAAAGTCTTTGAAAAGAATATTAAAGAGAAAACACGCCCAAAAGTGACCAGAGTGAATTTGGAAACAAAGTGACAAAGTTTACAGTGATGAAAGATGCTTTAATTCACTTTTGGGGTGGTTCAGGGGTAAAAATGATTATAAGAGTTACAAACAATGCTTATAATGACTTTTTCACGTGGTTAAATGGATTAAAATGATTTAAAAATGGTGGTTGGAATCTTTGATTGATTGGTTTAACAGTGTTTAAACTAATTAATAAAAGGAAAAGATTCTAACATGAAGAGAAAAGTGGGGCAAAGAAGACATTCTTTTATAGCCATCAATTCTCTTACTCCAAAAGTAAATTTTACTCTTGCCAGTCGTGAAAAACGGTCTGACAACAGAAAAGCCAATTATGGCAGTATTGAACCCTGGTTTAGACCAAAAAGGGCTGGTTTAAGCCATTTTAGACCCTTAAATCAGCCATTACTATAGCAATACCAGGCCTAGAGCCTTTAAAACACTTCAGAATGTGTGTAAGAGGCGTAGAAACCAGTTAAAACTGTTTTTACTATGGTTGTTTTATCTTAAGGGTAGTTTTACCCTCTTGGCAACAGCTAAAACTACCCCAGTTGGTATCAAAACCTCATCATCAATTGAGTCCACAGACCCTGTAACTCAATTCCAGGCCAAAAATGATGAACTTTTGCGTGAATTTTGACATCCCACGCCTGTCAGCAAGGATTTTGGGGGTGTAGCTCCCCCTTAGAGCTGGAGTTCCTTTCCCCCCCCAAATTTAATCTTTCCAATTTATTTTTCCTTTAATTCCTCATCATGTATTATACTTATAATTTACATATGTAATTCAATTCAATTGTACAGTATAATACAGTAATAATTGACACCTCATATGTAAATCAAAGTTCACTTATGTAATACACGCGCACATTTTGACATTTCAATTGAATTCAATTGAAAATACTTCAATTCCTCATAACTTCTAAACTAAACACAACACCTCAATTTTAACACAAAAATTGATGGTTAACACCACATGTGGTGTGAATTGAATTAAGGTTTTGAGGATTTTCAACTTTTGTATTGAAAATACTAAAAACTTAATTTAAGCTTATTTAGAGTTGAGTTACAAGAATTTCACTCAGAGGTGACCCCACCTGATTTTTTATGAGGAATCCAATGGTGAAATAAATTTTATATGTTTATTTATTGGATAAAAAGTTATAATAATTTTTATTTAACTTTTTTTCAAATTTATTTATTTTTTCACAGTTTTGTTAAAATTTCATTTTTACTTAATTTTTTCAAGTATAAATGTAATTTTATACTTACAAAATTTAATATATTTTTATTTTTAAATTGTAATTAATTTTTTATTTTTAATATAATTTTATATTTATATTTTGATTTTTATTTTAATAATATAAATAAATTTATTTTATTTATATTAATATGTTATTTTTTATATTTGTGGTCTTTTGGGTATATGAAATTACCTCTAAGGCTCACACCCCCCCTGCCACTTAGAAGCCCATTCAACCACAATTTTCTTCCTTAATACAAGGTAAACTAACCTTGAAAGGCTGTAAAGGAAATATAACCATGATTAATTTCCCAAAGCTTCAGAAAACATGTTTTTACAATGCATGCTAAAAGCTGAATACCCTAAGAACAAGAAATTCTTGACCTAATGCAGACACTTATATTATGTCCCCTACATAAATTAGAGACTTTGGAATCCCAAGGAACCAGCCAGAGGAATGAAAAGGGCTTTTCAGATCCAGGAGTACAGGGTATGAACAGTATGGTGAATGGCAACTAACTCAGGGAAGTCATTCCCACACTCCCATTCACTTTCTAATTCAACAGACACCTCAACCAAGAGGACTGGACAGACATGTATAAATTACTTCAGATCCACCAACTCCTCAAAGATCTGTTCCAATGAAGCATGGAAAACAAGAGATTTAACTGGTTTCCCCTGGGAAGGGCTTAGGGAAAGCTTTCAGATGATATGTCTCTGTGAGATATGTTTCAAAGACCTTTTAGAAATTACCAAAGGCTGTAGCCCCAGCAAGAAGTTCAAAATATGAGAAGAGAGAGAAGCCACAATAAATGAGAATCAATCCACAATCCACGCTATAGAAGAGAAATGAAGCCAAAAAAAACCTATTCTGACTCCTTCAACCTCACAAGGAGTAGACCAAACCAACTGTGCAGTGGCTTCACACAACTCAGAATAAAGCAAAGGAGTTGCCAAGAGTCACCATTCATCACAATTAAAGGAAGGTTCCGTGAGAAGGAAAGGACAAAAGGGAAATAAAAACTACTTTAAGCCAGAGGAAGAAAAAATCAGACACAATGATCCAGAAATTGTTTGACTAAGTGAAAGAAATGCACAGAGGCAAAAAAGAATTGTAAATACACCTGATATAATTGGTAAACCTACAATTATGAATGATATCCTCACTCAGCACAAACATAACTCTGTTACACCTGAGAGTAACACAAACAGTAATGAACTGTTGTTACAAATGTCCCAATTTTCAGAAAAAACTCAAAGAGTTTGTAAAGATCCATGAAAGCAATGTAGGGCTACAAGAATTGATAACCTTACAAAATACTACCATTGAAGCTCTTCAAGAGGTCTTTTCTAAGCTAATTCAATACCCAGAATAGACCAAAAGATACTAGACAAAGTCTTAGAGAAATTCCACTGCTTGGGGGACAAGGAATTCCTGGATAGAGACGTGAAAAAATTGTTCAAAGTTTTCCAGAAAATGAAGCCACACATTGAGGACCAAGGTTTTGGAAATATTCCCACCTTCAAGAGGACATTAAACCAGAATACTCAATGGGGAGTAAATACAAATACCCATCAAAATACCAAGATGGATACAATATGACTTACTCAGAGAGGGAAGCTTTGAAACAACATCCAAAAGCTAGAAATTGGCCAAAATTGAGTGGTGGTGGAGAATAAGATCACATAGAACTCATTAATTATATTTATTAACTCTTCAGTTATGTGGCAAGTATACCCGACTACTTTATCAAAGCTAGGCAAAACAAATCTTTGAAGGCCATGCTAGGATTTGGTACACAGAAATGAAAGAAATCCGTGGCAGGAGAAACTGGCCATGGCTGAAGAGTCAGATAATCTGTCAGCCTGTGACTCAAAACCAGAGCACAAGCATGACAGCCAAAATACCATAAACCAATGGTATAGCCAAGATACCACAAAAACATGGAGCTGAGCCAAATCAGCTCAAAAGTTATCAAAAGAAAGAGGAGAGCCACCTCTTCCTGAAAATATAAGTCCCAACACCATAGGACTAAGAATAACAAAGTTATTCCTGCTCAAAGTTATTGCTGAGCATAAACTTTAATTTTCACCTCTCATCTAAAATCTAGAAGGAGATGCTTAACCCCATTGAATGGGTACTCACAATGAAGCTCTAAGGCAGGGCTATCCAATGGTACCAGCCAAACTGAGCTAGCACCAATATTACTGGAGTTATGGTCAATTTCAGGCCAAATAAGGGTAAACAAAACATTCACCTCTCATCTAACTTCTACAGCTTTAGTGTGGGATACCTGAAGTGGGGTCTTTTTGGAAAGAGCAAAATCAGGGCTATCTGATGGTGTCATCCCCTTCCTCATATCTCAACTACTGCAGAAGTTATGGGGCAAACAAGCTCAATACAGCTTTTTGCCTAAAACACGCAAATGTACAGAAATCTTGTACATGGGATAACTTTGCCATATTGAATGATACACACATCAAATGAGGTACCATTGTGTAGAGCACATACAGGGCTACACACGGAACCAATTTTGAGGTTGATATCTCAAGTATTGACAAAGTTATGGCTGTTTTAAGGTTAAAGTCCCACCTGCTGTCATATACAGCCTTACCATGGGATAATATCCCATAATCATGAATATGAGGTGTCAAATAGACCAAAAAGCTTGTTTTCACTTCAATACCTCATATGTAAGTAAATACTGGGGTCCCATACAGTTTCTGTACAGCATTATACGCGTCATACACGTCAGAATCAAGCTGTGAGGTCCCCAGATGAAACTTTTCACCCTGTATTGGTGGAAACCGCCCAGATGTGGTTTCAAAACCACATTGGAGCCCAATACATGCTATACAGGCTGTTTGCAATCCACAAGCCAGTACAAGAAAGTGAAAAAATCTTCACTTCCTCTACGTGGAAAGGTCTAGCACCCTTTCCAACCCATTTCAGGATAAAAAGGAGGCTTTTCAGAGCCAGAATTGTCTCCCCATCCTGCCCTTGAATACCCTATGTAGTAAACTGTCAAAAACAGTTTTACTCTTGGGTAATAAACAGGTATAATTATATATTTAATTCTTGAAACTCTTATTATAGTAACCCAACTGGTAAGATTACACCCTGGGTTCTCAGTAGCGCTCACCACCACTATTATCCAATAGTTGAACCCTTTAATTATATTATAAATCATCTTTAAAAACCAAAATCCTTATTTTAAATCAATTTTCTACGTGTCACAGTCATAATTCTAGTTGTAGATACCCTTATTACCACTTCAATATAGACTCAACCTGACATTTTGGGGGCCTGGTCGTGTTCTAAACTTTTTTGGACCTTATAAGTAAGTTTTTTCTCTTATTTTCTATTTTCTGACAATTGTTTTGTATTTTTTAGGCGTATTTTCTTTTAAAATATATATTTTACTTTATTACTCATATTATAAGAGTACTTACCACATGGTTAATACCCACTGGAACCTTTATTTTTGGCATGTTTATATATAAAACACTTAAGCCATCAATAAGTCCTGTATTCTTTATTGAATAAGGACACCTCTGACTGAAAAACCATCAGTTGAGGCGTGGTTAAGTGTGTTGTTAACTCAATGACACTTATACAGAGAGACTTATTCAGATTACACTTGAAAAACACAAGTGTATCTGTGGGATACTGGCACACAAACAGTGTGACAGGGTACCAAAAGCTGTAATTCTGACGTGGAGTTGTTGATTCAATTACACTGTCATTATACAGGGCATATTGTAGTAACATACAAGCCCAGAGGCCAATCCTAGACATGAAAAACCAGCATTCTTGAGTAGTCTTAACTGACATAAGCCCTCTTTTTCCTGCCTTGATTCAGTGGAAGAAAATTACATCCCACTTGAGACCCAGTCACAGGGCAACACACCAGTGACACCCTCAGAACCAGAGGGCAGCAAGGGCAAAGGAAAGAGGCACAGTGAAGGACTCATTACCGCCAAAACGTGAACACCCATAGCCACTCAGAGGAGTAGAAAACCACGAAACTCTGCTTCAATACAAGGTAAACCAACCTTAACCACTTGTACAGGAAAGATTACAATTATTAACCCTGTTATAACTTCCAAAGGCAAACTGCCCAAGTCAGCAGACAACAAATTTGTATCAGGCACAGTCAAAGGTAAATACCCTAATAACATAAAGTTTTTGACTGCTTGCAAACACTGATATGTCTCCTGCATACCTCAGAGATCTTGGCTTCCAAAGGAACCAGCCAGAGGACAGAGAATGATTGTCCAGAACCAGAAGACCTGGAAGAGGACACCTTGAACACAGTGGTGGTTGGCAAAACAATGAGGGAGATAATATCAACCTTGCCATTCACACTCCAATTCAACAGAAACCTCAAACCAGAGGACTGGAAGGATATGGATCAAGTTCTTCAGATCCACCAACTCCTCAAAGACTTATTTCAATGGAGCATGGACCACAAGAGATTCAACCTAGCAACTCACTGGGCAGAACTTGGATCAAGTTGCCAGAAGATCTGTCTCAAAGAGATAGAATTCAAAGACCTTAAGGAAATCACCAAAGGTTGGAATCCTACCAGGCAGCACAGACTCCTGGAGGCAAGGGCACAGAGGATAAGGGAGAATCAAGCCACTATCCAAGCAAAAGAACAATTAACACAGACAGGGCCTACTCAGATTCCTTCAGGTTCACAAGGAGCAGGCCAAATCCGCTCTCCAGTGGCTTCACACCATTCAGAAACCAGCAGATCAGTGGCCAAGAGTCACCATTCTTCACAATTCCAGGAAGTTTCCAGGAGAAGACAAGGGAACAAGGGCAAGAACAAAACCTCCTTCAACCAGAGGAGGAAAGAGTCAGACCCCATGATCCAGAAGCTGTTAGATTTGGTAAAAGAAGTACACAAGAACCAGAAGTAGTTGTAAACCACTCTAGAATCAGTAGTCCTAGTAATAGAAACATTACCCCCACTAACACTGAAAATAACATTGTCACATCTGAGAGTAACATCAACAGTGATACACTGTGGTTACGAATTTCCCAATATGCTGAACAATCTGCAAAGCAGTTTGCAGAAATCAAAGCTAGCCAAGAGAGGATGAGACAAACTCAAGCCTCCTTGGAACAAATAGTTAAGAATCTTCAAGAAGGATATGCTCAACTGAGCAAAGCCTCTGAAGAAACCAACAAAAGACTGAATATAGTCTTTGAAGAACAACACCACAGCACAAGGGACAGGGAGTGTCTGGATCAACACATTAACAAGTTGTTAATGCCTACCATAGCTTGAAGCCCCAACCACAAGGCCAAGCTATGGATAATCCATATCAACCAGATGTCATGTTGATGAATAAGGCAAGATCCCCATCACAATACCAAGATGGAGATGGCATGTCTTATTCAGAGAAGGAAGCCTTGAAACAGCTTCCTGAGGCCTCAAACTGGCCAAAATTCTCTGGATCAGGATAATATGATCATATGGAAGTCATAGATTATATTGATGGACTCTTCATTGATGTACCAAGCATACCAGACTACTGGATCACTGCTAGATTGAATAATGCATTTAAAGGACATGCTAGTATATGGTACACATAAATGAAAGAAATCCATGGCAGGAGAAACTGGCCATGGTGGAAGAGTCAAATCATCCAAAAGTACAGTAATGGAACTTGGATATAGCAAAAGACCATGTCATTTGAAAATGACAAGTACTCTGTTGAGAAAGATTCATATGAGTGGTGTCTTAGACAGTCTAAAAGACTTAAAACCATTGATCCTAAGATGGATATTCAAATGAGGAATCGTAAACTTCTGACGCAACTGCCAGGAGAACTATAGCATGCAGTAAAATGCAGATGCAACCAAAATTGCTCTCTAGATGACATAGCCAACACCTTACAAGACATAAGGAAGAGGACTAACATAGGGAAATTCACCCCATATAGAAGCAGCAGCTTCAAAGAGAAACAACCACTCAGGGTAGAGCTTAGAGACAAACCCAGAGAAAGAGTGGCAGAATGGCTAACAAGAAGAATTCTTGCCACAATTGTGGTTCAACAGACCACTATGCCAGAAACTGTCCAAAGGCAAAGAAAAAAGTCCATGCCATAGAGAAAGTCCCTGAGGATGAACCTCCAACAGAAGATTCTCATTCAGACTCTATGGGTGATGCCATCAGAGAAACATCTGAGGATGATCAAGACCCAAGAGAGCAATTTCTAGTGGAATACCAAGAGGAAACCCCACTGGAAATCCAGGACATACAGTTGGAAGCAGGAATGCCACAGGACACTGCTAACAAGAACTTGTGCAAACACACACAAGATGCACAGACATTCCTGGTTACACCAACCAAAGGAATGGCATGTGTACGTGGGACAGCCACAAAAATGACTGTTCGTATTGACAATGCTCAGCATCCACTGATCATTGATAGTGGAGCACACTGCTCCATAGTGGCCAGAAACTATCTGGATACCCACTTCCCAAACTGGGAAAAACAGCTCTTGCCCACTAAGGCAAAGAACTTTAAAATTGCATCAGGGAAGATGAATTCCATTGGGACAATTATCAAAGAGATAATTATACCCCACAGGAAGGGTTATATCAGACTCAACCCAGAGTTTGTAGTGCTTGATGATGCCCACATCCAAGGGTTTTTACTGGGAACAGATTACCAGAGGACGTATGGCATAGAAATTTACAACAGTAAAAATAGGCACATCACCATTGGTACTAACAAGGAAAAGAAATTTTCACTTGACATATACCAGATATCTTCTCAAGACCCACTAGAAGAACTTCTGAAAGAATTCAGAGAGGGACAGTTTAGCACTACCCTCACCAGTAAACAAAAACTAAGTTTACTAAAGATGCTGAGAAAGAACAGACCAGCATTTGCCATTGGTTAAGAGCCATTAGGCAAGATCAAAGGCCATGATATAGAAATATATCTGGATGTGGAAAGGCCTTATCCACCCATGCTGAGGAGACCTCCTTATCCAGCCAGCCTGGAAACCAGGAAAGAAATTGAAAAACATATCAATGAACTTCTGGATATGGATGTCATCAGGAAGATTGGACATAATGAAATAGTGGAAAGCACCACCCCTGTCCTAATCACCTGGCATGATGGCAAGTCTAGATTGTGTGGAGACTTCAAAGCCCTGAATAACTACACAAAAGCAGACAGGTACCCTATACCAAGGATACCCCATGCCTTAGATAAACTGGCCAAGGCCAGATATATAACCAAAATGGATTGTATGAAAGGTTTCCACCAAAATGAAGTTAAACCAAACTCCATGAAGTTACTCAGGATAATATGCCATATGGGTATATATGAGTACACCAGGATGCCATTTGGCATCAAGAATGCACCAGCCCACTTCCAAAGGATGATGGACACCATATTTCAAGAAGAAATAATGGAAGGCTGGATGGTAGTATATATTGATGATATCATTATATACTCAGAGACATGGGAAGACCATGTACAATACATAGACAGAGTTCTAAGTAAATGTATACCCATCAATCTGAAAATTTCACTCAAAAAGTGTAATTTTGGCCAACAAGAGCTACTAGCTCTAGGACATAAATTCTCAGGTCTTAGTCTGGCAATTGACCAGAACAAAGTAGCAGCAGTACTGCAAAAGCCAGTACCAAAGAACATCAAAGAGAGGCAATCTTTCCTTGGGTTTGCTAGCTACTATACAAACCACATCAAAACGTTTCCCCACATAACTAGTAGTTTATACAAGTTATGTTCAAAGGATGTAGTTTTTGAAATAACAAAGGAAAGGAGGGATGCATATGAGAGAATCAAATATGAACTCACTAATGCACCTGTGCTCATCTTACCTGACTTTGAACTACCATTCAAGTTATATATAGATGCAGCATGCAGTCAAGGCCTAGGAGCAGCCCTTCACCAAAGACAAATTGTGGATGGTGAACCAAGAGAAGGAGTAATTTGCTACATCTCAAGGCAGCTGAAAGCTTCAGAAGGCAGGTATTGGGCCACCCAGACTGAATGTCTATGTCTAGTCTGGGCTCTAGAAAAACTCCATTATTATTTGGAGGGTGCAGTCTTTGAAGTCTACACAGACTGCACAGCCTTGAAATCTTTACTAAACATGAAGACTACAAATAGACATATGCTGAGATGGCAAATAGCCATCCAGGAGTATAGAGGGAACATGACCATCATATACAAGGAAGGCAAAAGCCATACCAATACAGATGGCCTGAGCAGATGGCCACTGGACAATGTCAGAAGTAATCCAGCTTATGACCCAGAAGTTTCAGCAAAAATCCATATCCATGTCATGGAAGTAGATAGGAGGAAGAACTTCAGATTATCTGAATGGGCACCAGAAAGTGTTACCCTTGACAGTGGAAACACTGACTCAGAAGGGACAGAAACTCCCATACTGGGAATAAGTTCCTCAGAACTGCACAATGAATTCTTCAGTGCAGTACAGAAGTCTTATGCCAAACACAAACAGTGTGGCATACTACTCCAACTCCTTCAACAAAAGTACAGGAGTCCAGAACTGGAAACTCAGTTGGAGGAACTCTGGTTGAGGGCCTATAAGGACAATAAATCTTTTCTTATAGATGGCCTGCTCTACCACAGAGAAAAGCACACAAGTGCACTCACAGTGGTAGACAGAGACCACATCTCATTTATCCTACAAGAATGCCATGACTGCCCCTATATGGAACACATGAGTGAGGACAGGACCAGAGAGAGGGTAGCAAGCACAGCTTGGTGGCCCAAGTGGGAACAAGAGTTGAGTGAATACATCAACACTTGTGAAAGATGCCAAAAAGCAAATAGGAAACATGGGCAGAAGTATGGGTTACTTCAGCATATAGAAGAACCCAAGCACCCATGAGAAACCATCAACATGGACTGGGTTACAGGACTTGTCCCAGGAGGCAAAGAAAAATATAATGCCTGTTTGATCATAGTTGATAGGTTCCGCAAGAGCATGAGGTGTCTACCATGCCATAAAGAAGACACAGCCATGGATACTGCTCTGTTGTTTTGGAATAACATCATATCTACCTGTGGAGTCCCTAAGATCATCATTAGTGATAGGGACCCAAAATTCACATCTGAATTTTGGACCAACTTATATGACATGCTTGGTACCAAACTTGCTTTTTCCACAGCTTACCATCCACAAACAGATGGCCTAGCTGAAAGGATGATCCAATAAATGGAGGACATCCTCAGAAGATTCTGTGCCTATGGCATGGAATACAAGGACCATGAGGGATACACCCATGATTGGGTTACCCTCTTACCAGCAGTCCAACTGGCTTATAATACAAGCCAGCACTTCACCATAGGTAAAACACCTGCACTGGTGGAGAAAGGGTGGAACCCCCTGTTACCTGTGGATCACTTGAAGAAGAATCTTCTGACCATCCACCCCACAGCCAAGGACTTCCATGATATGTGGAAGAGAGCTTGTGACACAGCTGCTAAATGCATAGCTGAAGCAAAAGATTATAATAAGCAGAGGTGGGACAAGACACACATGGAACCTGACTTCAAAGGAGGGGACCAGGTGTTAGTGTCTACACTGAACTTCAACAATCTCAAAGGACCTAAAAAGATGAGGGACTCATTTGTAGGACCTTTTACTATCATTAAGTTGATAGGAAAAAATGCAGTGGAAGTCAAACTGACTGAGGAGTTTTCAAGGAACCATCCAGTCTTTCCAGTGGGTTTGGTCAAACCATACTTCCAGACAGAGGAGGATAAATTCCCCTCCAGGAGAAAGAACCCCACACCACAAGAAATAGTGGAAGTGGAGGACTGCCCTGGACCTGTGAGTACGATCATCAGGGCCAGGAAGATCAGACTCAATGGGAAGGATCAAAGACAATACATAGTCAGATTCAAGAACCAGACAGCAGATAAAGACAAATGGTTGGCAGAGGATACCATACCAGATGGGAACCTTCATTAAAGGAGATTCAGAGCCTCTAGGAGGACTGAACAGTCTCATCAATGATGAGCCTTTTTTAGAGGGAGGGTATGTCAGCCTGTGACTCAAAACCAGAGCACAAGCATGACAGCCAAAATACGATAAACCAATGGTATAGCCAAGATACCACCAAAACACCGAGCTGAGCCAAATCAGCTCAAAAGGTATCAAAGTAAAGAGGAAACTCACCTCTTCCTGAAAATATAAGTCCCATCACCATAGGACTAAGAATAACAAAGTTATTGCTGAGCATAAACTTTAATTTTCACCTCTCATCTAAAATCTAGAAGGAGAGGCTTAACCCCATTAAATAGGTACTCAAAATGAAGCTCTAAGGCAGGGCTATCCAATGGTACCAGACAAAATGAGCTAGCACCAATATTACTGGAGTTATGGTCAATTTCAGGCCAAATAAGGGTGAACAAAACATTCACCTCTCATCTAACTTCTACAGTTTTAGTGTGGGATACCTGAAGTGGGGTCTTTTTGGAAACAGCACAATCAGGGCTATCTGATGGTGTCATCCACTTCCTCATATCTCAACCACTGCAGAAGGTATGGGGCAAAGAAGCTCAATCAAAAATTTTGTACATGGGATAACTTTGCCATATTTAATGATACCCATATCAAATGAGGTACCATTGTGTAGAGCACATACAGAACTACACACTGAACCAATTTTGAGGTTGATATCTCAAGTATTGACAAATCTATGGCTGTTTTAAGGTTAAACTCCCACCTGCTGTCATATACAGCCTTACCATGGGATAATATCCCATAATCATGAATATGAGGTGTCAAATAGACAAAGAAGCATGTTTTTACTTCAATACCTCATATTTAAGTCAATACTGGGTCCCATACAATTTCTGTACAGCATTCTACGCGCCATACACGTCAGAATCAAGCTGTGAGGTCCCCAGATGAAAATTTTCACCCTGTATTGGTGAAAACAGCCCAGATGTGGTTTCAAAACCACATCTGAGCCCAATACAGGATATACAGGCTGTTTTAAAACCACAATCCAGTACTAGAAAGTGAAAAAATCTTCACTTCCTCTACGTGGAAAGGTCTAGCACCCCTTCCACCCCATGTCAGGATAAAAAGCAGGCTTTTCACAGCCAGAATTGTCTCCCCATCCTACTCTTGAATACCCTACGTAGTAAACTGTCAAAAACAGTTTTACTCTTGGGTAATAAACAGGTATAGTTATATATTTAATTATTGTAACTCTTATTATAGTAACCCAACTGGTAAGATTGCACCCTGGGTTCTCAGTAGCGCTCACCACCACTATTATCCAATAGTACAACCCTTTAATTATATGATAAATCATCTTTAAAAACCAAAATCCTTATTTTAAATCAATTTTCTACGTGTAACAGTCATAATTCTAGTTGTAAATACCCTTATTACCACTTCAATATAGACTCAACCTGACATCATCCAAAAGTACATTAATGGTACTTGGGTATGGCAAGAGACCATTTGATTTGAAAATGACAAATAATCAGTGGACAAAGATTTTTGAGCGTGGTTTCTTAAACAGTCTTAAAGACTCAAAGCCATTGAGCCTCATATGAACATTCAAATTAGGAATCACAAACTCCTGTCCTCTAGATGACATTTACAACAACTTGGAAGATTGAAAGAAAAGGACAAATATAGGGAGAGTTCCCATATAAGGCAAAAGTTTCAAAGAGAAATATCCTTTTAGGGTTTACATTAAATACAAACATGGAGAAAAGGTAGAAGAATTTACTAAGAGGAACAACCTTTGTCCCAAGTGTGGGTCAACAGACCACTTTTTTATCAAATTTACAAAGACAAAAAATAAATTCAATTCCATTGAAAAATTCCAAGATGAAGAAATCCAAGCAGATGATTCTAAAGCTTACTCTATGAGTGATGCCATCAGATAAAACTATGATGAGGATCAAGAATCATTAGAGGAACTTCTGGTGGAGTACCAAGAGGAAACTCAATGAAAAATTCAGGACATATAGTTTTAATTGGGATTAACACTGAAGAAAAAAACTTGTCAAAGAAAAAACAAGATGCACAGAAATTCCCTGTAACACCAACTAAAGTAATGCCACACATTAATTGTCATCCTGTGACTCAAAACCAGAGCACAAGCATGACAGTCAAAATACCATAAACCAATGGTATAGCCAAGATACCACCAAAACATTGAGCTGAGCCAAATAAGCTCAAAAGGTATCAAACGAAAGAGGAAACTCAACTCTTTCTGAAAATAAAAGTCCCATCACCGTAGGACAAAGAATAACAAAGTTATTCCTGCTCAAAGTTATTGCTGAGCATAAACCTTAATTTTCACCTCTCATCTAAAATCTAGAAGGAGAGGCTAAAACCCATCAAATGGGTACTCCAAATGAAGCTCTAAGGCAGGGCTATCCAATGGTACCAGCCAAAATGAGCTAGCACCAATATTACTGGAGTTATGGTCAATTTCAGGCCAAATAAGGGTGAACAAAACATTCACCTCTCATCTAGCTTCTACAGTTTTAGTGTGAGATACTTGAAGTGGGGTCTTTTTGGAAAGAGCACAATCAGGGCTATCTGATGGTGTCATCCATTTCCCCATAGCTCAACTAGAACAAAAGCTATGGGGAAAATAAGTTCAATACAGCTTGTTGCGTATACCATGCAAATGTACAAATATCTTGTACATGGGATAGCTTTGCCATATTTAATGATACCCATATCAAATGAGGTACCACTGTGTAGAGCACATACATGGCTACACACTGAACCAACTTTGAGGTTGATATCTCAAGAATTGACAAAGGTATGGCTGTTTTGAGGTCAGATTCCCACCTGCTGGCATATACAGCCTTACCATGGGATAATATCCCATAACCATGAATATGAGGTGTCAAATAGACAAAGAAGCTTGTTTTTACTGCAATACCTCATATGTCAGTCAATACTGGGGTCCCGTACAGTTTCTGTACAACATTCTATGCGTCATACACGTCAGAATCAGGCTTTGAGGTCCTCAGATCAAAGTTTTCACCCTGTATTGGTGAAAACTGCCCAGATGTGGTTTCAAAACCACATCGGAGCGCAATACAGGCTATCCAGGCTGTTTGCAAACAACAAGCCAGTACTAGAGGGTGACAAATCTTCACTTCCTGTAGGTGGAAAGGTCTAGCACCCTTCCCACCCCATTTCAGGATAAAAAGGAGGCTTTTCACAGGCAGAATTGTTTCCTCATGCTGCTCTTGAATATCCTACGTAGTAAACTGTCAAAAACAGTTTTAATCTTGGGTAATAATCAGGGTATAGCTATAATTTTAATTATTGTAGTTCTTAGCAAAGTAATCCAACTGGTAAGACTGCACCCAGGGTTCTCAATAGCGCTCACCACCACTATTTTTTAATAGTAGAACCCTGTTATTATATTATAAGCTCTTATATTATATTAAAACTCTTATTTTGAAATTATTTCCACGTGTCACAGTCATAGTTCTAGTTGTAACTAGGCTAATTTTTGCTTCAACATAGACTCCAGCTGACATTTTGGGGGCCTGGCCATGTTTGAAACCTTTTTTGGACCCTTATAAGTGAGGTTTTCTCTTATTTATCACTTTCTGACAATTGTTTTATTCTTTTTAGGTGTAATATTTCTTAAATATATATATATTATATATATATATTTATTTTTTGGTACATATACCACTTTTATACTCATATTTTAAGAGTACCTGTCACGTGGCTAATAACCACAAGACCCTTATTTTTGGCATGTTTTACATATAAAAACACTTAAGCCATTAATACAGTCTCATTTTTTAATTAAAATAAGACACCTCATACTGATAAAACAACAGTTGAGGCGTGGTTGGACATATTGTTAACTCAATTGCCCTGTTACACACCACTTTTTGACAGTTTAAACTTGCTAATTTCAAGTTATTCTGTGAGATATTGGTATACAAACAGTATACCAAATATCAGTAAGCTGTATTTCTGACATGGAATTTTTAATTCAATCACACTGTCATTGTACAAGGGCACATTGTAATAATATATAAGCCCAGAGGCCATTCTTAGACGTGCAAAACCAGCATTTTTTGAGAAGTCTTAACTGACATAATCCCTCTTTTTCCTGTTTTGATTCAGTGGAAGATAACTTCATACCACTTGAAAGCCAGTCACAGGCCAGCACACCAGTGACACCCTCAGAACCCGAGGGCAGCAAAGGCAAAGGAAAGAGCCACAGTGAAGGCCTGATAACAGCAAAGAAGTGGACACCCATTGCAACACAGAAGAGTAGAAAACCAAGAAATTTTGCATCAATACAAGGTAAACCAACCTTGATAACTTGTACAGGGAAAATTACTATGATTAACCCAGTTGTAACCTCTAAAGCTAAATTGCCCAAATCAGCAGACAACAAATTTGTACAAGGCACAGTCAAAGGTAAATACCCTAAGAACATAAAGTTTTTGACTGCTTGCAAAAACTAACATGTCACCTCTATACCTCAGAGATCTTGGCTTCCAAAGGAACCAACCAGAGGACAGAGAAGGTTTGTCCAGAACCAGAAGACCTGAAAGAGGACACCTTGGACACAGTAGTGGATGGAAAAACAATGAGGGAGATAATATCAACCCTGCCATTAACACTCCAATTCAATGGAGACCTCAAACCAGAGGACTGGAAAGACATGGATCAAGTTGTCAGCTCCACCCACTCCTCAAGGACTTATTCCAATGGAGCATGGACAACAAGAGGTTCAACCTGGCATCTCACTGGGCAGAACTTGGTGCAAGTTGCCAGAAGATCTATCTCAGAGAGATAGACTTCAAAGACCTGATGGTAATCACCAAAGGTTGGAATCCTACCAGGAAGTTCAGACTCCTGGAGGCAAGGGCACAGAGGATAAGGGAGAATCAAGCCACTATCCAAGCTATAGAAGAACAGTTAACCCGGACAGGGCCTACTCAGATTCCTTCAGGCTCACAAGGAGCAGGCAAAATCAGCTCTCCAGTGGCTTCCCACCTTTCAGAAACCAGCAGATCAGTGGCCAAGAGTCACCATTATTCACAATTCCAGGAAGCTTCCAGGAGAAGACAAGGAAACAGGGGCAAGAACACAACCTCCTTCAACCAGAGGAGGAAAGAGTCAGACCCCATGATCCAGAAGCTGTTGGATTTGGTAAAAGAAGTGCACAAGAACCAGAAGTAGTTGTAAACCACTCTAAAATCAGTAGTCCTAGTAATAGAAGCATTACCCCCACTCAGACTGAACATAACATTGTCACATCTGAGAGTAACATCAACAGTGATACACTGTGGTTACAAATTTCCCAATATGCTGAAAAATCTGCAAAGCAGTTTGCAGAACTTGAAGCTGGCCAAGAGAGGATGAAAAAAATACAAGCCTCCTTCGAACAGATAGTTAAGAATCTTCAAGAAGGATATGCTCAACTGAGCAAAGCCTCTGAAGAAACCAACAAAAGACTGAATCTAGTCTTTGAAGAACAACACCATAGCAAAAGGGACAGGGATTGTCTGGACCAAGACATGAACAAATTGTTCAATTTCTACCATAACTTGAAGCCCCAACCACAAGGCCAAGTTATGGAGAATCCATATAAACCAGATTCCATGTTGATGAATAAGGCAAGATCTCCATCACAATACCAGGATGGAGATGGAATGTCTTATTCAGAGAAGGAAGCCTTGAAACAGCTTCCTGAGGCCTCAAGCTGGCCCAAATTCTCTGGATCAGGAGAATATGATCATATGGAAGTCATATATTATATTGATGGACTCTTCATTGATGTACCAAGCATACCAGACCACTGGATTACTGCTAGATTGAATACTGCATTTAAAGGTCATGCTAGAATATGGTACACAGAAATGAAAGAAATACATGGCAGGAGAAACTTGCCATGGTGGAAGAGTCAAATCATCCAAAAGTACGGTAATGGAACTTGGATATGGCAGCAGACCATGTCATTTGAAAATGACAAATACTCTGTAGACAAAGATCCATATGAGTGGTGTCTTAGACAGTCTAAAAGACTTAAATCCATTGATCCTCAGATGAACATCCATATGAGGAATCACAAACATCTGACACAACTGCTAGGAGAACTAGAACATGCAGTAAAATGCAGATGCAACAAAAATTGCACTCTAGATGACATTGCCAACACCTTACAACACATAAGGAAAAGGACTAATATAGGGAAATTCACCCCATATAAGAGCAATGGTTTCCAAGAGAAACAACCTTTCAGGGTAGAGTTTAAAGACAAACCCACAGAAAGAGTGGCAGAAGTTGCAAAGAAGAGAAATTCTTGTCACAATTGTGGTTCAACAGACCACTATGCCAACAACTGTCCAAAGGCAAAGAAAAAAGTCTATGCCATTGAGAAAGTCCCAGAGGAAGAATTCCCAACGGAGGATTCTGAATCAGACTCTATGGGTGATGCCATCAGAGAACAACCTGATGATGAACAGGACCCAAGAGAAGAATTTCTAGTGGAGTACCAAGTGGAAACCCCACTGGAAATTCAAGACATACAGTTGGAAGCAGGTATGCCACAAGACACTGCCAACAAAAACTTGTGCAAACATACACAAGATTCCCAAACATTCCTGGTTACACCAACTAAATGAATGGCATATACATGGAACAGCCACAAAGATGACTGTCTGTATTGACAATGCTCATCACCCACTGATCATTGATAGTGGAGCACACTTCTCCATACTGGCCAGAAATGATCTGGATAACCACTTCCCACATTGGGAAAAACAGCTCTTGCCCACTAAGGCAAAGAACTTCAAAAGTGCATCAGGGAAGATTACTTTCATTGGGACAATTATCAAAAAGGTAATTATACCCCACAGGAAGGGTAATATCAGACTCAACCCAGAGTTTGTAGTGCTTGATGATGCCCACATCCAAGGGTTTTTACTGGGAATGGATTACCAGAGGATGTATGGCATAGACATTTACAACAGTAAAAATAGGCACATCACCATTGGTACTAACAAGGAAAACAAATTTTCACTTGATATATACCAGATATCTTCTCAAGATCCACTAGAAGACCTTCTGAAGGAATTCAGAGAGGGACAGTTTAGCAATACCCTCACCAGTAAACAGAAACTAAGTTTACTGAAGATGCTGAGGAAGAACAGACCAGGATTTGCCATTGGTGAAGAACCATTAGGCAAGATCAAAGGCCATGATATAGAACTATATCTGGATGTGGAGAGACCTTATCCACCCATGCTTAGGAGACCTCCTTATCCAGCAAGCCTGGAAACCTGGAAATAAATTAAGAAACATATCAATGAACTCCTGGACATGGATGTCATCAGGAAGATTGGACATAATGAAATAGTGGAAATCACCACCCCTGTCCTAATTCCCTGGCATGATGGCAAGTATAGACTGTGTGGAGATTTCAGAGCTCTGAATAACTACACAAAAGCAGACAGGTATCCTATACCCAGGATACCTCATGCCTTGGATAAACTGGAAAAAGCCAAATACATAACCAAAATGGATTGTATGAAAGGCTTCCACCAAAATGGAGTTAAACCAAACTCCATGAAGTTACTCAGGATAATATGCCATATGGGTATATATGAGTACACCAGGATGCTATTTGGAATCAAAAACGCACCAGCCCATTTCCAAAGGATGATGGACACAATATTTCAAGAAGAAATACTGGAAGGCTGGATGGTGGTATATATTGATGATATCATTATATACTCAGAGACATGGGAAGACCATGTGCAATACATAAACAGAGTGCTAAGTAAATGCACACCCATCAATCTGAAAATTTCACTTAAAAAGTGCAAATTTGGCCAACAAGAGTTACTGGCTCTAGGACATAAAGTCTCAGGTCTTAGTCTGGCAATTGACCAGAATAAAGTAGCAGCAGTACTGCAAAAGCCAGTACCAAAGAGCATCAAAGAGATGCAATCTTTCCTATGGTTTGCTAGCTACTATAGAAACCACATCAAGAATTTTGCCCACATAACCATTAGTTTATACAAGTTGTGTTCAAAAGATGTAGTTTTTGAAATCACCAAGGAAAGGAGGGATGCATATGAGAGGATCAAATATGGACTCACAAATGCACCTGTGCTCATCTTACCTGACTTTGAACTACCATTCAAGTTATACATAGATGCAGCATGTAGTCAAGGCCTAGGAGCAGCCCTTCACCAAAGACAAATTAAGGATGGTGAACCAAGAGAAGGAGTAATTTGCTACATCTCAAGGCAGCTGAAAGATTCAGAAGCCAGGTATGGAGCCACCCAGACTGGAGGGTGCAGTCTTTGAAGTCTACACAGACTTCACAGCCTTGAACTCTTTACCAAACATGAAGACTACAAATAGACACATGCTGAGATGGAAAATAACCTTCCAGGAGTATAGAGGGAACATGACCATCATATACAAGGAATGTTAAAGCCATACCAATGCAGATGGCCTTAGCAGATAGCCACTGGATGATGTCAAGAGCAATCCAGCTTATGACCCTGAAGTTGCAGCCAAAATCCCTATCCATTTCATGGAAGTAGAGAGGAGGAAGAACTTCAGATTTTCTGAATGGGCACCAGAAAGTGGTACCCTTGACAGTGGAAACACTGATTCAGAGGGGACAGAAACTCCCAATTCGGAATAAGTTCCTCTGAACTGCACAATGAATTTTTTAGTGCAGTACTGAAGTCTTATGCCAAACAGAAACAGTGTGGAATACTACTCCAACTCCTTCAACAAAAGTACAGGAGTCCAGAACTGGAAACCCAGCTGGAAGGACCATGGTTGAGGGCCTATAAGGATAACAAGTTCTTCCTTATAGATGGCCTGCTCTACCACAGAGAGAAACACACAAGTGCACTCACAGTGGTAGACAGAGACCACATCTCCTTGATCCTGCAGGAATGCCATGCCTGCCCCTATATGGGACACATGAGTGAAGACAGAACCAAAAAGAGGGTAGCAAGCACAGCTTGGTGGCCCAAGTGGGAACAAGAGTTGGGAGAATACATCAGCACTTGTGAAAGATGCCAGGAGGCAAATAGTAAACATGGCAAGAAGTATGGGTTACTTCAACATATAGAAGAACCCAAACACCCATGGGAAACCATCAACATGGACTGGGTTACAGGACTTGTCCCAGGGGGCAAAGAAAACTACAATGCCTGCTTGATCATAGTTGATAGGTGCAGCAAGAGCATGAGGTGTCTACTATGCCACAAAGAGGACACAGCCATGGATACTGCCCTGTTATTTTGGAATAACATTATATCTACCTGTGGAGTCCCTAAGATCATCATTAGTGATAGGGACCCAAAATTCACATCTGAATTTTGGACCAACTCGTATGACATTCTTGGCACCAAGCTTGCTTTTTCCACAGCTTACAATCCCCAAACAGATGGCCTAGCTGAGAGGATGATCAATACTATGGAAGACATCCTTAGAAGATTCTGTGCCTATGGCATGGAATACAAGGACCATGAAGGATACATCCATGACTGGGTTACCCTTTTACCAGCTGTCCAACTAGCTTATAATACAAGTCAGCACTCTACCACAGGAAAAACACCTGCAGTGGTAGGGAAAGTGTGGAATCCCCTGTTGCCTGTGGATCACCTAAAGAAGAATCTTCTGACCATCCACCCCACATCCAAAGACTTCCATGATATGTGGAAGAGGGCTTGTGACACAGCCGCCAAATGCATAGCTGAGGAAAACGAATATAATAAACAGAGGTATAAACTGAGGTGGGACAAGACACACATGGAACTTGCCTTTAAGGAAGGGGACCAGGTGCTAGTGTCTACACTGAGCTTCAATAATCTTGAAGGACCCAAGAAGATGAGGGAATCATTTGTAGAGCCTTTCACTACCATTAGGTTGATAGGAAAGAATGCAGTGGAAGTCAAACTTACAGAGAAATTTTCCAGGGAGCACCCAGTCTTCCCAGTAAGTTTGGTCAAACCATACTTCCAGACAGAGGAGGATAAGTTCCCCTCCAGGAAGAAGAGCCCCACACCACCTGATATAGTGGCGTGGAGGACTCCCCAGGACCTGTGAGTAAGATCATAAGGGCCAGGAAGATCAGACTTCATGGAAAGCATCAAACACAATACTTAGTCAGATTCAAGCACCAAACAGCTGATAAAGACAAATGATTGGCAGAAGATGCCATACCAGATGGGAACCTTCATCTAAGGAGATTCAGGGCCTCTAGGAGGACTGAACAGTGTCATCAATGATGAGCCTTTTTTAGAGGGAGGGTATGTCAGACTGTGACTCAAAACCAGAGCACAAGCACGAGAGCCAAAATACCATAAACTAATGGTATGGCCAAGATACCACCAAAACATGGAGCTGAGCCAAATAAGCTCAAAAGGTATCAAAAGGAAGAGGAAACTCACCTCTTCCTGAAAATATAAGTCCCATCACCATAGTACTAAGAATAACAAAGTTATTGCTGAGCATAAGCCTTAATTTTCACCTCTCATGTAAAATCTGGAAGGAGAGGCTTAACCCCATCAGATGGGTACTCCAAATGAAGCTCTAAGCCAGGGCTATCCAATGGTACCAGCCAAAATGAGCTAGCACCAATATTACTGGAGTTATGGTCAATTTCAGGCCAAATAAGGGTGAACAAAACATTCACCTCTCATCTAACTTCTACAGTTTTAGTGTGAGATACTTGAAGTGGGGGCTTTTTGGAAAGAGAACAATCAGGGCTATCTGATGGTGTCATCCATTTCCCCATAGCCCAACTAGAACAAAAGTTATGGGGCGAATAAGCTCGATACAGCTTTTTGCCTATACCACGCATATGTACAAAAATCTTGTACATGGGATACCTTTGCCATATTCAATGATACCCAGATCAAATGAGGTACCATTGTGTATAGCACATACAGGGCTACACACTGAACCAATTTTGAGGTTGATATCTTAAGAATTGACAAAGTTATGGCTTTTTAAGGTCAGATTCCCCCCTGCTGTCATAAGCAGCCTTGCCATGGGATGATATCCCATAACCATGAATATGAGGTGTCAAATAGACAAAAAAGCTTGTTTTTACTTCAATAACTCATATGTCAGTCAATACTGGGGTCCCATACAGCTTCTGTACAGCATTCTACGTGTCATACACGTCAGAATCAGGCTGTGAGGTCCCCAGATGAAAATATTCACCCTGTATTGGTGAAAACTGCCCAGATGTGGTTTCAAAACCACATCGGAGCCCGATACGGGCTATACAGGCTGTTTGCAAACCACATGCCAGTACCAGAGGGTGAAAAATCTTCACTTCCTCTACGTGGAAAGGTCTAGCACCCTTTCCACCCCATTTCAGGATAAACAGGAGGCTTTTCACAGCCAGAATTGTTTCCTCATCCTGCTCTTGAATATCCTACGTAGTAAACTGTCAAAAACTGTTTTACTCTCAGGTGATAACCAGGGTATAATTATGATTTTAATTATTTTAGTTCTTATTATAGTAATCCAACTGGTAAGACTGCACCCAGGGTTTTCAATAGCGCTCACCACCACTATTTTTCAATAGTAGAACCCTGTTATTATATTATAAGATATTGTATTATATTAAAATTCTTATTTTAAAGTTATTTCCACATGTCACAGTCATAGTTCTAGTTGTAAATAGCCTAATTACTGCTTCAACATAGACTCCAGCTGACATTAATGGGAAAGCCACTAAGATGCCTCTTTGTGTTGAAAATGCTCAACACTCATTAATCATTGATAGTGGTGAACACTGCTCAATGGTGGCCAGAGAATATCTGCACAAGAATCTTACAAATTGCAAAAACCAACTCTTGCCAACAAAGGTAAAAAATTCCAAACATGCATCAGGGAAGATGACATCCATTGATAATAATTCCCCATATGAAATTTAATATAAGACTCAAACCAAAGTTTGTGGTTCTTGAAGATGCCTACATCAGAAGTGTCCTACTAGAAACAGATTACCAGAGGATGTATGAGATTGACATTTACAATAGGAAAAATAGGAGAATTACCATAGGTAGCAACAGGGAAAAGACATTTTCACTTGATATATACCAGTTGTCTAACCAAGAGTACTCAAAAGAATCACTAAATGAATTCAAAGAGGCACAATTTATTTCTAACCTCATTAGTAAACAAAAATTTAGCTTACTAAAAGCATTGAAGAAGCACAGACGAGCTTCTGCCATAGGGAAAGAGCCCTTAGGAAAAAACAGAAGCCATTATATAGAGCTATATCAAGACTTTGAAAGAGCTTTTCTACCTGTGCTATGAAGATATCCATATTCAGAAAGCCTGTAAAATAGAAAAGGGACTGAGAAACATTTCAATGAACTCCTAGACATGGATGTCATCAAAAAATTGGAAATAATGAAATAGTGGAGGTAAGCAAACCTGTCCTGATCACCTGGAATGATGGAAAATCTAAATTTTGTGGAGATTTCAGCGACCTAGAGAAACTGGAAAAAGTGCAATACATCACCAAGATGTATTGGATGAAAGGCTTTCACCAAATTAAGTTAGACCAAAATTAATGAAGCTACTAAGAATAAAATGCCACATGGGTATATATGAGTAAACCAGGATGGGATTGGGTATCAAAATGCACTGGCCCACTTCCAAAGGATGATCAATACTATATGGCAAGAAATATTGGAAGGCTGGATGAGTAAATGCACACCCATTAATCTGAAAATTTCACTTAAGAAGGGTAGTTTTGGACAACAGGAACTCTTAGAACTGGTATTTCATGTCACACTCCTTAGCCTAGACATATATCAGAACAAAGTAGCAGCTTTAATATAAAATCCAGTACCTAAGAACATGAAGGAAATTCAATCTTTCCTTGGGTTCTCTATCTGGTACACAAACCGCATGAAAGACTTTGCCCACATAACTAGAAGCTTATACAAGTTATGTTCAAAAGATGTATTTTTTTAAATTAACAAGGAAAGAAAGGATGCATTTGAGAGGATAAAACATGAACTCACAAATGCACCTGTACTCCTGCTACCAGAATTTGAACTACCAGTCAAGTTGTGCATAGATTCATATTTCAGTCATGGTTTGGAAGAAGATCTTCACCAAAGATAAATTTTAGATGGTGAACCCAGAGAAGGATTAATCTATTAAATCTCCAGGAAACCAAAAGAGTGAGAATAGGTCTGGTATGTGCCTTTGAGAAACTGCATTACTATTTGGAGGGTTCATTCTTTTGAGTATATGCAGACTGTACTGCACTCAAGTATTTTCTCAAGGCCAATACTACTAATAGGCACATGTTGGGGTGAAAAATAGCCATCAAAGAGTGTGGAAGAAATATGACCATCATATTCAAGGTAGGAAAAGACACACAAATGCAGATGGCCTTAGGAGATGGTCACTATAAAATGTCAATAGAAACCCATATTGTGACCCTGATGTATAAGCAAAATTTACTATCCATTTAATGAAAATATATAGGAAGAGAAAATTCTGATTCTCAGAGTAGGAATCCAGAAGTGGTTACTCAGATACTGACTACATTGAACCACAAGAAAAAGGAACACCAATATCAGGGATAAGATCTTCTGAACTCCACAATGAATTTTATAATTCACTTAAAAAATCTTATTCAAAACCCACACAGTGTAGCATACTGATGTCACTCCTTCAAAAAAATTGAGCCCAGAACTGGAATACCATCTATAGGAACCTTGGTTGAGGAACTATAAAGACAAACAATATTTCCCTATAAAAGGTCTCCTGTATCACAGAAAGAGACACATTAGTCCACTCAAAGTGAGAGACAGAGACCATGGCTCACTAATCCTTCAATAATGCCATGACTTCCCCTATGTGGGATGCGTGAGTGAAAATAGGACCAAAGATAGGGTAGCAACCACAGCTTGGTGGCCTCAGTGGAAACCAGAGCTGAGTGAATACATCAAAATGTTTGAAATATTCCAGAAGGAAAACAGGAAACATGGGAAGAATTCTGGACTACTCCAAAACCTAGAGGAGCCCAAACACACATGGGAAACCATTCACATGGACTGGGTAACAGGAATTGTCCTAGGAGGCAAAGAAAACTTCATTTCTTACCTAGTCATAGGAGACAGGTATAGAAAAAGTGTAAGGTGTGGATATGAAACTTTGATTAAAAATCAAGTACTTTTCCTGTCCTCAAAATTTGTATAAGGTAAAAATCAATTAAAAATAGTAAGAAATATTATTTTTAAGAGAAAACATGCCAAATTTATTGTTTATAACTTTATCAGTATAAAACAATAATATTATAAAAATTTATTGTTTTACCAACAATAAAAATTTATCCAAAAAATACTCTACAAGAGATATTTTAAGGCTACAAAAGAAATTTCTTCAAGAGCAATTTCAATTGGAATTAATTGAGCAAAGAACTGCAAGCAATTAATTAAAGAACAAAGTCTTTAAAAAGAATATTAAAGAGAAAACACGCCCAAAAGTGACCAGAGTGAATTTGGAAACAAAGTGACAAAGTTAACAGTGATGAAAGATGCTTTAATTAACTTTTGGGGTGGTTCAGGGGTAAAAATGATTATAAGAGTTACAAACAATGATTATAATGATTTTTTCACGTGGTTAAAAGGATTGAAATGATTTAAAAGTGGTGGTTGGAATCTTTGATTGATTGGTTTAACAGTGTTTAAACTAATTAATAAAAGGAAAAGATTCTAACATGAAGAGAAAAGTGGGGCAAAGAAGACATTCTTTTATAGCCATCAATTCTCTTACTCCAAAAGTAAAATTTACTCTTGTCAGTCGTGAAAAACAGTCTGACAACAAAAAAGCCAATTATGGCATCATTGAACCCTAGTTTAGACCAAAAAGGGCTGGTTTAAGCCATTTTTAGCCATTTTAGACCCTTAAATCAGCCATTACTATAGCAATACCAGGCCTAGAGCCTTCAAAACACGTCAGAATGTGTGTCAGAGGCGTAGAAACCAGTTAAAACTGTTTTTAATATGATGGTTTTATCTTAAGGGTAGTTTTACCCTCTTGGCAACAGCTAAAACTACCCCAGTTGGTATCAAAACCTCATCATCAATTGAGTCCACAGACCCTGTAACTCAATTCCAGGCCAAAAATGATAAACTTTTGCGTGAATTTTGACATCCCACGCCTGTCAGCAAGGATTTTGGGGGTCTAGCTCCCCCTTAGAGCTGGAGTTCCTTTTCCCCCCCAAATTTAATCTTTCCAATTTATTTTTCCTTTAATTCCTCATCATGTATTATACTTATACTTTACATATGTAATTCAATTCAATTTTACAGTACAATACAGTAATAATTGACACCTCATATGTAAATCAAAGTTCACTTATGTAATACACGCGCACATTTTGACATTTCAATTGAATTCGATTGAAAATACTTCAATTCCTCATAACTTCTAAACTAAACACAACACCTCAATTTTAACACAAAAATTGATGGTTAACACCACATGTGGTGTGAATTAAATTAAGGTTTTGAGGATTTTCAACTTTTGTATTGAAAATACTAAAAACTTAATTTAAGCTTATTTAGAGTTGAGTTACAAGAATTTCACTCAGAGGTGACCCCACCTGATTTTTTATGAGGAATCCAATGGTGAAATAATTTTTATATGTTTATTTATTGGAAAAAAAGTTATAATAATTTTTATTTAACTTTTTTCCAAATTTATTTATTTTTTTACAATTTTGTTAAAAATTCATTTTTACCTATTTTTTTTTAAGTATAAATGTAATTTTATAATTACAAAATTTAATGTAATTTTAATTTTAAATTTTAATTAAATTTTTTCATTTTGAATATAATTTTATATTTATATTTTAATTTTAATTTTAATAATATAAATAAATTTCTTTTATTTATATTTATATACTAATTTTTGTATTTGTGGTCTTTTGGGTACATGAAATTACCTCTAAGGCTCACAAAAAGTGCCTGGTGCCCTAAATGCTGTAAAGAGGATACTGCTATAGACCCAGCATTGTCATTTTGGAATAACACCATAGCTATATTTTGAGTCCCTAAATTCATCATTAGTGACAGGAAACCAAAATTCACATCAGAATTATGGACTAACCTCTATGATATGCATGAGACTAAGCTTGCATTTTCTACAGCTTACCATGCAGAGAAAGGTGAACTAGCTGAAAGGATGATCCAAACAATGGGGGACATCATCAGAAGAATCTGTGCCCATATCAGGGAATATAAAGATCATGAAGGATATACCCATGACTGGGTCAAACTTTTACCAGCAATACAACTGGCTTACAACACCAGCCAGCACTCTACCTCAGGAAACTCACCCTTTCTGGTGGAGAAAGGGTGGGACCCCTTATTGCCTGTGGATTTCTTGAAGGAAAACCTCCTAAACATCCACCCCACAGCCAAAGACTTCCATGATATTTGGAAGAAATAATGTTAAGCAGCAGCTAAATGCATAGCTGATGCCAAAAAATCTAACACGCAGGGGTATGAAAGACCCACAAGGTCCCAGACTTCAGAGAAGGAAACCTAGTGCTGGTCAGTAATTCAAATTTTAATAACCTCAAAGGCCCCCAAGAAAATGAGAGACTCATCTGTATGAAAATTCAATATAAATAGATTGGTAGGGAAGAATGCAGTGGAGGTCAGACTCACAAAGGAGTTCTCTAGGAAAAACCCAGTCTTCCCAGTGAGTTTAGTTGAACCTTAGCATCAAACAGGGAATGATAGGTTCCCCTCCAGGAACATGAGCCGCACTCCACAGAACATAGTGGAAGTAGAAGCCTCCCCTGGCCCAGTGAAGAAAATCATGAAGGCCAGGAAACTCAGACTCAATGGCAAGGCCCAAAGTCACCATTTGGTAAGATTTAAGAACCAAACAGCTGATAAAGATCAATGGCTGGCGGAAGATGCCATACCAGATGTTGACATTCACCTGAAAGATTCATAGCCTCCAGGGGGCTGAAAATTCCCATAAATTATGAGCCTTTTTCAGGGGGAGGGTATGTCACTCTGTGACTCAAGAACAGAGGACAAGCATAACAGTCAAAATACCATAAACCAATGGTAGAGTAAAAATACCACCAAAGCATGGAGCTTAGTTAAAACAGCTCAAAATATATCAAAAGAAAGAGGAAAATGGCTCCTTTCCCAATATAAATCTTTCATAATCATAGGACAAAGAATAAAAAATTTATTGAGTCTCAAAGCCCCTGCTGATCATAAACCTCAATTTTCACCTCCCATCTAAAATCCACAGAAAGATGCTGAACTCCATCAAATGGGTGCCCAAATTGAATATCTCAGTTAGATATATCCAATGGTACTAGCCAAACTGCACTAGGATTAAAGCTACAGAGGTTACAGCAAAATTAAAGCTAAATAATGGTGAATAAAATATTCACCTCTCTTCTAGCTTCTACAGTTTTAGTGTCAGATACTTAAAGTGGGGTCAGTTTGGAAAGCGCTCAATAAGGGTTATATTATGGTGCTTTTCATTTCCCCGTGCCCCATCTAGAACAAAATTTATGGAGAAAACAGGTTCCAGACAGGATTTGAGAGAAAATCAATATTTCAATAATGGAAATTCATCATGATATAACTTTGCCATATTTAATGTTACCCATACCAAATGAGGTAAAATTTTGTAGGCCTCATCCATGGCTACACAATAAACCCTAATTTAGTTCAATCTCTTGAAGATTTACAAAGTTATGGAATCTTTAAAGCTAAAACACCATAGTTAGCCCAATAAACCTTTGCTGTGTGATACTTTCCCATATCCTTGAATATGAGGTATCAATCTTAAAAATGAGACAGTTTAGCCTTTACTACCTCATAAATTGGTCAATACAAGGGTCTCATACAGCTTTTTGTACAGAATTCTAATTTTCATAAACGTCAGAAATGGGTTGTGTGGTCCCCAAATGTAAATATTCACCCTTTATTGGTGAAACATTCCCAGATGTGGTTTCAAACCCACAAATGAGACCAATTCAGGCTACACAGGCCTTTTGAAAACCACAAGCCAGTCCCTGGAGGTGAGAGGTCCTCACTTCCTTAATTTGAACTGATCTAGAGGACCTTTTCACCCATTTTCAGGATGAAAAGGACCTTTCTATTCCCAAAATAGAAATCCCCATCCTGTTCTTACATTCCTATGTATTACAACTGTCAAAAACATTTGTACTATTGGAAAATAATTGGGTTATAATCTAGTTCTATGATTTTACTCTCTTATTATTTTTAATAAACTGACGACCAGTGCATCGTGTGCTTTCCATAGTGCTCACCACCACTATATCTCATAGTAAATCCCTTAAAAGTACTAAAAACCCTATACTATGTTTTAAATTTCCATGTCACAGTCATAGTTAGAGTTATCAATAGTCTTATTATTCCTTTATCATTGATTAAGCCTGACAGAAGTGGTTTATATGGATTGAATGACTGCCTTACCACCTGGTTGTGAGAAGAGTTACAATTCATGTCTTGTTCTTTTTGACAGATATAGAAAAACCCAAATCTCTATACCATGTCCTAGCGAGAAGACAGCTATAGATACAGCTCTTTTTATTTGAAACAGAGTTATATCTCATACTGGTATTTTTCAAAATATCATTAGTTATAGAGACTGAAAATTGACATTAGCCTTATGAAAAGATTTACCTAAGCTTTTAGGTACAAAACTATCCTTCTCCATAGCTTATGATCCACAGATTTGTTTATTGGCAGAAATAATTATCCAAACCCTTGAGGACATGATCATAATTTTTGTCCTTATTTCCTGGAGTTTAACAATTCTGATGTCTTTACCCATTATTGGTGTACACTTATACTAGAATTTCAATTAAACTTCAAGGCTTCCATCCATTCCCCAACAGAAAAAACTCCTGAAATGTTGGAAAAAGGATGGAACCCCAAACTTCTAGTTGATACTATGAAAACAGACTTGGATAATATTCATCCAACTGCTTCAAGGTTTAAATTCTTTCTTCATAAATTAAGCCACCATGAAAAAAATAATGACTGATTCTTTTAGACATTCTAGGAAACAATTGGACAAACATCATAAAACCCGGAAATTCAGAGTAGGGCACTTGATATTAGTTTCAACCTTGCAGTTTAATAATATTAAAGGACCAAATAAAGAACTCACAGAAGAATTGGAAAATAAACATCCAGACTTCCCTTTTAGTCTGATAAAGCACTATACATAAATTGATAAGGAATTATTTCCTTCAAGAAACAAAACACCCTGAAAGGTACCACCACTGGATCAGAGTGAGAAAATAAAAAAGGCACTGGAATTCTGGAAATAAAGATGACTGAGGAGAGGAAACAAGACATGATACTTGGTAATATATAGAAAACCACAAAATGAAGATCTGTAAGGTTTGACTATGAAACAATAAGTAAAAATTACTAATATTTTACTCCTTGTACTATTAATGTCCTTATGAATGAAATAAATAAGATAAAAATAATTATAATAATAAATACCTATTATAATTATGGCGTAAAAATAATTATATTATTAATAAAAATATAATAATATAATTTATATTATGAGATATAATATAATAAAATAAATATATTAATATGAAATAATTAATATATTTAAAAGCACTTTATTATTGTTACAAACAAATAATAAAGGCGTAAAAAATTGTTTTTTATTAATAAAAAACAATTAATAACAATAATATTACTAATATTAAAGTTATAAATTAATATAAATACTATTTATATTAATTAAAGAATTATTAAAAGAATAATATAGAGAAAATTATTAATATAAGAGAAAATAACCTACTTTTAACACTTAATATAATAACTTTGAGATATTTTAAGCTACATAATATAAATACAACTTATACAAATTGTATTTACAATAAAAAATAGAGAAATTACAAATATTCTTGATTTTTTATGTGGAAATGAGTTTTAGAGAGATTTTTAACAAAAACAGTTAAAACAAATGATTTAATCACGTCAAAATTGATGATTATAATAAAGATGAACTTTGGCCTTTAATAATATAAAAGTTTTATATATAAAGAATAAAGATATTATCTTTTTGTTTGTATTTATTTAATGTTTTTGATGCGTCTGAGGGGAAAACAGAGTAAAAAGAGCTCTATTTATAGTAAATACCTCCCTCCTAGAGTCCAACAGGCTTCTAGTAGACGTGTACTGATCATATCCACTGGAATCGATCAATATTTTAAGGTTTGAGGATGATTACATCATGATCAAACCATATTACATCATCTTTACACCATTATTTAGAGTTAACACTATAACTCTAAGTTTGATGACATCAGAGGCTTTGCAGAACCCCAAATTTCGTGTATTTTATTAGTTTTAATCATAAACTAAAAGTATTCACCAATTGTATCACTCATATGACTGTTAAACTTAATTTAAGGTTACAGTAGGTGATCATAACTGCTCAATTTAAGCTCAAACTTTGATCTTTGATAACTTTGAAGTTTTACATGCTACAGCAATTCAGAGAGTGAATTCTGATAGCCTGGAAAACCTTATTATGCTTCCAAGAGCTTTTCATTACATCATCAAAACTCTAATTTTGATGATTTTTCTTGTAACTCATCTTTTCTGTCGAAACTCAATATTTCAAACTTCAAACCATGATTTCAGGGGGTTGTACCCTGAATTTAATAATAAAAATTACATCATTCTTAACAAATGAGCTAGTAGAATCCAACTGTGTACGTTTTTTTAAGCTTGGACCACTTTCACAACAAAGTGGTCAACAGCTCTGTTGATTTTTATCAATATTTCATCATAGGTTTTAACCTTGATTATAATTTGTAAAAAAAGTTTATATCTGTGTTCTTACAGTAATTACGTGGTAACTTTATTTTTGGTTCATCACTCTATCTTGTATAGTTTAAGAGATATTAGCTATGATCCTTGAATATATGTGTTGACCAAAAAAGTGCATATATTCAAGTTAATTCCTTAAGTATTAACTTTGGAAATTAGCTCATTAATTGTTTTATGTGTTACTTTTCAAGGGGAATCCAATGGTACAATTTATTTTACATGTTGTTTCATTGGTTCTTGAAATAAATAAGGATTTATGGTTTTTATAAGGTCTTATTCCTTATAACTCATTAAATATTGACTTTACAGATATGCCATAAAAATGGTATATGTGTATTTCACCATGGGGAATCCAATGGTATAATTTATTTCACATGTTGATTCATTGGTTTTAAGTTAAACCAATTTTTGTACCAATTTATGGTATTTTTGTATTTTTAAAGTAATTATTTTTAATGTATAATTATTCTAAGTAATTTTAGTATAATTATCTTAAAGGTATAATTATTCTGAGTCTTTCTTGTGACCTTATTGGGTATGTGGTCATATCTCAAAGGCTCACATTCCCTACCACCAAAAAAGATTGTACCACAATCTCATATGTGTAATTAGGGTATCATCCACTGTCCTACCTCTTCAATAGACTTTGTTAGTCTTGAAGCTCAATAATGCTTAACTTTTCTATTTTTCAGGCTTTCTTTCATGTCTGAACCTTCTTAGTAGTTTATCAGCATTTGTTATATCTTTCTCAAGTAGCCATTCATCTTCTTGAGTTGAATTTCTATACCTTACAAGGTATTCCCTTTCTTTTTTGTTTCTTGTCCTTCTTTCTTTAAGGACTTTTACTATTTTCTTTTCTTCTCCTTCTTCCAAGGGGGGAATTTAAAGTGGGGGTTTATTTCTTAGTGGAAATAACTCCTTGTCACTTGAACTGTAAGGTTCTATCGGACTTACAGGGAAAGCTGGGTGTTTGTTCATTAGTTCACCTGTGAGTTCCAATTGCACAGCATTGGGTCCATGAAGTTTTTTTATCATAAATGGTCCTGCAAAGGAATCTTTCAATCTCTTTGGGCCTTTTATGTTATTGAAATTAAGGGCTGATACTAGGACCAAATTTCCTATTTTGAAATCAGGTGGCTTATGACTTTTATCCCATCTTTCTTTTGCATATTTGAAAGAATCGTGCATGCATCTGTTTGCATGTTGTCTTGCCTTGTCAAGCATTATTTTAAAGCTGCTTGCTGTTGGATGTATATCCACCAAGTCCTTTTTGAGGGTGTTATAAGGAAGTCTTGGATTCCAAACTTTTTCTAGCATTGCTGGTGTTTTTCCAGTAGAAGAATGGATTGATGTCTTATATGCTAGTTCAAGAGCTGGTATTAGTGTACACCAATCATGGTTAAAACCATCAGAATCTCTGAATTCTAGCCCATAAGCACAGAATCTTCTGATCATGTCCTCTAAGGTCTGTATCATTCTTTCTTCTAAACCATCAGTTTGGGGATGGTAAGCTGTTGAGAATGATAGCTTTGTCCCAAATAAGTTATGGAGATTTGTCCATAATGCTGAAGTGAACTTTGGGTCTCTGTCACTTATAATATTCTGGAATAAGCCTGTATGGCTAATAGCTTTATTCCATATCATTATGGCTGTGTCCATAGCTGTGTCATCTTTATGACATGGTAAGAACATGGGAGTTTTACTGTATCTGTCAACTAACACTAGGCATGCATTATAACTCCTGTCTCCTCCTGGAGGTAAAGCTGTTACCCAATCCATAAGAACTATTTCCCATGGGGATTTTGGTTCTTGGATTTGGATAATAATTCCAAATTTCTTTCCTGTGGCTCTGTTGGCTTTTTGACATGTGTCACAGGTTTGGCAGTATTCTGTAACATCTTTATTCCAATTTGGCCACCAAGAGCAGGTTTTCACCCTCTCTAGTGTTCTATCTTCTGAAAGGTGTCCAGCTGCAACACTGTCATGACATTCATGTAAAATGGTGTTTATCAGGGTTCTATCTGTTAAGGCCATAACACATGTGTGTTTTGTTCTATGGTAAAGGATTCCATCAAGGAGGTGGAATCTTCCTTCATCATATGCCTTTTTCCATGTTTCATCCAGTTTTGATGAAAGTGATGGGTCTTTGCAGTTTTTCATTAGAAGTTGGCTTAAGATATGGCAGTTTTTGTCTATCTTATAGCTTTCTTTAACCTGGTTAAAGAATTCTGTGCCAATATCTGTAACACATATTCCTTCTATATGGTGTTCTTCTTGTGGCACCCATGCTGGATTGTCAGGGGTATTTGCTAGAGCCCAGCTGCTAAGACCATCTGCATTTTTATGGATATTACCAGATTTATGAACAATAGTCATATTTCCTCTGTATTCTTGGATGGCAATTTGCCATCTCAGCATATGTCTATTTGGAGTCTTCATATTTAATAGTGATTTCACAGCATTACAGTCTGTGATTACATCAAATACTGTGCCATCCAAATAATAATTCAGTTTTTCTAAAGCCCACACTAAGCATAAGCATTCCATTTGGCTGGCTCCATACCTTGCTTCTGTTGGCTTTATCTGCCTTGAAATGAAACAAATTGGTCCTTCCACTGGTTTATCATTGATAATTTGTGTTTGGTGAAGTGCAGCACCTAGTCCTTCTCCACAAGCATCAATGAATAGTTTGAATGGTAGTTTCCAATCTGGCATTAGAAGAAATGGGGAATTTGTTAGTGAATTTTTCAATTCTTCATATGCCTTGACCCTTTCTTCAGTCATTTCATAAACTGTTTGTTGGTCACATAATTTATATAAGGATTTGGCAATTTTTGCAAAGTCCTTTATATGCTGTCTATAGTAACTAGCAAATCCTAAAACTGATTGCATTTTTTTTTGGTTTGAGGCATTGCTTTAAGTAGTACTGCTGCTACTTTATTTTTGTCTATGCCTAGACT
The DNA here is from genome assembly GCA_023105745.1 of Austropuccinia psidii. Classification (NCBI taxonomy): domain Eukaryota; kingdom Fungi; phylum Basidiomycota; class Pucciniomycetes; order Pucciniales; family Sphaerophragmiaceae; genus Austropuccinia; species Austropuccinia psidii. Next base: position 31,709,733 of record JALGQZ010000011.1, read on the forward strand.
AAGTCCAGATACAACATGTCCTAGTGCTTTTAATTCACTATATGCAAAATGACACTTTTTCAAGGAAATTTTCATATTCACTTGGACTATTTTCTGTAGTTGAGCAAACTATGATATCATCAATATAGATAATTAACCATACTTCTGATAATTCTTCAGGAAATATGGTATTCATCATTCTTTGGTAATGGGAAGGTGCATTTTTTATCCCAAATGGCATTCTTAAGTATTCAAAAATTCCACAGTGAACTATTATCCTCAGTAGTTTTTTGGCATTGTCTGTTAAGACATTTTGATGAAAACCCTTTAAGGCATCCATAGCTGTAATGAACTTAGCTTGTGACAATTGTGTCAATGTCTCATGGATTCTAGGTATTGGATATCCATCTGGAATGGTATAGGTGTTCAGGGCTCTGAAGTCTCCTACCATCCTTGATTTTCCATTATGCCAAGTTATAATTACAGGAGTAGTAACTTCTACCTGTTCATTATGTCCAACTTTTCTTAATACTCCAAAGTCCATTAATTCTTTGATGTGTACCTCTAAGGCTTCTCTAGCCCTTGGACTAGCTGGGTAAGCTGGTCTTCTCAGTAAGGGTGGGTAAGGCTTTTCCACATTAAGAATTATGTCTACTTCATGCCCAATCATAGCACCTAGTGGCTCTTTGTCAGTTGCAAAGGCATCTTTGTACTTAAATAAGAGGTTAATCAATTTTTCTTTCATTTTTTCTGTTAATTCTTGATTGAATTCTGCCTCTTTAAGTTGTTCAGATATAAAAAGTTCCTTTTCTGGAATCTTTTCTTCCTTCTTAATAACTGTAATTTGTTTTTTGTTATTTAAGAAGCCAAACTTTTGTCTTTTATTGTCTCCTATAGTAAAATATCTATCCTTCTGGTTAGAGATATCTATACCATAGATTGATAAGTAGTCATTTCCCAGGATAAAGTGATTATTGGTACAGTTGTCCATTGCCACAAATTCCACTTTAATTCTGACACATTGTGAAGGGTGAGGGAAAATAAGTGTTAAGTCAATTATTCCAAGGGGCATCATGCTTTCACTTGCACTCCTAAATTTGACACCTTGGATTGGTATAAGTTTTTCTTGCCAGTCTGGAACAATTGTACTTAAATAACTTTTACCAACACAGGTGCAATATACTCCTGTATCCAAGTTCACCTTTGCTTCTTGCTTATCAACCATGATAATACTTATACTTGATTTTCCAGCTGTATATACCATTCCTCTTGCAGGTTTGGTTTTGTACAGTTTGGCATCTTGTACATTTGTCAGGTTTGTGTCAGATGTTCCAACTTGTGGTAAGTTTGAGTTGACATCTAGTACTTCATAAATTATATCAATATTATTAATTTCTGCATTAATTATATTGATTTCATCACTTTCAGAAGTTTCTGATTCGTCTGTCTCTTTTTCAGAGTCAGATTCCTCCTCTTTGTCATTGTGGTTTTCTGTTTCCACAATTTCATTGATTTTTGCCTTTTTTAGGCAATTATTGGCTAAGTGTCCAATACCTCCACATTTATGGCATTTTCTTTGCTCATTATTATTGGATGTACTGGGCTTGAAGGATTCTTTTAATTTATCTTTTTTGATAAATGGTTTATTTGGGCTTTTAATGTCCAATTTCTTCCAAGTCCTGCCAATTTTTGTTCTTCTCACTATGTCTTCCAGTGCATTAATGTACTCTTCTGTGGAGCATGGTTCTATACACCTGCTTCTTAGGGCATGTTCTAGCTCTCCTCCACATTTCTTGAGTATTTTCATATGCACCATTTTTTGTGACATTTCTGGGTACAATGCATTAAGTCTTTCAACTTGTTTTAAGAACCAGGTTAAAGGTTTTTCTTTGTCTGGGTCAAAGAAAGAATTTTCAAATGCATGTTCTATTTTATACCTCCAGGCATCATTTGCCCACTTGGTGATTATTTCTTGTTTCCACCAAGACCAGGTATTTTTGCCATTTGTTTGTCTTATGCCATAATACCATCTTTTTGCAGATTTTTCAAACAATGGATGCAATCTCCCAGTGATTAATTCATCTGGTATTGCATAGTCTTCTTGTAATATGTCAATTGTTTTAATAAATGACATGTGGTCATATTCACCTTCTCCTGTGAATGTTGGCCATTCTTTCAGCTGAGGTTCTTCCTTCATTAGGACTTGGTTGTTTTCTTGGTGACTCAAGTCTGTTAAGAAAGGATTTGTCAATTCCTCTTTTGTTTTAACAGGGATTCTTATATGGGAAAATGGAATTGATAACTTTGGCATATTTAAATTAGCCTCATTCATTTTATCCATTTTTTCAGTAATAAGCCTTATTTCACTTTGAATATCATCTTTTAGATGCATTCTTGCTTCATCACTTTTTTCCACATGGTCCAAAAGTAATTTTTGGTGTGATGAAGTCTTTTCTTCAAATTTTTCTACAGAAATACTTAATTTGTTTAATTTTTCTGTAAGATTGTCAATACTCACATCATAATTGATTGTCAAAGTTTTCTCTTTGATATCACTTATATATTTGTACAATTCTTGTTGTCCTTGTATTAATTTCTGAGTATTGTCAATTGATACTTTTGGTTTATTATTTTCAATCATAAATTTTATGTTGTCAATCTCTTTCTTTTTTTGTACAACAATTTTTTTTAAAGAAGATAAATTATTATTTATTTCTTGTAATGATAATAAACTATTTTTAATTTCTTTTAGAGGTAAAATACTATTTTTAATTTCTGTTAAAGTATTTACAACATCAGGAGACAAAGTTATTTCTTTGGGAAATGGGGTTGTCTCATTCTTTGTTCCTCTTTGTCTTTGAATTCCATCAAAGTTCTGGCCATATTGAAGACATTTTCCATGGCATCCTTTTGGATTTTGGGAATCCTGTAGCTTGGGGAATATGGTTTCCTCCAATTCTTTTTCTTGTTCTTCTTCCCTTCTTGGGGAAGTGGGTTGGCTTGGGGCTTGCTGGTAGAAGGTACTGGGGCTTCTTCCTTGGTTGCCTCCCTCTTTTTGGTGTGGTAATCCTTGATCTTTTTGATTTGAGGTTTGGATGACAGTGGATTCCATCCATTGGAGTATTTCACTATCTCCTCCTCTTTTAGGAATTTTTTCAGGATGTGCCAGGAGTTCATTACTCCTTGGTGTATTTGTGGCAACATTTCCCAATCTTTGTCCTTGTACACTGTGTAATACTGCTTGTACTGGCTCATGTAGATGTCTATTTGAGCCCTCTGAATGTGATTTGTACCTATTTGAGTTACTCATACTTAGTTCCAATTCAGGCTCATATATCATGGGCATTTCTGGGACTTGCCTTTGGGATAAGGCACTTCCTTGTGTGGATTCTGTTCCACTGGGGATATTTCCCTTTCTTTTCCCTTTTGAGGGATCAGTTCTACCTCTGAGTCCAGCTCCATCTGATTGGATGGAGTATTGGGAACCTCTTCTGGTAGTCATAGTTTAAGGAATAAGACCTTCAGAGTCTTGAATGGTGGGTCCTGGAAAGTCTAGTTTCTTAGCTTTCTTTCTTTTAGTGATAACTGGTGTTGGAGAACTTTGACAAGTTTCTTCAACCAATCTCTCAACAGTAGTTTGGTTGTCTTCTGTTGGGTTGTCTTCAAACAGTAAAAAAGACAAAGAAATATAAGTCTTTTTATAAGAAGTGTTATTTTTTGGCAAGATATGGCAATTTTCCACGTAGAAATTGCTTTTATATCTTTAAAAAATTGAAATGAATAAAGAAATGAATAAAAATGAATAAAAATCATTTTTTTATTGGTTTTAAATATTTTTTAATATTTTTTATATTTTTATTTTTAAAGAATAAAATAAAAAAATGAATATGATTCCTTATAAAATTAAATTATAAAAATTATTTTTAATTTATAAAATATCTGTTTTAATCACTAGAGTCACTCAAAGAAATTTCTTGCAAGTCTAAGGATGTGAAAAACCATGTGTAAGACAGTACAATTGCTTTCCAAATGCCTCAATAGCTTTTAAAATCAATAAAATATAAAATTATTGTATAATTTTATGATTATAAATATAATTTATTATTGGATAAGCCCAATTAGAATCTTTTTAAAAGGTCTTTTAAGTAAATATCACGGCCAGACCCCCAAATGTAAGGTTTGACTATGAAACAATAAGTAAAAATTACTAATATTTCACTTATTGTACTATGAATGTCTTATGAATGAAATAAATAAGATAAAAATAATTATAATAATAAATACTTATTATAATTATGGTGTAAAAATAATTATATTATTAATAAAAATATAATAATATAATTTATATTTTAAAATATAATATAATAAAATAAATACATTAATATGAAATAATTAATATATTTAAAAGCACTTTATTATTGTTACAAACAAATAATAAAGGCGTAAAAAATTGTTTTTTATTAATAAAAAACAATTAATAACAATAATATTACTAATATTAAAGTTATAAATTAATATAAATACTATTTATATTAATTAAAGAATTATTAAAAGAATGATATAGAGAAAATTATTAATATAAGAGAAAATAACCTACTTTTAACACTTAATATAATAATTTTGAGATATTTTACGCCAAATAATATAAATACAACTTATACAAATTGTATTTACAATAAAAAATAGAGAAATTACAAATATTCTTGATTTTTTACGTGGAAATGAGTTTTAGAGAGATTTTTAACAAAAACAGTTAAAACAAATGATTTAATCACGTCAAAATTTATGATTATAATAAAGATGAACTTTGGTCTTTAATAATATACAAGTTTTATATATAAAGAATAAAGATATTATCTTTTTGTTTGTATTTATTTAATGTTTTTGATGCGTCTGAGGGGAAAACAGAGTAAAAAGAGCTCTATTTATAGTAAATACCTCCCTCCTAGAGTCCAACAGGCTTCTAGTAGACGCTTACCGATCATATCCGCTGGAATTGATCAATATTTTAAGGTTTGAGGATGATTACATCATGATCAAACCATATTACATCATTATTACACCATTATTTAGGGTTAACACTATAACTCTAAGTTTGATGACATCAGAGGCTTGGCAGAACCCCAAATTTCGTGGATTTTATTAGTTTTAATCATAAACTAATAGTATTCACCAACTGTATCACTCATATGACTTTTAAACTTAATTTAAGGTTACAGTAGGTGATCATAACTGCTTAATTTAAGCTCAAACTTTGATCTTTAATAACTTTGAAGTTTTACACGCTACAGAAATTCAGAGAGTGAATTCTGATAGCCTGGAAAACCTTATTATGCTTCCAAGAGCTTTTCATTACATCATCAAAACTCTAATTTTGATGATTTTTCTTGTAACTCATCTTTTCTGTCGAAATTCAATATTTCAAACTTCAAACCATGATTTCAGGGGGTTGTACCCTGAATTTAATAATAAAAATTACATCATTCTTCACTAATAAACTAGTAGAGTCCAAGTGTGTACTTTTTTTTAAGTTTGGACCACTTTCACAACAAAGTGGTCAACAGCTCTGTTGATTTTTATCAATATTTCATCATAGGTTTTAACCTTGATTATAATTTGTAAAAAAAGTTTATATCTGTGTTCTTACAGTAATTACGTGGTAACTTTATTTTTGGTTCATCACTCTATCTTGTATAGTTTAAGAGATATTAGCTATGATCCTTGAATATATGTGTTGACCAGAAAAGTGCATATATTCAAGTTAATTCCTTAAGTATTAACTTTGGAAATTAGCTCATTAATTGTTTTATGTGTTACTTTTCAAGGGGAATCCAATGGTACAATTTATTTTACATGTTGTTTCATTGGTTCTTGAAATAAATAAGGATATATGGCTTTTATAAGGTCTTATTCCTTATAACTCAGTAAATATTGACTTTACAGATATGCCATAAAAATGGTATATGTGTATTTCACCATGGGTAATCCAATGGTATAATTTATTTCACATGTTGATTCATTGGTTTTTAAGTTAAACCAATTTTTGTACCAATTTATGGTATTTTTCTATTTTTAAAGTAATTATCTTAAAGGTATAATTATTCTGAGTCTTTCTTGTGACCTTATTGGGTATGTGGTCATATCTCAAAGGCTCACAAGATCAGTGGCTTTCAGAAAGTAAAATACCTGATTCCAAAACTTTCTCAGAAGATTCAGCCATCATAGAAGACAAGTTACTTGATAAAAAGTATGAATTGTGCACTCTTTTTACTGGAAAAGTATAAGTTGAGATCTTACACAGTGGATTATACCCCCCCAAAACATTCGGGGCTATACTATTCAATGAAACATTGAAGCATAATTTCCTTTTGTGGTAGGAAATGTGATCCTGTCAGGTATGTGTGACATACCCATAAGGCACAAATTACATCTGATACAATTGATTTAATGCTAAAACGACTTGTTAAGTGAAATCAAAACAAAAAAAAAACAAAAATAAGTAAATTTCTTTTTTCTAAACAAAGTTATGGATAATACGTCATTTTTGGATTCTAAAGCAAATATAAGCTAGGAGAGACCCATGGGGTGTTATAAAAAAATGGCTTTTTCTTTTGTTATTGAAAGGTTTAAGACTCTTGCATTACAAATATAAATTCTCAGAATTTTTATTGTGATTTTTGAATTTTCAATCTTATGCTTAAAATCACAGGTGAATAAGGTTTATGTGAACTTACAAAAATTTAGTTATAATTGATGTGTGGTGTATATTTAGTGAGTTGTCTCAGGATTTGCCATACAGGATGTAAATTCTGGGTTGGCTCAATTTAAATTGATTTAAATACACCGTATGTCTCAAATAAATAAAAGTCCAAAAGTCATACAATAAGGTGGACAAAGGAAAAAAGCCAAAGAGAGCCAGGGTACCCAACATTTGAAATCTGCAAGAACTCAATTAAGAGTCTCCACCTTTATTGGAGGATCTTAAACCTTACTTGAGGTTTAAGATTAGATATTTATTGAATATTAAAGTTTCAACTGGCTTATCCCCCATTTTCACAGAAATTACAAGCTGCCAAAGGGTAGATCCTCATATGCAGACTGGTAATCAAGGTTTTAAGAACTGTCAAAGATTCATTAAGCTTAAGAAATCTTGGATACACTTAAACTTTAAATCTATAAGTGTTCAAGCCTTATCAAAAATTAAGGTTTGGTTTGTATTTCTTTTTTATGTGGTAAAAGAGCAATAACATGAAAAATTCATTACTATTCCAATTACTAATGGATTTTCTTGAATGTTTCACACACCTTACAATAAAGTGTTATCTGTGTATAAATTATACTTTAAGCATATTTTTGAAACAGGAGTTGTTGGTAATTGGCCTTGAATTTTGACTTTTTTAATTATTCTTAAAATTAATCATGATGTCTTTACAGAATGGTTAAAAATCCAGTTTTAAAAAAAAAATCTTGAAGCTATATTCTCAAGTTGTTCATGTGATAAAAGTCAATATATATAAACTTATTTCATATTCAAACTTAAGATAATGAACCCAAAAGACAATTAAAGCTACTTGGAATTAAGAATAACACTGGTAATCTTAAATTGGATTTTAAAATAAGTTCCCTCAAGTTAATAGCCTTATTTTTGAATACGGTTTTTAAGTTTTGACTGTAGCATGCCCTCTATATTTATTATGAATCATTAGAGCTTCTCTGGAGGAAAAAGAAAGCCTTTAAATCACTGTTTTTGTACAGAACAATCACAAATAATTGAACAAGACATTTTAAAGAGGTAATATTTTATTAAGTATAAAATGTTTTATACTATCAAAGTAGATTATGAAGTTATTTTACTATTTATAAATAGTAAAAAAATAATTAAATCATAGAATTTAGATTATACTGTTTTAACACCAATAATAGATCTTATTGTATGAGATTGTTCTCTTAAAACATTTTTCAAATCCACAAGTTTCCTCTAAAAACTGTTCAATATTATTTTATCATGAAAAAAATTGTTTTATTCCTTTAATATATTGATTTTTTGGCGTGTTTTGAACTTATAAACATTACTTAATACTATAACAGTTTCTGTATGACTTATTTTCTTAAATAAATATTAAAAGTAAGTTTTCTCTAAATTTCTATATCTTTATTTATCTATTATTAGTTTTCTTAAATATAATTTCTTTATAGGATTTATCTCCGCACAGTATGTGTGATATTTCTTTTATGAATAATATTTATATTATTTATAAGTGGATAAATATTATCATTTTTCCCCACATATAATTGTCTCATTAACAGCTTTTATATTTCTTATTATTCTAACTTTCATTGACTATAATAATAATAGAGTAATTATAATTTATTCTAATTTTTAATATTTTAATTATTAAACTATTAAATAATAAGTTGTTATATCATATTCTCTACTGAGGACAGTCATATTACTATTGATATTTGCTACTATTATAAATACTTCCATAGACAAACCTTACAACAATACTAGTGATTAAAACGGTTAGCATTAATTTTCTACTAGAATCAACTACAAGAAGTATTAATAATAAAAAATCTTATTCAAATGATATAAAATTAATTTAATGTATAATCATCTTTTGCAAGAATAATTATGAATATAATTCTTGAAGGAAATTATTGCTAGAGGAAAACTTGAATGATTAAGAAAAGCCAATCACTAATGCTCCAATAATACCTTTAAAACAACTAGTAGAGCTATTTGAATGATTATATGTGTATTTAAAGGATCAAAAATTGATTCATAGAGTTAATCCAATTACATATAGTGAAACATTATTGTAATAGTTTATTTCTATTATTTCATATCTTGCTGATTGATTTAGAAACATTTGATACACTTAAGAAAAAAATCAACCCATGCTTGCTTGTTGGTACTAATGATATTTTTGAATAATGAAATTATTTGGAAAAAAAGAAAGAGGGGGCCTCTTTGAAGGAAAAAAAAGCTTTCAGAGAAAGTCCATGGAAGAAACCAAAAAACCAATGGGTGAGAAGCCATTAATCCTCTTTGGAGTATTGGTTACACCACCTGTTGTCATCTAAGATTATCATAATTACTTAATTAAGTCACTTTATGTGACTACCAACCCATTTATGGTTAGAAATGAAGCATTAGCATATTTCAATCCCTTCTATCTCAAAGTAAAAATTAATTTCTCAAATTTTTTTCAGTGTTTCATTTGTAATCATCAAAAATGGAGTGTAAGTAGAACATTTAATTTGGATTATGAAAAAGTAATTCTGGGTTCTATATAGAGTATCCCTTTCTCCATTGGTACGTAAATCTTCAGAATTATTTGTTTAAAATTGTATTTTCAATGAATTGTTGAAGTTTTAACCTTATTACTACGTAGAAAAGCAAATGGCACAATAATAGCTGGTTTCCATGAGGTAAATGCATAGATACTAGTCAAAAAATATTTTAATTACTCGTTTATGGTTTTTCCATTGAAAATCATTAATCATTGACATGTTTACAGGAGTAAAAGTTGCTCATTACCTCCTTGTCATGTCAAAATAGCAGCTTATTTGCTATTTTCTTATGAATGAATGGGACTTTAACTTGGTAACCAAGCTCCCAAAAAGCTTAAGTATACTAACTGGGCCATTATCAGCCATTTATTCAGCTTTTAGAGGTATCCATGCCTCAGTGTTGGGTAACCTGACTCTCTTTGATGTCACTTGTGCCCCTATGCTATTTTCATGTGAAAAATAGTAATTCAGCCTTCAAGATTGATATCCAGGTATGGGTGTATTAAAACTTTATTCAAGAAGAAAGTAATATTTAGTTCCAAAAACATCCATAACAATACTCTTAGTGTATATTTAATCTGGGATTGATCATATTTGAATTATTTTGGCATTAAATTGAGAAAAACAAAAAGTTTCCAAATACTTTCATGGGCTATTGATGATGTGGTGTTTAAGTGTTTTCCATATTACCACCTCATAGAGATAACTTAAGCTTATGAGTTCTATCAAGATACCCTAGGTCACCGTTTGTGTAAAATCCAAATCTAGCCCTAAATCCATGGATTTATTTACTCACAAAAAAGTTTATTCTTGTTTTTTTAAATCAAGAATGATAAATTTGGATATGTTTATGACTTAGGGGTTATTCATAGTTCAGAATTTCTTTCAATATGAATTTTGGCTTATTTGGGTATGTGAAATATACCTCAAGGCTCACATCCAATATCTAGTATCTCTGAGAACTTGACAATTTTGTCAAGTTCTCTTGAATGTTTCACCAACATGACTTAGCATAAAATTCAAAAGAAATACTAAGGATAAAAGTCAATTGTGGTATATGTGAATACCTGAGAATTCCATTTGGTAAAAAACATCCCCTTCCAACTATCAAAGGATGATAAATACCATATTCCATGAAGAGCTTTCAGAGAGATGGCTTATCACATATTTCTATTATATAAGAGTTTTTTCATAAAATTGGGAAACTCACTTGAAAATACTAGGAATAGTCCAATTCTAAAATTTTAAGTGCAACATGAAGGTATTCTTCATAAATTTTGACTTTTCATATAATGAACTGAAAGCACTTCGACCTGTAGTATCTGGAATAAGCCTTAGAATTTATACAAATAAAGTAGCAGAAGTATTACTTAAGCCAATTCAACAAATAAAGGAAGAAATTCAATATCTCTTAGGACTTTCTGGATACTAAAAGGGCTTTCCAAAAATTGAAAAATTTCCTTTTAAAATTTTTTACCACCAACCAGTCTATGAGATGACTGATGAAAGGGTTAAATAATATGGAGAACTCAAAAGATCCCCCACACATTCCCCTTTTCTCTTGATGCCAAGTTGGAATTTGCCTATCAAGTGATATATGGTTGCTTGTCAAGAAGGATTGTGTTCTGCACTAAGCCAAACAAAAAACATCAATGAAAAAACTGTTGGGGAACCAATTTTCTTCTCTAGGAAAATAAAACCAACAGAAGCCAGATATGGTGCAAGTCCAATGTAATGGCTTTTTCAAGTATAGATTCTGGATAAACTACATTATTAACTTGATGAAATAGTCTTTCATGTTATGAAATAACTTGAAGATTTAATATAATCAATAAAAATGAAGAGTCCAAGGAGAAATATTTAAAGATGTAAGATTGCTATCCAAAAGTACAGAGGAAATATGACAATAGTCCACAAGTCTGGTAATATTCATCAAAATGCAGATAGCCTCAATAGATGGGCCCTATCAAATACACCTTAAACACCAGCATGGGTGCCACAGGAAGAAGAAAATCATTTAGAAGGAATATGAGTCACAGATATTGGCCCAAAATTCCTTCACCAATTGAGAATAACAAATATTTATTATTATATTTTCAATTGGATGAATTAGGGATAAAAGCTCATGACTCAGGCAGATTCTGCATATTTCATTAAATCATTTATCATAAAACTGAGAATACATGTGTTATTACTTTAACAGACAGTGTTTAATGAACTCTATACTACATTAATTCAATGCTAGTGTTGTATCTCGACATATCTCAGAAGATAGGATACTAGAAAGAGTCAAAACTTCTTCTTCATGATCAAATTGTAAGAATGTTGTTTCAGGATACTTTCAAACTTGTTATAGGTTCCAAAAAGCAAAAAGATCTAAAGCTAAAAAATTTCAAATGATGATAAAAAGAAAATAATCAAAAAAACCAAGGGAAACAGGGCATATGGACTGGCTAAAAGCCCTACCCCCAGGAGGAGACAGCTACTTTAACTCTTTCCTGGTATTAGTAGATAGATATATTAAAACACCATTTTCTTACCATTTCAAAAAGATTAAACATCTATGGATACAATCATAATGATATGGAATGAAGTAATGAGCCATAAAAGGTTATTCCAAAATATCAGAAGTGATAGATCACTTCAACTTGACGAACTAGTAATCCATTTGGAACAAAACTATCATTTTAAATAGCTTGTCACCCTCATAATGGTGGCAAGACTGAAAGAGTGCTCCAAAAACCACAAAATATGATCAGAAGATTCTGTGCTTCTGGAATATAGCTCACAGACCCTGATGGCTTCACCCATAATTGGTTTACTCTAATTACAGCCCTTAAACTGGAATGTTAGAGATAAAACTACTCACCAACTGGGAAAAATAGTTCAATTTCAGAAGAAGGTTGTAATTCAACACTCCTTTATGACACTCTGAAGAAGAAATTAGTCTACATTCACCAAACAGAAAGCTGATTAAAATAATTTCTTGAGAAATAAAGATATACTTCAAACAGATGTATGATTTTCTTCAAATATTAAAAAACAGGTGTTACAAAAGTCATAGATTAACAGGAATAACTGATCTAATGATTACAATCCCAAAATTGCCTGTAATTTTGATAAAAATGTTTCAGTTCCAGTGAAAAGGAATACGTTCCCCTAAGAGATATAGCATAACCTGAAGTTGACCCTCTAGAAGAAGTAGAATAAAATAAAACAGTAAAAGTTACCAAAGAAAGTAGGACAAGAAACAAAGGAGAAAGACAATACCTTTTGATGTATGGAAGCCCAAAACAAGAATATGAATGTCTACTTGAGAAGGATATAGCTAATCCTGATAAATTGTTAAGAATTTTCACAAATTAAAGAAGTCGAAAAGAATGAAACAGCTTGTGCATCATTGAGCTTGAACAATGAAAAAGTCTATTAAAGTGGTAGGACAGTTGATGATACCTGAAGCAACTATATCATATGGTGGTGCAATATCTTATGGTGGTAGATAATGGGAGGCTTTGAGAGAGGATCACATATCCAAAAATGTCACAGAAAATATAAACCTCATTTTAATAATACTAATTAAAACTCAAGCACTCAACTCCATTGAAATAAAAAGGCATAAGTTCTTGATTCTCTTAGAATCCGATGTATAGAAATAAAAAAGAAAATACACCTATGAATTTCCCATCCAAAGCTACATATATAATTTTTAATTCCATATCTGTAAGCCAAATAAATATTTGGATATATGCACTTTTATAATCGGTGCATATGTTGATGGATTTTAGATCATATCTTTTGAAAGACACATTGTAAGAATATGATCCAAAAACTAAGGTCAAAACAAAATCAATTTCAGAATACAGCTTTAAGATTTATATAACAAGATATACACAAAGATATGGATAATGAAGATAAATTAACCAAAAATAGTCATATCAGTTGACCACTCAAAACCAAAAGTGGTCTCAACTTAAAATAAAATTAAGTGGATATGTTAGTTCTCCTAGCTCAAACAAGAAGGACTTTTCTGTCATGATACTCAATGTTTAACCCTATCAAATCATGGTTCAATGTTTAAAATAGGAAATCACAAAAGAAGAGAGGACTCACAAGAAAAGTTATCAAAAATAGGGTTTTGATGATATGATGGAATACTCTTCACAGCTTTGTTAGGAAAAGCCAAGCTATTATAAGAATAAATTTAAAGCATAAAATGGATCATTTGTGATCTTTAACTTTAATCTTGAATTATGCTGAACATCTGAATAATACATTTATCTGTTGGATCTTGGTATTGTATGAGGAGAAATACCTTAATCCACGAAATTGAAATATTTTCCAAATCTATTATGTCAATAAATGCAATTTATAGTGATTAATTTAAACTATGGCATAACAAGGAGATAGGAAGGATTAATAATGATATAGTCATCCCTTAACATTTAAATACTTATCAATTCCAGTGAATATAATCCTTTAACTAGTTCCATGAGGTATCTGTTTACTGGAAGTTAGTATATTTACTATATAACAACCCCTTCTTCCTCTTTCCCCCCTCAGCTGCATCAAACTCAATTACATATTAAATATAGAGGTAAAACACCTTTTTCTGCTAAAGGTAACTCTTAAATTCTAAAAACATAAACTTATAGTTTGTATTAATAACTCAAAATTTGGTGATTATTTCAATATTGTGTTAAAATATGTTGAATTTTCTTCAAACCTCCAAATCCATGTAAAGATAGTAAAATTGGTATTTCTCATTATTTTTAATTGTAACTAAATTCTAAATAATCTTTATCTACTTATTCTAGCAGAAAATAATTCAAAATTATTATGTTGAGTGTTAAAAGCAGGTCACTTTATGTTTCCATAATATTTCTCTCTAAAATGATCCTTTATAAATATGAATCTTTGTGTATTTATTCATTTATTTAATATTAGGAGTATTTTAGTTATGAATTGTTATTTTTTCTGAAACAAAAGATGTTTGCAAAATCATTATTTGTTGGTAACAACACTAATTCACTATAATATATTAAATATCAAATTCTTAATATATTAGTTTTATTAAACTCCTTTTATAATATAATATATGTAATTTATATCAGTTATTCTTTATGTAAAAAAACAAAATTTACACCTTAATGAGAACAATATCCTCTGATTTGAGTTATTTTAATTCTTATTATCCATTATTATTACAAGATTAACAGTACAGTAGATAATATATTAGTAATTTTTACTTATTTTTTCATAGTCAAACCTTACAGCCTTCTCCCAACTGAAATGAAAAGTCAAAAAAATGAATGGAAACTTCTTGGAATAGATAGGTCACTAAATTTCTGGAGAACCTTTCTTCTTTTGCTCCCCATTTTATGTGAAGTATCAGCAGATAATTTTTAACTCCTTTATTTCATTTAATCTAACTGTATTCCCTGCCATTGTTGTATTCCCATATCATGTCGGCTTAATGGACCATAAATCTAACACAACTTGGATTAGAGAAACTGTCAATTAAGTTAAGGAACTATTACTCTCTAACCTGAGGGTATAAAATATCATCTAAGAATAATTTCACTATACCATCAAATGCTAAAAACTATGAAGGATTGGTTTACCCAAAATGATCATCAATTTTCCATTTATTTTGAATTATTTTTTTTTTTTTAATTCTATGTGGGTATCAAAAAATTACTAAAGAACAAAGGTCTGGAAGTATAATGATTTTATATAATATAACCTGTATTTTAGAAACATATCTTAATAGGGGTCACATTTCTACGGAAATTTCAATATGAATCACTTGAGCAGAGCTTAGTTTTCAATAAGTGTAACTGGGGCTTAATATCTGAAAAAGGGAAATCTTGGATCAAAAATTTATTGTAATTATTTCAAGGTAGAGAGATAAATGAATTCAAATTACATGAAAAATTTGTTAAATGGTATTTATGACCCATGTCTGTTAAAGTTTACCTTATTATCCTTGGCGAAATACTTTGTTGAGCTATTTGAGAGAGGTGAAGATGCTAAACAAGATTAAATCAATAAGGAAGGGAATTATGATTATTTGGTGTGAAGACATAACGGGAGTATTCAATAAAGGATATTGAAGGAATTAAAATTAATTATTCAAACTATTAATGTGGTAAAAGAGAGGACTTATATGTATGTTGAAATCAAATATTACATCATGAGGCAGGGTACAAGCTCATATTAATAACCAATTCAGCCCTTCTGAGTAAACGATTGATGTTATTAGTAATAAAGTAAGTTTATTAGTAATCGGTAGTGAATAAGGGATCCAGAAACTCAATTTAGCCAAGATTACCTTAAAATAAATTGAATAAATTACCATGGAAAGAAATTGAAGTTTCTCTACAAAATGAATGACTTAATTACAGTACGGGTAAGATGTTCCAAAACCACGGAGCCATATTTTATCATAAAGCTCACATGTGGTCAGCACAAATTCAAGACTTGAAATTCTTTCAGTCCCCTTCTTTCAGAATCCTATATTGGACCCAAAAACTATGAATAGAGCTCCTCTCTTACCCTGTTGAGTTTGTTCCCAGAATCAAAAAGGGACCTCCCCAAACAAAATTCAGCTTCCTTATTTTTTGGAGTAAAATCTTTTCATGAAAAAATTATTATTCCAATTTTCTACTTTATATTATAATTCACACTTTCTCTGAAAAATACCAGTGTTACCATATTTCCAAAATACTTTCAAAACCCTCAGAAAAGAAAATCTTATCATGATTCTTATGAAAATTTATTGATTATATTCTTTTGGATAGAAATATTTTATCAACAGTATTTACCTCATATCGCTTTAGTTTATCCACATTTAACAATTTATCACAAGTTATGCAAAAATTGCAAGATTTTATTGAATTTGAATTAGTGTTATAAAAAACATCATCAACTGAAAAAAAGAATTCAAAACAGAAAAAGCTATAGATACTGGAAGAAATTCAAAGAATCCTATTATTAGTATTATTCTTGAGTTTATTGTAGTAGTTTTCTAGATTTTGTTCATTAATGTGTTGCATATACATTAAACATGTCCTTTTGAAGCATTCACTTCCAATCAGGATTTTCAGTGATAGAGAATCCCTTTATGTTTGATAATTGTGGATAAACCTATTCCAGAAAATCAAAATTTCAATAGAAATGTCAAATTCTTCCATCCTGAAACAGATGTACAGACAGGGAGGGTAAGGAATATTTTAGAACAGCATTTTTTTGATGTATGTTAGAAACCATCAGGAGCCGTGGCATACCAGGCCCCCTTTGTATTTACTTTCCTACAATAATTCAGAACACCAATAAACAAAATAATCTCCCCTTTGAGCCATTTATGATAGAAATCCAGCGTTTATTAAATTCAAATTTCTCAAGAAACTCCTGCCCAAAATTTATCACTAAAACCTGAATTAGCATAGCAAGTGGTAAAATAATTAGCGTAAGAAAATAGGTGTTTCCAAATGTATGCAGATGAATATAGGTCAATTCCACTTTATTTCAAACGTGAATACAGAGTATGGCCGGCTTCAAAGTACATAAAAGCATGAAACAAATGACAAAAGCTTTCAAAAAGGTTTTTTGGACTATTTTCAATTCTTTACAAGGTTGGAAGACATTTGTATCACCTCATTTTGCACCGAAAATGAAATTAATTTCACCCTGTCTTCCATTATTCTTTATTGGATCCTTTCAAGAAAGCCACTATCCCAAATTTCCGTCAATTTCCATCCCCAACAGTCAAAGTGAAAGGGAAATAAGAATATAAAGTGGCACAGGCTCTGTACTTAAACCTCAATAGAGGAGAGGCTTGAATCTGCTATAGTGGAAAGGATTCAGTGGAAAACAGAAATTAGCACTTGGTAGCCATCCGACAGCCTTGTCACCTCAGGGGAGTTTTTAAAGGACTTTCACTCTATTTATATGTCACAGGCACTCTTCAAATTGAAGAGGGATTGGAACTAAGTATACAGACTTACTTATGAAGGTTGCAGAGAGGATACTCAAAGAATAAAAGCAAGAGAAAAAGAGTATAGTTTTTCATTAATAAAGATTTTTTAGCCAACCACATATAATCCTATACTTCTGTTGAAACCTGCTCAGAAAGTAGAAGAGGATTGATCAGGATATGAAAGCCAAGACTCTACTGGAGAGGTGAGTGAATGCTGAGACTGAATTAAACAATAAATAATATAACACATAGAAATGAGAAATAAAATAATACTATTTGATAAATACAATGTTTTAATTGAATGGAGGAAAAAGCCCTAGGTGGATAAAGGGGGGCTGGTATATGTAAAAAATACCAGCCGAGAGTTTGAGTGCTGAGAACCAGGGGCCGTATCATGGAAAAACTTGTATTTGAGGTGGAGACCTGTATTGTGATATCCAATACAGGTATTTGGACCTTTAGTTGAGGCTTGACTTTATTGAACTGTATTTTGTCAAAATTTAATGAAACCCCCTTTCTGATTGGGTTTGGAAGATCTTCAATGAATAATTATCATGAAAAAAAGCTACCCCAACTTGCATGAGCAGCAGGTCCAACCCAGGTCCAACATACTTTTAACCTGAGTCTCAACCTTGGTTCAAACTTTGAAATCTTTTTTTAAATACTTTCTGTCAGCCTGTGACTCAAAACCAGATCACAAGCATGACAGCCAAATACCATAAGCCAATGGTAGAGCAAAATACTACCAAAACATGCAGCTGAGCCAAACCAGCTCAAATAGTATCAAAAGAAATAGTAAAGTCACCAGTCTCCAAATATACAAGTACCATCATCATAGGACAGAGAATAACAAAGTTATTCTTGCTCAATAAATTTTCTGAGCATAAACCTCAATTTTCACCTCTCATCTGAAATCCAGAGGAAGAGACTTAACCCCATAAAAAGGGTATTCAAATTGAAGCTCTCATTCAGGGCTATGCAATTGTACTAGCCAAACTGAGATAGCACCAAAGCTACAGAAGGTATGGCCAAAATGAGGCCAAATAAGGTTCAATAAAATATTCACCTCTCATATACCTTCTACAGTTTTAGTTTGGGATACTTAAAGTGGGGTCATTATGGAAAGAGCACAATCAGGGCTATCTGATGGTGCCATCAATTTCGCCATAGATCATCTCAAACAATAATTATGGAGCAAACAAGTTCCATACAAATTTTGAGAAAATCATATATCTGGATATCAAATGTTGCACATGGCATAGCTTTTCCATATTTCACATTTCCCATACCAAATAAGGTACCATTTTGTAGATCTCATCCAGGGCTACCCAATGAATCAAAATTGAGCTCAATATCTTGAGAACTTACAATGCTATAGCAGTTTCAAAGTTAAAATCTTACCATTTTGTCAATACACCTTTACTGTGGGGTAAAATCCCATAAGTATGATAATGAGGTATCAAATAGACAAGTAAACCTGTTTATGACTAGATACCTCATATTTCATTCAATAATGGGGTCCTATAAATGTTCCTTACAGCTTTCTACACGTCATACATATCACAAGAGGGCTGTGTGGTCTGCAGATGAAAGTTTTCACACTATATTGGGGAAAACTGCCCATATGTGGTTTCAAAACCACATCTGAGCCCAATACAGGGCACACAGGCTGTGTGTAAACCAATAGCCAGTACTTTGAAGTGAAAATTTTTCACTTCCTCTATGTGGATTGTCCAGAGGCCCTTTCCACCCCATTTCAGGATAAAAGGAGGCCTTTCCTCTTCCAGAAAAGGAATCTCCATCCTGCTCTTGAATCCCTACATAGTACAACTGTTCAAAACAGTTATACTCTTGGAAAATAACCAGGTATACCTTAATTAGTGTATTTTAGCTCTTATCATAGTAGCCCAACTGGTCAGACTACACCCAGGGATTTCAACAGTGCTCACCACCACTATTCCTCATAGTAAACCCCTTACGTTATCAATTAAAAACCCTTTCAAAATTTAAATATCCGTGTCACAGTCAGATTTAAAGTTATATATACATTTATTTACCACTTCATCATAGACTTAAGCTAAAACATTCAGCCACAGCTTTTGAAATTAAGAACATGTTTTAATTAAAATGCAAGATTATGGATTTTCCATGATCTTTCTTTTTCTCCTCATATATAACAACCCACCATTAATTAATTCAAGACGCTTTGGAATTCAACTTCTTTCCAACAGAAAAATACACTTCTCTTTTAAGTATCTGTGAAGACTTATTCACATGAATTCTATTTACCTTACCAATTGAAAGAATGAACTCATTTCACATGTACTCACAATTACAAAAACATTAATCATCAACATGTTTTGAATGAAAAACTTCAACAAATAAAAAGAACTTTTAAATAAAGGGAACATTTGAAGAAAACATTTTCCACTATATGAGTTTTCTCTATTCTCTTACATTGCTTGAGTACCTGTTAAAAGGTATTACCCAAGTATGAAACATTTTCTTTATAAATAAATACCTTGCATATTACTCATTAATATTGCATATCCATGTTGAAGGAGTTGTTTCCAGTAGTATTTGAAGCTTAATTTATAGCCAGTTTTTTCAATTCAGAAGGAGTATTCTTACTTTTGAATATATGTACTCTCATCTTGACCATTAAAAAGATTACTTGTTATATTTTTTAAACATTCATGAGAGTCTACTCAATTTGTTTAGAAAAACTCATTATAAAACATCTTTTCCAATTTAAAGTTCCTTTTCTGTCAATTATGTTTATTCTCTAAATTAAGTACAATGGTAGCCATTATAATTAACTCAATGTTTTTGAAAAAGATTTTGATGTTATTTTTAATACCACATAATCATACACGCTCAATGAATATTTCGCTAATTTTCTATATTGAGCTTGCAAAGAATCCAAGTACTGAATTTTTACAGTTTTCATTTCTGTTCAACCTTATTCATCTTTCAGGCCAGTTATTTATTTCCATACATGTTAATTTCTTTTTTCAGTTTTCCTCAGTGGTTCAAATCTTATTTATTATAGTATTTACCCTGAAAAAAGTGCAAATCATCAACATGAGTAATATTGATCAAAAGGAAAAATAGCCTTTTTTCAAATTTCGATATTTTTCTTTTAGTTTTGACTGTTTTTTTGGAACCTCATTTTCTTTATTATATTTTAGGTTCTCTGTAAACATTTATACTGATTTTTTCTTCAACGATCAGAAAGAGGCCAATTTTTGTCTCCAATTTTTTCTCATTTTTTTCAAATTTTTCATTTTCTCTTATTTTTCAGAATTTATTGATTTTTTTCTGATGTTTTTTTTCCTTTGATTACTTTGTATTTTTTGTATTTAATCATTTTTTTTAGTATTTTAAGAGATTTTCTTTTATTTCAATGAAATTATTTTTTTGCCTATTTTTTTCCAAATTTTGAACTCCTACATTTTTAATTTTACTAATTTGTTTTTTTTTGTTTTTTGATTTTTTTCTTTCTTTTTTAATTTCAATTTTTATGTCTTTATTTTTCATTTTTCAGCTTAAAAACTCCAAATTAGTGAAAAAGCCCCAATTTGGAGAGTTTAATTGCAAAAAAATAAAAAATTTAAAGTTCAAAAAAAAAATGAAATTTTAATTTAAAAAAAAAATTGAAAAAATAAAATTTAAAAAAAAAGTTAAAATTGAAAAAAATGTTCTAAAATGAAAAAAAATGAAATCAAAGATGAAGAAATTAATAAAATTGAAAATTAAAAAAAATTGGAAAAACATTCAGTAATCTCTGGAGAAGATACTACGCAAGCTTTTCTGTCTCAAAAAAGGGAATTTGAAGAATATTTCTAATTTAGGTAGCTCTTATGGATTTCTGAATGATTAATTAAGGATAGGAGGTCTATTTTATATTTTCAAACTAAATATTACCAGTTAAACTTTCTACTAAAATGAAATCCAACATTTCTCCATAGACTTTAGATTTTGCTCATACGTATACAAAAATAAATGTACAAAAATTAAAGACTTTACATTTCTACATTAAAAATCTTGCTAGTGATTTTTCCAGAAATAGAATAGTTGAAGCTTAAATGATGGTGTGTTTATTTTCGCGATTCCCTCACTCTCAGTGATGTTTCACTAAAGTAAAAAGGTTAATAATAGGCTCAGAGGAATTTTTAACTTCAAAATTGTTTGTTTTCCGCAACCAAATAAATGGATAAATATTTCATAAGTGTATTGTATGGCAATTCTTTATTCTGTTTTATCAAGCTAAATAATCCTGGAATTATTTTATGTCAACTTTCAAAGAAATTGTTTTTTCTTCATTATCTCAAAGAAAAACAATACGATTCCCACCATTTTACACCCCAGTTCTTATTGAAACTCTGGATAAAGTTTGTTCCATGCACCTTTGAAGTATGTGTTTTTTTTCAATTTGAGAATGTGTTATTCCCATTATTTTTTCTATATAATGAGTAATTATGTGATATTAAAAGTCAATACTCATGAAAATACTAATTATAGATGATCAAGTTTTTTCTTCCAATATAAGTCAAAATTCTTTCAATTAATTCCATAGAATACAATGTATACACCACCAAGTGGCCCACAATTTTCTTTTATTAACAAATTCAGATTCCTTAAAAAGCCCTCATTTTCAAAATAACAACTTTGATGAAGCTTTTTGTGTGTTTCTTGAGTTTATTTTTTTCTTTTTCTTGAGCTTATTCTCAACGTATTTCAAATTCTTCTCAAACCTGTTCCCAAACCACCTACACTGGCTGGGTTGGAATGTTGTTAAAGCAAGGATAAGAGAAAATTTAATGTGGGAATTTTTAATGATGCATTACTTTTCTACACACCTTAATTATCAAAGTCCGGGAAGTATCTTGTTTGCCATAAATTAAAATGACTTCCCTGAAACATGGATTAAATCATTTGACAGAAATATGCTCCATCACCCTTTCAATAACTGTGAAACTAATAATATGTTTTTCAATCCATTTTTGTGCAAAATCTTCAAATTATGTTAAGGAATGACCCTTAAATTTAGAATAAATTTTAACTTAATTTTGTTTTGATCATGAGGGACTTATTCCACTGAGACCTTGGTCTTTTTATAATATCTAATAATTACAGGGCCAACATCCTTGCTTATTCTGTATTGCTATTTGTGTGCAGTTTAATTCTTATTTCATATACTTTCTATTGTTTATTTCATTTCTTCTCAAATATATTTTTATGAAAAAGTTTTCATACTTTAACAGTATTAATCCCAAACTATATTCATTTTCTCAATTTTTGATTGTATTTTTTTATGTTGAAATTTGGTTATTCACTGATTTTTTGATTTTTTTTGAATTCTAAACTTTTTACTAGCTTTGTAAGAGTTTTTTTGTTGGTTTCTTTTTGTTTCATTTTTTTACTTTTCCACCCTTTTTTTGTTAGTGGTAAATTTCGTGATTTTGAAATCAGGTTAAATTGGTTTCCTAATTTTTGGGGGCTTTGTTTATTTTTTTCAATTATCTTAACAAGGAATCAATTTCCTTTTTCTGATATTATTTTTTCCTGTTCCTCCAAATTGTTTTTAAATTATTTTTTAATTTTTTAAGGTTTTTGATTTTTTTCCATCTTTTTTCATGAAGCTTTTCTTTTTCAAATTTGAACTTCTTTTAATGATTTGTAATTATTTTTTTTCTTTTTTCATATTTTTGGAATACTGATGATTTTGTTGGACTTTTTTTCTCATTTTTTTTCTTGAATTTTTGAATTTTTTGAATTTTTTGAATTTTTTATTTTTTTTCTTTCTTTCTTGCTTTTTCTCATAGGGATGTGAAAATTCCAAATAAGTGCAAGAGCATCAATTTGGGGTTGTGTTTGGTTATTTTTTTTCACTAGCGCTATTGCAAACAAATAACCAAACAGAACTCCAAATCAGATGCTTTTGCACTGATTTTGATTGTTCACACCCCTCTAAATTAAAATAAAAATGTATAAAAATTAAAAAAAATGTAATAATAAAACAGAATTAAAACATCAAAAATTTCAAAAAATCCTCAAAAATTTTTTAAAAAAAAAACAGACTCAAAAAACAAAAAAAAACACAAAAGATATCATGCTTAAACATAAAATTAAATAATATTAAAGAAAAAACCAACAAAAAATTCCAAAACCCAGCAAAAAAGAGAAAAACTGATTCATACTATTTCAACACACAAAATGACTTAAAATTGAAAAAAAAAGACAAAAATTCAAATAAATATTCGCGCAAATGATTTTATTTTTTCCTTGAATAAAAATGAAATTCATTGATTTCTTATTTTGATTTTTCCCATTTTCTTAAACTTAAAATAATATTGATCATGAAAAAATGATAAAAGATGCAATTATATTTTGGGTAGTAAGTATCTTATCCCAAACATGAAGGAGGTCAAATAAAAATTTAAGAATTGCAAAGGTCCAATTATTAAGTTTTTTTCAGTTTTAAGCTTAGATTATTTTCCTAAGGGAAAAAATAAAGTATGTCATTGAGAATTTTTCCTTTGCACAACGAGAAAATAAAAAAGCAAATTGTAGTAAAATTTCATAACAAATGAAATGATTCATTTCAATAGTGGAAAAGCTCAGTATTCAAGCGAGTTTAAATGGAAAAATACCACTTAGAGTTAGTCTTTTTAGTTGTGTGGAGATCATCCTGTTAAATTTTAACAATTTACTTTATCGCGAAGAAATTATTCTTACCTTGTTGATATTTTAAATAATCAAGACAAAATTAAAATTATTTGAAGAAAATAATACAGATTTCCTTTATGTTACTTATGAGATAAAACTCCATTTCTTGATGCTTCTGAAAACATTCAATTGGAAATGAATTTGGTATAAAAGAAAGGAATGAAAAAAGTATAGTATATAAATCAAAAAATGATGCAAACCCCTGGGTATTCTCCTTAAACAGTGTGTAAAGCTACCTACATGAACAAAAAACAAGGTATGTAATGGATAATCTGCTGAGAATGCTTCTACTTTTGTATATATTATTTTTATATTTTTAGGTTTTGCAGCAAACAAATGGATAAACAAATGGTTTAGGGACCTTTGACTTGGGTCAGCCATTCTAAGATTATGATAAATTGAATACCCTTGAAATTGATTGAAATATGTCTTTGTAAGAAGTGTATTCTCCTAACGTGAATAATCTTAATTCACTCATTGATTGTGTTGGTGAGTTGTATGTATTGAATTTATGATTAAACAAAAAATAGCATGGTAAAACTCCAATCTTCCATTTTGATGGAGGAAAGTTCTAAATAGCCAAATTTGTGGCTGAAATTATCTGCAAAGATATTTCAATGTTGGAACCAAGGTTGAGCCCCACGTTGGAAGCAGGTTATACCTGGGTTGGACCTAATACCTCTGCCAGTGGTGATAGCCTCTTTTTATGGTGATTTGTACTTCAATTTTACTTCTTTTCTTTATTTATCCAAGTCTTTAAAGTGGCCCAAGTGAGTTTCCTTATTAATTAATTCCCAGAAACCCTTTCATTCCCCAAGAGACCCTTTCTGGGATGTGTGAATTTTTGCTACATGTAGCTGTTCCCATGATCTCAATAGCTCATTTTGCATCCTGTACCCCAAACCAATCCCTTCTTCTTGTTAAACAGGTTTTTTATCTTTCTCTAGGCTAATAGCTAGGAAGCCAAAGGGGTGAAGGTGACATCATGACATTTTTTGGTAAAACCATCTTTGAAAACGGAGTTCATATACCAAGGCATTCTTAGGATTCAGATTCTCCAAAAGCACTGTGGTATTAGTCACCCCTGCCCAGTATTCAAACTCAAGGTCAGAATTCCAAATAAAACATATTTCCTTCTCCACAGTGATTCTATTCCTAAATTCAGCATATGGGCTTTTGGCAAGGGTTTAAGGGGCCGAACTGAAATGGTTGATACCATTGGTGAGATAGAATTCTTTGAGGTTCTTATTCACAAATCACAAAACATTTTCAGATACTGTGTTATGATTTTTACTTTAATATTGAAATTTAATTCTTCTCATGTAGTTCTTGAATGATTCTTCGTCTTCAGATTTCTGTTGTGAGCAAGATAGCCACAAGAAGCTGGAGTATATGTGCATCATCACCAGGAAGTAATGTGCCACAGATACAGAAGGAGTAGATATGGGTCTATATAGATCCAAGTAAAGGAGCTCAATCTTTCAATTCGAAAATGGAAATCTCTGGTAAACGGAGTCTTGGACATTTTATAAGTGTCACAGCTTCATGAAAAGAGAGGTTATCCTTGGGTCAGGAAATTGTAGTGGAAAAGGAATATTTTGATTTGCTTTAAATCACCAGAGCTTTGGAATAAAAAGATCCAGAAGGAACTTTCATTCATTCCTTGTCAATTACATCATATTTTCCTTTCAAAGTGGTTTTT
The DNA here is from genome assembly GCA_023105745.1 of Austropuccinia psidii. NCBI lineage: Eukaryota > Fungi > Basidiomycota > Pucciniomycetes > Pucciniales > Sphaerophragmiaceae > Austropuccinia > Austropuccinia psidii. The sequence goes on from JALGQZ010000011.1 coordinate 31,735,421, forward strand.
ATTTAATGATTTGTTATGAAAATGTTGGCCATGCTGAGTATATTTTTTGCTAAACTGGGAATTTATAATCAGCTATGACAACTTAGGATTAGCTGGGAAATTTTCAATATGATAGCTCTGCGGACTAGGTCCTGGATTATAGACATAGCCTCTAGTTAAATTCTTTGTGCCCTCATCTTGATGATTTAGAAAAAAATTAAATATTCAACCTGTTTTTTGGTTGCATTGGAATCAAGAGCAGAAATATATGTTCCAAGATGGGATCTTAAGGCTATCATGTCTGAACTTGGGGTTTTGGAGTTTCTACGATTTTTTTTATTTTTAAATATTCTATCAATAAGATTAAAGGCTTTTTCCAAATTATTATGGTAAGTGGTGATGCTTCCTTGGTTTGAAAAACTGTTTTCTATTAGATGAAATCATAGAAATACCTCCAATACCACAACAAAGTGAACTCTTGCAAAAAAGGGTATTAAACCAGGTGAAAGTCTGTTTAATACTGTAAGTTTTTATATTACATTCCACCAATTTGACAAATTATCAGAAAAACTTTTGCTTTTTGATATTTTATTGAGTTCATAAGCTATAAGATCAGATTACTTCAATCGTTTCCCTTAATTATTGGGTTTTCTTGTTAATCTTATATTTTTTAGCTATGGTTCCGAGAGGCTTTATAGCTTTATGATAGGCTTATAAGTCACATTTCCACAAAATAACCTAATAGGCTGGAGGACTTGAAAATTTTGTTGTCGATTAAGCAGTAGAGATTTTCGGTGTTTTCAATTAAGCAGTAGAGGTTTCTGGTGTTGTCTAATACTTCAACTTTTTTTCTAGTTTAGTTATTGAAAGGAATGTTGAAAGCATTCTATTAAGGAAGGATTTTTGTTTTTTTATTGTCTTCGGTTGGTAAAAGCTATAAAGTATTTCACCCTAAAATTTGAGTATTATCACTGGCTTCGGAATAAGATTCAGATACAATTTTTACATCAAAATTGACCCACATTATTACAATACCAATTTTATTCTTGTTTGATTTATTTTGTTTCTTTCTAGGGAGAATCAAGTAGTTCTCAATACTTCAACAAGATTTTCAATCTTCTACATTCTTAAGATGGACATCGTTCTGAATTTCCATTAAATAAATGTGATTCCATTTGGTTTGTTTTTTATGTTAATTTGATTTTTAATTCACCCACAATAGCATTTTGGATAGAGTTTTATATCTTTATTATTCAGCTGGTTAGAGCTCAAGTCTTATAATCTGACAGAAAATTACTTTCGGACTCCTGAGCTTCTGACAGTCTGAGTCAAACATTGTAAGTCAAACAGGACTTGGATTGAAAAAACAGGAGGTCCTAGCCAATGGGTCAGGGTGAGGAGGGAAGTAGGCACAACAAAACTTGGATCGGAAAGACAGGAGTTCTTAGCCAATGGATAAGGGTGAGGAGGGAAGTAGGCATGACAAACCTAAAGGGAAAAGAGTAAACACAGACAATGGGCTTAATTGCTTCAAGTGATACTACTTATAATTAAGGAATGATCAATTAAAGTACCTTGGATTGGTAAGAGAGGAGGTCTTAGCCAATGGATCAGAATGAGGAGGGAAGCAGGCACAAAAAACCTAAAGGGAAAAGGGTAAACACAGACAATGGAGATTCTAGATACAAGAGATTGCAGGGTGAAATAGTCTAGTAGTGGTCAACAGGGAGCTAAATAATCTTGAATTTCTTATTTCATAGTATTACATTACTTGGGTGTATGTTCTTAATGTATAAGTAGTGCTTACTGTCCCTTCTTTTCTTTCACTATGCCTTACTTGATAGTTCTTTATTACCAAAAAATGACTTTTAGGTTATTTATTCTTTTTCTGTATGGGTAATTTTTGGTTCTTGAATTGGCTATCATATTTTTAGTGTTTAGGTAATTTATTTCTGATTTGTCTTCCCCTATCAGGTTGCATATGAAATATAGTCCTAAGTTGATGTTCCAGGTCCCATGATGGTACATTTGGTTGGATATTATTGCAATTGAACATTGATGTTAATTTAATAGAGTTTGTATAGGATGTTGATTGGTTGATTCAAAGATGAGGTTCTTCAGCCATTTTAAATCTTGAATTCCTTCAGTAATTGAGTTGTATTCTGCTTTGGAAGAGGATAATGACATTTTGTTTGTGGCTTCAAAATCCAAGGGCTCCATAGTTGTGTACTATGAATTTCAAGAAGGATTTGTGCCCTTCACTTCCACCCCAGTCACTATTGGTGTCAGCCTGTGACTCAAACCAGAGTACAAGCATGACAGCCAAATACCATAAATCAATGGTATAGCCAAGATACCACCAAAAAATGGAGCTAAGCCAAATCAGCTCAAAAAGTATCAAAAGCAAGAGGAAACCCACCCCTTTTCAAATATACAAGTCCAATCATCATAGGACAAATAATAACAAAGTTATTCATGCTCAAAGTTGCTGCTGAGCATAAACCTTAATTTTCACCTCTCATCCAAAATGTAGAGGAACAGGCTTAACCACATCAAATGGGTATTAAAAATGGAGCTCCAATTCAAGGCTATCCAATGTTACTAGCCAAACTGAGCTAGCACCATAATTAAAAAAGGTATGACCAAAATAAGGTCAAATAAGCGTGATTAAAAAATTCACCTCCCATCTAACTTCTACAGCTTTAGTGCAAGATACCTAAAGTGGGTTCTTTTTGGTAAGAGCACAATCAGGGCTATCTGACAGTGCCATTAATTTTCACATCCCTCACCTAGAACAAAGGTTATGGAGCAAACAAGCTCCATACAGCTTTTGGCCAAAACATACATATGTACAAAATAACTTGTACATGGCATAATTTTGCCATATTTGATGATAGCCATATCAAGAGAGGTACCATTGTGTAGAAAACATCTAGGGCTACGCACCGAACCAATTTTGAGGTTGATATCTCAAAACTGACAAATCTATGTCTGTTTAAAGGTCAAAATCCCACAGTTTGGCCAATACAGCCTTATAGTGGGATAATATTCCCTACCCATGATTATGAGGTGGCAAACAGACAAATAAGAATGTTTATACTTCAATACCTCATAGTTCATTCAATACTGGAGTCCCATACAGGTTCTGTACAGCATTCTACGCATAATACACGTCAGAATCAGTCTATGTGGTCCCCAGATGAAAATTTTCACCCTGTAGTGGTGAAAACTGCCCAGATGTGGTTTCAAAGCCACATCTGAGCCCAATACAGGATATTAAGGCTTTGTGAAAACCACAAGCCAGTACTTGGGAGTGAAAAATCTTCATTTCCTCTACGTGGAAAGGTCTAGAAGCCTTTTCACCCCATTTTAGGATAAAAAGGGGCCTTTTCACAGCCAGAAAAGGTTTGCTCATCCTGCTCTTGAATTTCTACATAGTAAAACTGTCAAAAACGGCTATGATCTTAGAAAATAACAAGGTTATACTTTAAATTCTTAAGTATTGTAGTTCTTATTATAGTAATCCAACAGGTAAGACTGCACCCAGGGCTTTCAATAGTGCTCACCACCACTATTTCACAATGGAAAAGCCCCTATTCTTCAATCTTAAACTTTTATTATCTATTATCAACTTCTTTTAAATTGACTTCACCATGTCACAGTAATAGTTAAGGTTGTAAATAGCCTTATTACACCTTCATCATAGACTCATCCTTACAATTGGTGAAACCAAGGGGTTGGTTCTTTTGGTGATTAAGTATATTTTGGCCAAGAGTTAGATCAAAGTGTTGAGTGCATTTTAAATAGGTGAGGACATTCTTGGTGGCATTGAAGTGTAGGTCTTTTACGTTCACAAGGTATTGTGAGGGAAAGGAAACTGCATAGGCCAAGTCTGGTGTTGTGAGCCTGTGAGGTATATGTGACATACCCATAAGGCCACAAATAACTTTATATACAGCTTATTTTATCTTGAACAGACTTTTCAGTTGAGATTAAAATAAAAAATAACAAAAAATAAGTATAACTTTTGTTTCAATAAACAAAGTTATAATTATTATGTCATTTTTGGATTCTACACATTACACCCATAGTGTAAGGTGTGGATATGAAATTTTGATAAAATATCAAGTACTTTTCCTGTCCTCAAAATTTTGATATGGTAAAATTATTTAAAAATAGTAAGAAATAGTATTTTCAAGAAGAAAACAAAGCAATCTTTTTTTAACTTTGCAAGTAGAAAACAATAATATAATAAAGATTTATTGTTTTACCAACAATCAAGATTTATCCAAAAATACTCCACAAGAGATATTTAAGGCTGCCAAAGAAATTTCTTCAAGAGCAATTGAAATTGGAATTAATTGAGAAAAAAACTGCAAGCAATTAATTAAAGAACAAAGTTTTTAAAAATATATTCAAAGAGAAAACATGCCCAAAAGTGACCAGAATGAATTTGGAAACAAAGTGAAAAAGTTAACAGTGATGAAATATGCTTTAATTCACTTTTGGGGTGGTTCAGGGGTAAAAATGATTATAATAATTTTTCACATGGTTAAAAGGTTTAAAATGATTCAAAAAGGGTGGTTTGAATCTTTTATTGATTGTTTTAATAGTGCGTAAACTAATTGTAAAAGGAAAAGATTCTAACATGAAGAGAGAAGTGGGGCAAAGAAGACATTCTTTTATAGACATCAATTTTCTTACTCCAAAAGGAAAATTTACTCTTGTCAGTCATGGAAAACACTCTTACAACAGAAAAGCCAATTATGGCATCATTGAATGCTGGTTTAGACCTAAAAAGGGCTGGTTTTAGTCATTTTTTGCTAATTTTACCCATTTTAGACCCTTAAATAAGCCATTACTATAGCAATACCTGTTCTAGAGCCTTCAAAACATGTCAGAATGTTTTTAAGAGGCGTATAAACCTGTTAACGCAGTTTATACTAACATTGTTTTAACTTAAGGGTAGTTTTACCCTCTTGGAAATAGCTAACACTACCCTGGTTGGTATCAAAACCTCATCATCAATTGAGTCACAGACCCTGTGACTCAATTCCAGGCCAAAAGTGATGAACCTTTGGGTGGACTTTGACATCTCACGCCTGTCAGCAAGGATTTTAGGGGTCTGCCTCCCCCTTAGAGCTAGAGTTCTTTTTCCCCCCAAAATTTAATATTTCCAATTTATTTTTTCCTTTAATTCCTCATCATGTATTATACTTACAATTTACATATGCAATTCAATTGAGTTTTACAGTACACTACTGTAATAATTGACACCTCATATGTATGTAACAACCATCCATCCGGGGTAAGGGTATTCATTCACATACTCACTCAAACACCTCAAATCAGCAGATCCAGCATTGGCAATCAGCATTCAGTTTCAGCAATCCCCATTCTGAAACGTGCATACAGCTTGGTACCTCAATACAGCCTGTCAATACCTGTACAGGTTGGATTCACCCAATACAGTTTCAATACACCAGTATGAAACTGTATGATCACTCAAATACACCACACCTCTTGTACAGGTTCTGTACAGCTGTACAGGACCTGTATTGGCCAGACTCAATTCAATAATCAATTATTCTCATTAAAATTATTCCTCTGGATCAGGGCTGGTAATTCTCACATATAACAGCCCCTCTTTCTCCCCCCTGGGGACTTTTCCCCAGTTAATTCATTTAGTTTATTTATTATTTCATAATTATTCTTATCCTTATTTTGGGTATTATAATTATTTAATTTTAAGTTAGTCTTTGCATTTCTATCTTTGCCTGTACAGTATGAGTTGAGTGGCCATATCCTTATTAACCCTTCTCTTTCCATTCTGACAGGTTAAAACAGTGGACTTGGACTTGTTTGTGGTTGGCTCTTCTATTTTGTATTTCTTTTTTGCTGCTTTTCTCATATCTTTTATTATAGTAATTCATTTCTTACACTCTTAAGTGTATTCAATCTTTCCATACCCTTGAGCCCTCCATAAGTGAGTCCTGGTTTACTGAGTGCCAGGCCCTCTTCACTTTGAAGAGCCCCTGTGACAATGTAAATCAAAGTTCACTTATGTAATACATGCGCACATTTTGACAATTCAATTGAATTCAATTCATAACTTCTAAAATATACACAACACCTCAGCTTTAACACAAAACTTGATCATTAACACTACATGTGATGTGAATTAAATTAGGGTTTTGAAGATTTTCAACTTTTCTACATAAAATACAAAAAACTTAATTTAAGCTTATTTACAGTTGAGTTACAAAAATTTCACTCAGAGGTGACCCCACCTAATTTTTTATAAGGAATCCAATGGTGAAGAAAATTTTATATTTTTATTTGTTAGATAAAAATTTATGATAAATTTTATTCAACTTTTTTCCAAAATTATTTCATTTTGGGTAATTTTGTTGAAAATTCATTTTTACTTAATTGTATCTTTACAATTTTCAAATTTATTGTATTTTTATTTCTAAATTATAATTGAATTTTTGATTTGTATATAAGTTCATATTTATATTTATATTTCTATTTTAATAATATAAATAAATTTATTTTATTTATGTTTGTATATTACTTTTTTTGTTTGGGGTCTTTTGGGTATATGAAAATACCTCTAAGGCTCACTTTCCCTTCCCCTAAAAAAAGAATATTACCTTTTAATAATTTTATTTCTAGTATGTCTGAATCTTTCTACAAGTACTAGGAAAGCATTATAGCTTCTGTCACCTCCTGGTGGTAGGCCAGTTACCCAATCCATATGGACAATTTCCCAAGGTTTGCTGGGTTCTTGGATTTTGATCATATTTCCAAGTCTTTTTCCAGTGGATGTATTTGCCTTTTGACATCTGTCACAGGTTTTTCAATACTCTGCAAGATCTTTCTGCCACATTGGCCAGAATATGCAGGTCTTTACTTTTTCTCTTGTTCTATCTTCAGAAAGATGTCCTGAAAAGGGGCTGTCATGGCATTCTTTCAGTACAAGATTGTTTAATGACCTGTCCACAACTGTCATGACACATGTTTGCTTGGTCCTGGGGTAAATTATACCATCCAGTAGGTGAAGTCTTCCTTCATCATAAGATTTATTCCATATTTCATCCAAGGCATGTATTAGAGAGTTGGCTTTACAGTCTTTGTTAAGTAATTGGTATAAGATGATACAATTATTATGTTGAGTGTAACTGTTTCTTACTTCTTCAAAGAAGGTGGTGTTCAAGTCTGTAACACTTATTCTTTCTATTGGGATCTGTGGGGAAGATTCTTCCGGCACACAAGCAGGATTATCAATATTATTTGGTAATGGTCATCTGTTAGTCCATCTTCATTTTTATGAGTATTCTTATCTTTATGAACAATAGTCATATTGCCCCTATACTGTTGTATGGCTATTTGCCATCTGAGCATATGTCTGTGGGGTGTTTTCATTTTAAAAAGTGATTCAACAGCAGTACAATCTGTTATCACTTCAAAAACACATCCTTCCAGAAAGTAATTGAGTTTTTCTAAAGCCCAAACAAGGAATAAACACTCCATCTGACTTGCTCCATATCTGGCTTCAGTTGGTTTGATTTTGCTGGATATGAAACATATGGGTCCTTCCACAGGTTTATCATTGAGAATCTGGACTTGATGAAATGCAGCACCAATTCCATCTCCTGATGCATCAATATAAAGCTTAAAAGGCAGCTTCAAGTCTGGCATCAGTAAGAGTGGAGCAGTGGTCAAGGCTTGCCTCAAAGATTCAAAGTCTTTGAATCTGTCAACAGTCATTTCAAATACTGTGTCTTTGTCACATAATCTATAAAGAGTTCTTGCTATGGTTGCAAAATCTTTAATATGTTGCCTGTAATATCCTGCAAACCCCAAAAATGACTGAATTTCTTTCTTATTCTGAGGCATAGGTTTCAGCAATACTGCTGCAACTTTGCTTTTGTCAACTCCAAGGGATAAACCAGATACTACATGTCCCAGTGCTTTAAGCTCTTTAGATCCAAAATGGCATTCCTTTAAGGGAATTTTCATGTTGAAAGATTGAATTTTTGTCAAAACTCTGGATACTCTGTACATATGTTCATCCCAAGTTTTGGAACAGATAATAATGTCATCAATGTAAAGGATCAACCATCCTTCTGAAAGCTCTTCAGGGAAATTTTCATTCATCATTCTTTGAAAGTGTGAAGGTGCATTTTTGATTCCAAAAGGCATCCTCAAATATTCATAAACTCCACAATGAACAATAATTCTTAAGTATTTCCTTGCTCTTAGTGTCATTACATTTTGATGAAATCCTTTAAGGGCATCCATAGTGGATATATATACTGCTTGAGATATCTGGGTAAGAGAAATTTGGATCTTTGGTATTGGGTATTTATCTGGAACAGTGTAAGTATTCAGAGCTCTAAAGTCCCCAATCCTTCTAGATTTTCCATTATGCCATGCCACTATGACTGGTGTAGTTATTTCCACTTCCTCATTATGGCCCCTTTCTTATTACACCAATATCTAAAAGTTCTTTAATATGAATTTCTGGAGCTTCTCTTGATTTAGGACTTGCTGTATATGCAGGTCTTCTTAAGAGTGGTGGATAAGGTCTCTCAATATTAAGGATGATGTCAACTTCATGACCAATAATTGCTCCCAAAGGTTCTTTGTCTGATGCAAATGCTCCTCTGTGGTCATATAAAAGCAAAAAAAGTTTATTTTCCTGATTATCAGTCAGATGAAGGCTTATTTCAGCTTCATTTAACTGTTCAGATTTGAATCATTCCAAATATAAGCTGACTGCTGCTACTTTACTTACTGTAATTTGTCTTTTAAATGGTAAAAAGGCAAATTTTTGACAATTATTGTCTCCAATAGTAAAGTATCTATATTTGTTGTTGTGTCAGTCTATTCCATACATGATCAAATAGTCGTTGCCAAATATAAAATGGGTACTAGAGCAATTTTCCATAACAACAAATTCAACAGTGATTCTTCAATTTCCATTAATATTTGGGAATATGATATTGGTCTCAAAGATTTCCAATGATTTCATTGGATTACTTGCGTTATTGAATTTTATGCCATCAATTGGTAAAAAGTGGTCTTCAAAATTTGGTACACAAGTCTTAGGAAAAGATTTGCCAACACAAAAGCAGAAGGCTCTTGGGTCAAGTAGATGTTTAATGGGTTTGTTATTAATTACCACTTCTGTTATACAGGAGTTACCAGCTGTATAGCCTTTTCCCCTGTTTGGTTTGGTTTTAATCAGTTGTGCATCTTGAACTTTTGACAAATCAAGTTGAAAATTGCTTAATTGTGGCAAGTGGGAATTAAATTTTATGATGTCAAAGGTGGAATGAATTTTTCCTATATCCTTTTAGGATTCAGAAAATATTAATGACTCATCATCTGAATTTTCTTCAATATTATTGTATTTTCCAACATCAGCTTCTGTTTCAATTTCAATTCCATTGATTTTTCCCCTTTTTGGAAATGTATTGGCTAAGTGGGTGGTGGTTTGGAAAATATGGCACTTTCTGATTATATCTGCAGGTTTACATTTGACATTATTAGAACTTTCTTTGGTATTTTTGTCCACAGAATCTTTTCAAGGTGTATTAAACCTTGATTTGAGATTAAACCTACTAGAACAAATATTGGTTCTGGTTGTTAATTCTTCTAATATATTAATAATATCTTCTTCTGAAGATTTTTCAGTAGTCCTGATTTTGCCAGCATGCTATAAGTCACCTCCACATTGTCTCAGAATATTTCTGTGGATCATAAATTCTGACATGTCAGGATACACTGCTGTTAATCTGTCTTTTTGTTGGCAAAACCATGGTAAAGCTTTGTCTTTATCAGCATTAAATTTGGAAGATTCAAAGGCTGTTTCCACTTTGAATCTCCCAGAATCATTGGCCCATTTGTTGATAATTTGGGTTTTCCACCAAATCCAACTTTGGTGTCCATGTGCTCGTCTTAATTTTATATACCATCTGAGAGCTGATCTGGTAAAAAAGGTGTTAAAGCTTTCTGTTACCAATATTTCTGTTAACTCAAAATCTTCTTTAATCAAGTCAATTCCGCTGATGAATTTCTTATGGTCATATTCTCCTTCACCACTATAGTGAAGCCATTCTTTAAGTTTTGGTACTTCTTTCAAAGGTGCTTGGCCCATTGATGGTTCCAAGTTATGAAAAGAAGGGAACAATTAATTTTTCAACTGTGAATGATTAGAATCCAATACTTGTGGATTTGGAATTCTTGTTCCCTCATTTTTATTCAGAGGTGTAGACATTCTTGGTAAGGTGTTCAGTATGTGTTAAATATCATTCATCTTACTTTGGCTACACCTTTGGGAATTTCTGTATTCATGTTGGAAGGCTTGTATTAAATTTATTATTTCAATTTTATACATGTCTTCTTTATGTTTAAGCTCTTGCCATAACTCTGTCTGTCTTGTATTATTAGCAGTGACTTGATTCAATTTCATTGATAATTTTGATACTTCTTCTTGTGAAGCGTCAAAACACTTTTTCAAGGCAAACGTATATGTCTTTACTTCAGTAAATGAACTTGACAGTCATCAAGGACTTTCTTGTTATCTGTCTTGATAGTATTTATGGCTTGTTTAATTCTTGTTTCAATTATGTCATTAATATTTAATTTAGAATATTTGTCTGTTAATTCTTTAATAATGGGAGATTGTTCATTTATCTTATTGCCAAAAGAGTTATCATGATTGGATGTTTTATTTTTTCTTAAAACTTTTGCAAAAAACATAAGTTTTTCATTGATTTGGCTCATACTTAAGTTATTTTTATTAATATTGTTACAAATTGATGAATTCTTATCAGAAATATGACTTTTTACGTGAGTTATAGCTTCATAAAATTCTGGGATAGAATCAAAAATATCAGAAATCATTTCTCATACTTTAAGCTAGCTTCCTCCTTCTTTTGTAATTACATCATTGGTCTGGCCATCTTAAATACATTTTCCATGGCATCCTGTAGCCCTGGCTGTAAGGTTTTGTTGCTGGTGCCTTTTCTTTGTCCTTTTTCTGACCTTATGGCTGCTTTTTCACATTGGAATTGCTGCTGTTGGCCACTGGGGCTATATTTGGCACTTTTTTGGGTGGTGAAGGGTTGTTTTTCCTCCATTCTGCTGTTAAGGGCATCATGTTATTCTTTTCCATCAATGGATTCCATCCATTGAGTAACTTGCAAGTGTTGGGATGGCCCAGGAATTTTCTCACAGTAAGGTAGGAATTCATGCAGTTTTTCCACAGATCTGCAAGGATCTGGTACTCTTTGTGCTGCAATGCATTGTCGTAAGCCTTCTGGCTGGCTTTCTAAATGTCCACTGAGGCTTCTTGTGGTAGCTTCAGCTCTTTTTGAAGGTAAAAAAGTCTTATCAGCTTCAGAATGACATAATTTATTAATTTGGCAGTCATCAACTGACCCTTGTCCTTCTGTAACTGATTGGCTTCTGCCATGATCATGTCTATGAACTTTTTGGGACCTGCTTGAGGGGTTATAGCTTGCTCCTGAGCTCGTTGAAAGCATATTTTATGGTTAAAAAGCTTTAAAATAGTAATTTTATGTCAAAAACTTACTATTGGCCAAATTATTAGCTTTCTGAAGAGTATTACCTATATCCAAGTTGATCAATTCAGAAGAAATTGGTTCAGGTTGATTATTCTGAGTCACAATAATAGTACTATTATGGTCAGAATTAACAGTACTGGTAGGAATAATACTGGTAATGTTTCAGGCTGTTTCAATGTTTTCTTGTCTTACCACATTTTCAGACACTAAAATTAATGCAAAAGCCAATTAATTAAGTAAAAAAAGGTATTTTAAAAAAGAAATAAAAATATAAGCCTCACTTAGAGTATGAGAAAAATTATTCTTTTATGGATTTCTTTAATTATAAGTATTTTTTATATGTTTATTAAATTTTTCAAGATACAAAAAAGCGTTAAAAAAGAGTAAAAAATATGTCAAAGGTACAATATCATGGCTGGGCCCCCACATGCAAGGTGTGGATATGAAACTTTGATGAAATATCAAGTAATTTTCCTGTCCTCAAAATTTGTATAAGGTAAAATTATTTAAAAATAGTAATAAATAGTAATTTTAAAGAGAAAACATGCCAATTTTATTGTTTTTAACGTTGAAAGGATAAAAATATAATATAATTAAGATTAATGGCTTTACCAACAATAAAGATTTATCCAAAAATACTCTACAAGAGATATTTAAGGCTACAAAAGAAATTTCTTCAAGAGCAATTTCAATTGGAATTAATTGCGCAAAGAACTGCAAGCAATTAATTAAAGAAGAAAGTCTTTAAAAATGTATTTAAAGAGAAAGCATGCAAAAAAGTGACCAGAGTGAATTTGGAAACAAAGTGACAAAGGTAACAGTGATGAAAGATGCTTTAATTCACTTATGGGGTGGTTCAAGGGGTAAAAATGATTATAAGAGTTACAAAAAATGATTACAATGATTTTTTCAAGTGTTTAAAACGTTTGAAATGATATAAAAAGGGTATTTGGAATATCTTATTTATTGTTTTAATAGTGTTTAAACTAATTATAAAGGGAAAAGATTGTAACATGAAGAGAAAGGTGGGGCAAAGAAGACATTCTTTTATACACATCAATTTTCTTACTCCAAAAGTAAAGTTTACTCTTGTCAGTCGTGGAAAACACTCTTAGAACAGAAAATCTAATTATGGCATTATTGAACCCTGGTTTAGACCTAAAAAGGGCTGGTTTGAGTCATTTTTTGCTATTTTTAGCCATTTTAGACCCTTAAATCAGCCATTACTATAGCAATACCTGGTCTAGAGCCTTCAAAACACGTGAGAATGTTTTTAAGAGGCATACAAACCAGTTAAAGCAGTTTTTACTAACATTTTTTTAACTTAAGGGTAGTTTTACCCTCTTGGCAACAGTTAAAACTACCCTGGTTGGTATCCAAACCTCATCATCAATTGAGTCACAGACCCTGTGCCTCAATTCAAGGCTAAAAGTGATGAAATTATGTGTGTATTTTGACATCTCATGCCTGTCAGCAAGGATTCTGGGGGTCTGGCTCCCCCTTAGAGCTAGAGTTCCTTTTCCCCCCCAAATTTAATCTTTCCAATTTATTTTTTGCTTTAATTCCTCATCATGTATTATACTTACAATTTACATATGTAATTCAATTGAGTTTCACAGTACACTACTGTAATAATTGACACCACATATGTAAATCAAAGCTCACTTATGTAATACATGCGCACATTTTGACAATTCAATTGAATTCAGTTGAAAATACTTCAATTCCTCATAACTTCTAAAATATACACAACACCTCAATTTTAACACAAAAATTGATGATTAACACTAAATTTGATGTGAATCAAATTAAGGTTTTGAGGATTTTCAACTTTTATACAGAAAATACAAAAAACTTAATATAAGCTTATTTAGAGTTGAGTTACAAAGATTTCACTCAGAGGTAACCCCACCAAATTTTTTATAAGGAATCCAATGGTGAAAGAAATTTTATGGGTATTTGTTAGATAAAACGTTATCATAAATTTTATTTAACTTTTTTCCAAAATTATTTTATTTTGCTTAATTTTGTTGAAAATTCATTTTTACTTAATTTTTTCAACTAAAAGTGTATTTTTACAATTTTCAAATTTAATGTATTTTTATTTTTAAATTCTAGTGATATTTCTCGTTTTGTATATAGATTCATATTTTTATTTTTATTTTTATTTTAACAATATAAATATATTTATTTTATTTATGTTTGAATATTAATTTTTTGTTTGTGGTCTTTTGGGTATATGAAAATACCTCTAAGGCTCACACATAGGGTGTTATACCCAAAAATACTTATTTCTTAAGTTATTGGAAGATTTAAGAACCTAACAGTACTAATGTAACTTTTTCAACATTTTTTTAAAAAATTGATAAATTTAAGCTTAAATAAGCTTAAATTCAAGGTTACATAAGATTTATGCAAACTTACCAAAATTTCAGTTAAAATTGAGGTGTTGTGTATATTTCCTGAATTGGCTAAGGATTTTTCATACAGGATTTAAATCCTGCATGAGATCAATTTAAAAAATTTTAAGGCCATATTATGACTTTAAATAAACAAAAGGGCGAAATCCACACAAAAAGGTGGGACAAAGGAAAAAGACCAAACAGAGCTGGGGTACCCAGCTTTTTGGATCTTCAAGGATTCAATTAAGGTTGTCCACCTGTATTGGAGGATTTTCAACTTTATTTAAGCTTTGAGATTAAATTTTGATTCAAACTTAAAGTTTGAACTGTTTTTATCCCAATTCAGACAGGATTTTCAAGCCGTGAAAGGGTAAATCCCAACATGCGTGCTTGAAATTGAGGCTTTATGACATGTTAAAGTTTAAATAATCTTAAAACTCTCAAGTTACAAGCATTATAGCCTCATCTGAAGTTAAGGTTTAGTGTGTATTGCTAATTTACATGGAAAAATAGCAATAACTTCAAAAATTCATTAAAAATCCAAATCTCAATGGATTTTCTTGAAAATGTCACACAGCTTAGAATTCAATGTTATTTGTGTATAAATTGAACTGTAAGTATTCTTTATAAACATCCTTTACTGATAATTAGCCTGGAAAATTACTCTTTTAGTTAAACTCAAAGAAAATTAAGATTTCTTGAAAATTAATTAAAAATTGAGTTTAAAGATCTTTTACTTAAAACTTTATTTGTAAGTTGTCCTTGTGTTGAAATTCAATATAAATAAACTTATTTTATATTAAACATAAAATAATTAACTTAAATGAGGATTAAAGCTACTTGTAGTTAAGCATAACATCAGTAACTTTAAATTGGAATTAAAAATAAGTTACATTAAGTTAAGAACTTGATTTTTAAACATGGCTTTTCAGTTTTTACCTGAGAACGCCCTCTATATCCATTATTGATCATGAGAGATTCTCTGCAGACATAAAAAGAGTCTATTCATCATTGCCTTTGTCCATCAATTCAATCCAATCCAATTATATTAGACATTTAAACAGGTAAAGTTTTATCACATATAAAATCTTATTATTAAATTAATTCTCAAGTTATTTCATTCTTTATTAATATTAAATTAAAGAATTGAAATCATAGAATTCAGATTATTTTTGTAATCACCAAATAATATATTTTATTTTGTATAATTATTGTCTTTAAAACATCTTTTAAAATCCACAAATTCCTCTTAAAAACTCTTTAATCATATTTTTTATTATAAAAAGTTGTTTTATCTTTTGAAATATTTATTTTTGGTGTCTTTTTAACTTATAATAATTATTAAATATAATAACTGTGGTATTTGACTTGTTGTATTAAATACATATTATAAGTAAGTTTTCTCTAAAATGCTATATTTTTTTCGTTTATTATTAGTTTTTTTATATAGAATTTTTCTATAAGAATTATATCTGCACAGTGTGTGTTATAAGTTCTTTTCATAAATAATATTTATATCATTTATAAGTGGTTAAATATTTATATTTTCCACATGTAATTGTCTCATAAACAGCTTTACACTGCTTGTCGTTATAACTGTCAGTGACTATAACAATAATAGAAGAATTATATTTTATTATAATTAGTAATATTATTTTATTATTATATTATATAATAATAATCAAATTTATTTTTAATATAATTATTTGTTGATAATTATATTTAATTTGTGGTTATAATATTATATTTTTCTACTGCAGACAGTCATAGTACTCTTGATATTGTTACTATTATCAAGAGTTTCATAGAAAAACCTTACATTTGGGGGCCTGGCTGTGCGTTTAACCAATCTTTGGGACATAGATCATATCTAGACCTTCTTTTACTCTTTTTTGATGTAAAATTGCCATATTTATCTTAATATTGGCTTTTTTGGGACTTATCCCTTATCCATAATCTTTATAATATTAATAAAGTTATTTTTTCTTGAGAATATTGTTTGCCACAATATACTACTTAGTGACTTAGAATAAATTTCTTTTGCCTAACCAGTGGTGTTTTCACATCAAAGAGTTGAAATTTATCATTTGAGTTACTCTAGTATAAAGTGAATAATAATACAATTCTGATTAATAAGTTATTAATTGCATAATTATTATTTCTTTAAAATAAAATATAAAATCAAATAAAAAATTCAAAATTCCTTATTAAAAACACTTTTTCTTTTATCTTTAGATATTTCTTTCATAGTTTTGATGTAATTTGCCATAAATTAAATTAAAACAACTTTATTCAATAAGTTGAGTTTATAAGTTATTTTTATTGTTGAATAAAATGACTTATATCTTTACTTTTCTCTAGTGTCATCCATCAGAGAGAGCTCTTCAGACTCTGAGGCATCAGAGTCTAGTATTGAAATTCAAACCAGCCCAGAACCAAGGGGTTTAACTACCAAAGAACCCTTCAAAGGTCCAGCAGTGAATTCAATTCATTTCTTAGTCCATTTCTTCTTAAAATTGGTGTGAAATGACCCCTACTAGAAGTGGAAGCAACTACTCCATCCAATCAAATGGATCTGGACCAGGACATTCAAGTCAAAAATCCAAAAGACAAGAATGTCAGCCCAGAGGAGAGGCACAAATGGAGGATGAACAAACTTCCACCAGTTCCCAAAGGTTATCCATCATCTTTGACACTCTTATTAATATTCTATAATCTGACATGACTTCTATTCCTGTTGTCAGACCTGAATCATTTCCAGCAGGCAGCAATAAAAATATACCTGTCTCAGTACAAGAGCTGGTTTATGGCGGCAAAGCAGCAGGAGTGGGAACTTCTGCCAAGTCTTTTGATAGGCACAATGAACTGTTATCTTCAAATGGAGAAGTTCATGGGCCTAGAAAAGACAGAAGAACTTTTGGGGGGTTGGACACCCATGTTCTGCAACGGACAAGTCCAACATATCAAAGCTTGGTTGAAAAACCAAAGCATGTTGTCAGAGGACCAGAAGAAGAAGTTGGCACAAGGAAAGGACAACAGCCCAGTGGAAGCTCCCCATGCCTCCACAAGCAAAAATCCACCTCAACAATTGCCAAACAAGGACAAGAAAACCCCAAAGAGCAATCAGAAGGGCAAGAAAAAGGCAAAGGGAAAGGCAAAACTCAAGTGGAACAAGCCTTACCCACAGAATTACAGAATCTCCAAGAAAGAGAAGACAGCCATGGACGATGTGTTCAATATGGAAAGAAGTCTGATGGAATTTTAAAACAAGGAGGAGAAAATATTGAGCCAATCATTTCCATAGAAGTAGACCTTTTCAAGGTTGTAACACATTTTGAAACTTGTAATAAAGAAATCTTACCAAAGCTTAATAATTTCAAGTATAGCCCACAGAAGTTTGGTAGAGAGATATTAAAAGTAAAAGAGTCACAAAAGACCATAATTGGTCTGGAAAATGTGAATAAAGACAATATCTTGTCTTTGACACAAATTTGTGCAAGAATTGAGTCTGAAGTTACCTTACTCAATCTACCAGATGACAATTCTATTTCTTTTACAACTAGACAGCTGAAGTAATTAAGAATATAAGTTTGGAACTTTTAAGACTCTACTGGCCACAATGCAGCTCTTTTCCAAGAACAATTGGAAAAACATGATAAAGCAAGACTTGAATTGAAAGAAGATATTCAATCAAGTATTAATAATATATCACTGAAGAATGATTTTCCAAGACAGTCCACACCAATTCTTGACAGAAATGTGCTAAACATGATCAATGAAATACATCATACAGTTTCAAGTAATGCAGAAGTGGAGACTGCTTGCAATTTTAAAGACATTCCAATATTAGAGGAATGGCCAACCTTTAGGGGTGAAGGAGAATATAATCATATGGAATTTATGAAAACAATTGATATGTTTAAAGAAGACTCTAAAATACCATATGAATACATAAGTGCCAGATTACACTCCCTGTTTACCAAATCAGCAAAGAAATTGTATTACAAAATGAGGCAAGACCATGGTAAACATTCTTGGCCTTGGTGGAAAGAACAAATTATTTCCAAATGCCCAAATGATTCCTGGAGATTTAAAATGGAAATTCTTTTGAAGAAGCCCTTTTTAATATCAAAAGGGACAGGCCCATGTCCTAGTTTCTTAAACAGAAAGACAGATTCACTGCCCTTCATCCTGATATGTCTGAAATAATGGTTCATGAATGGATATTAAGAAAATGTGGTGGTGACCTTGAGCATTCTATAAGAAGCAGATGTATTGAGCCTTGCTCTACAGAAGATTATATCAATGCCATGGAAGATGTCACAACTAGGACAAAAATTGGAAGGAATTTGTATAAACCCCCAATGGATAGCAAGACCAGTGGCAAACCAATTCCAAAACCCAACAAACTACATGACAAATCTCCTTTGAAATGTCATAAATGTGGAAGTACATCTCATTTGGCAAGCACTTGTCCCAAAAAGACAAGAATAAATGAGATAGAAATAGATAAATTTGAAGACAAAAAAGAAAAAAATAGTGTATCTTTACATGACAGTGATTCTGAACCTTCTGAAGAAGAGGAGGTACCAGATGAACTTAGTATAGAAAATATTAAGGTTTCATTTGAAGTAACAGAAGTACATACTCACTTACCACAGTACAGTGATGAATTTATGGATCTTATACATGCTCAAGATGCTAAAATGCAAAAAGCCAAACCTTCCAGAGGTAAAGGCTATACAGCTGGATTGTCTTGTATCACTAATATTGTGATAAAAAACAGAGAATCCAAGTTACATCTTGACCCAGGTGCTTTTTGTACTTGTGTTGGAAAAGATTACCTTGATAGGATTTACACCAATTCGAAAGAAATATTAATTCCAATTGAAGGTATAAAGGTCAGCAGTGCTAGCCAATATATGCACCCCTTGTGCATTTTTGAAGCAGAAATGATATTCCCTCATCCTGCAGGAAGTATCAGATTAAAATTTGTATTTGTTGTTATGAATAATTGTGCTTCGCCACACTTTATACTGGGAAATGATTATCTCAATATTTATGGTATCAATATTAATAATCATAAAGACAAATATTTCACTATAGGGGAAACTAAAAGGCAAAATTCTGCTTTTCCTCTGGAAAAAGGGAAATAACTGTCATTAGACAGGTACAGAATGTTAATAAAGAAAAATTTGTGTCAGATCAGTTAATTGAAGCACAAATTAGCACTGACCTAACATTAGAAATGAAGGAAGAACTTATTAAAATTTTATTTCAATGCAGAGAGGCCTTGTCATCTGATAATGAACCACTGGGGGCTATCAAAGGCCATGAAGTGGACATTATGCTTAATGTGGAAAGATCTTACCCTCCACTATTAAGAAAAACAGCTTACCCAGCTAGCCCTAGGGCCAGAGAAGCATTAGAAAGTCATATTGATGAACTAATTAAACTGGGAGTTCTTAGAAACATTGGGCACAATGAAGAAGTAGAAGTCACAACACCTGTAATCATTACTTGGCATAATGATAAATCAAAGCTGGTGGGTTATTTTAGAGCATTGAATACCTACACTATTCCAGACAGGTATCCAATCCCTAGGATCTATGAGACTTTGACTCAATTATCCAAAGCAAAATTTATCACTTCTATGGATGCCCTTGAAGGCTTCCATAAGAATGTCTTAACACCTCATTTTAGGAATTGTTTGAGAATTATTTCTCATTGTGCTATTTATGAATACTTGAGGATGCCTTTTGGTATGAAAAATGCACCCTCTCATCATCGAAGATATTAATACCATTTTCCCACAAGAGTTATCATAGTGATGGTTAATTATTTATATTTATGACATAATCCTTTGTTCAGAAACCTGGCAATTTCATTTAGAGATACTTTTATTAGTACTTAGGACGATTCTGCAAGTGAACATGGAAATATCTCTTAAAAAATGTAATTTTGGGTTTCATGAGCTGAAAGCTCTAGGACATGTAGTATCAGGACTGAGCCTGGGTATTGATAAAAACAAAGCTGCTGCAGTTCTACTGAAAAAAATGCCCCAGAACAAAAAAGAAATGATGTCTTTCTTAGGGTTTGCCAGTCATTACAGACAACACCTCAAAGATTTTGCAATCCATGCCAAATAACTGTACAGAATTTGTGATCAACAAACTTTCTTTAAGATGACACAGGAAAGAATTCAAGCATATGAAAAAGTCAAGCATTTCTTGACTAATTCACCATTATTACTTATGCCAGACTGGAAACTTCCTTTCAATATGTATATTGATGCATGTGGGGAAGGCCTATGTGCAGCTCTTTATCAAGTTCAAGTTGTCAATTACAATCCTTATGAGGGTCCAATTTGTTTTATCTCAAGACAAATCAAATGTATTGAGGCCAGATATGGAGCTAGCCAAATGGACTGCCTTTGCCTTATTTTGGCACTGGAAAAACTTCATTATTATCTTGATGGTAGTGTGTTCGAAGTAATTACTGCTTATAATGCAGTAAAATCACTTCTTAACATGAAGACTCTTAGCAGCCACATTTTAATATGGCAGATTGCTATTGAGGAGTATAGAGGCAATATGACCATAGTACATAAAGCTGGAAATATTCACAAGAATTCTGATGAATTGAGTAGATGGACATTACCCAATACACCTGAAAATCCTGCCTATGCTCCTACAAGTGCAGAACCTCAAATTCCCATTGAAGGAATTAATATCATGATGTGGGAACAGAATTCTTTGGAGAAGTTGGAGAAAGCTATAAGCAACATAAAAACTGTCATATTCTTACTGCTCTACTTGACAAAGATTTCAAAGATGCATCCTTTGCTAATTCTCTGGATGATATTCGGAAAACGTCTTATGACAATGGAAGATTCCATTCTTTGTGAAACATCTTATGAAAATGGAAGATTCAATTATTTGTAAAACATCTTATGACAATGGAAGATTCCATTTGTTTGATTGTATCTTATAGCATAAGTCTAAACACACATGTTTCATTGTCTTATGTAGTTGAATGTTGATCAACACAATACTTTTGGAATGCAATGATAACATTTATTCTGGACATCTTTCTGAGTAAATAACAGTGGAAAAAATTAAGACATGTGGCTGGTAGCCATCTTGGAGAAAAGATGTCATTGTGTACCTTCATAGTTGTGATAGATTCCAGAAAGCCAATAAAGCTACTGGTGAACGATTTTGATTAATGATTCATATCCAAGAACCAAGTGCCTATCACAATGCTGTCTGTCAGACCTCAGCAAAGGGAACTCTTGCCGAAAAGGCTATTAAACGGGTGTGAAAACTGCTTTTTTTGTGGGATAAATAATAGGCAGTACCTTGAGGGGGAAATTATTTGTGAGTCTGTTTTGAATCTCAGAACTAGCCAATAACCATTGGTGCTAAGGTGTATTAGCTTCCCCTCTAAATATACTGAAAAAGATACTCTTTTCATGAGATCACAAATCAATTATTTAGTTTTGTGGCTTTTCAATTAGAGAATTTTCTTCAGCAGTCTCTGTCAGTCTGTCAATAAAAGATCACTATGAGAACAATGGTAATAGTTAATATTTTTTTAATAATTTAGGTTTGCTTAACTTTCTTGGTATTGATTATAATTATTTTTAATTAATTCTTCTAGTATTCCTTCTTTCAATACCTAAGATATTTGAAGAGTATTGCTTAAGATTACTATTAATATTAATAATGATCTTAATAGCTAGCTAATACGTTTAAAGGTGATTTAATAATACTATCAATATAGCTATAATAATTTAAGGGTAAGATAATTCTATAAGTGTGGTTTTGTTTAATATAAGGATAAGATATAAATGATATAATAGTAATATAATACTATTATGATCAATATAGATATAATCCAATATACCTAAAAGGTTTATGATATAGGGTATAAGGGTGAGTTGATATCCCTTCTATAAATAAGGGTTAGTGATAAATTAGATAAGATCACTAATGATAATATCCTCAAACACTACTTCAACACTACTACTATAATGGTAAGACTATTAAATAATATTAAACTCTTTCATTAATATTATAAATATCTTTCATTAATTAATCATAAATAATACTATAAGATACTGAGCCTTGCTACTGATATCTTTTCAATATAATACTAGATTATCCTACTAGAGAAGGGATGGATTGATCCTCAATATTATTGTCTGAATCAGAAGAATGGGGGGAAAAGCAGGGAGAGAGGCCCTTTATTTATACCTTTTGGGCCCTCCATAGAGCCTTCCCAAAACAAGGGACTTAGAAAAATTCCACCTTGAGACATTTTTGCTGGTGAGTAAATTAAAAATGGTATCATTTGATCAAGATATTGCAAGATATGTTTGGTTTATTGCACCATTCTGAACCTTATTATTGTCAGTGCACAGCCTTGAGACATTTTTGCTGGTGGTTAAATTTGGAATGGTGTCATTTGATAGAGATAGTGCACCATATGTTTGGTTGATTGCACAATTTTTTAAACCTGTATTATTATCTCTACTAACATTATTTTTCTTCTTCACAGCCTTGAGACACTTTTGCTGGTGGTTAAATTTGGAATGGTGTCATTTGCTACAGATATTGCACCATATGTTTGGTTGATTGCACCATTTTTTTAAAACTTTATTCTTATCTCTACTAAGGTTATTTTTCTTCTTCACAGCCTTGATCTGTACTTAGTTGAGTATTTTTCTATTTAAAATTCAATTTTTAAGTAATACCTGTAATGTTTGGTTATGGGAGTTTAAGGGGGGATTGAGTAATGTAACACTATGTTAACTTACAAGTAAGTGTTTTTTTTATGTCAAGACATGGAACACATGATGTTGTAAGAGTAATGGTATCACTTATGTAATATTACACATGTTTATGAATATTGAATATTTGTACAAGCTGAATTATTTTTAAGCATATTCTTGTACCTAGTATAGAGTGTATAGTATCATTTCTCTTCTTTAATCCATGATATCTAGAGAATTATTGATATTATGGGGTTGAGGAAATATGTGACTATAGGTAAAATTTGATGTAGATTCTAGTGGAAGAATTATTTGTATTATCTTAATATGATTCTCTTCCTTTTTCTTGCAATTTTTTACTTTTATATTTCACTTTTTATCTTTATTTTCTTCTTATATATATATTATTATTATTATTGATTTTGTATTTGACATTGTTGGTTTGAGCCTTGGAAGAACTGGTATAGAATACCACATCCCCCTCTCCATTTAATGCTGTCCCCAGCATCCAAGGTGATAATCCACTTTTTTTCAAAAAAAACAATCAAACATTTCCCCCCCTTTTTTTTGAATACAAGGATTTTTATTCATCAAAGTCCTCTTCATCTTCAAATTGAGATTGATCTTCAACTTCCTCTTCTCCTTCTTCCTCCTCTTCCTCTGAGTCCAACTCTTTTCCTCTTGGATAGAACTTCTTTATTTGACTTGCTGCAAAATTTCTTGCTACCTTTGTACCATCTAATTCTTCCAACTCATATGGACCATTGTTGATTTTTCTCACACCTCTAGAGGGTCCATCCCATCTATCCTTGAACAATGATCCCCATTGTGACTCTAATGCTTTATTGTATACAAGAACAATTTCACCTGGATGAATTGGCTTTCTTATTTGATGTGCTAATTTCTTGTCTCAATATTTTACTGAATCATCCCTGGCCTTTTTAATTTCTCTTTTGCCCTTTTTCTTTTTCTTCTTTTCCTGATAGCTGTTCAGCTCTTTCTTCCAATAAATCTTCTGTTGATTGGACTTTGTGCCATTCGATTGATAAGTATTGTTTTGCTTAAATTTCTATTGGTAGTACTGCCTTTTGACCAAATTGAAGCTCAAATGGGGAGTAACCTGTTGTTCGTTTGGTTGATATTCTGTCAGCCAATGTAACCAAAGGTAAGTATTCCCTCAATTTTGAACCATTTTCACCACACATCTTCACCAATTCATCCTTCAATTGTTTATGCCCCCTTTCTACCATTCCTTGTGACTCAGGGTAGTAGGGTGTTGTTACCCTTATCTTTGAACCTGCTTTTTTTACTGCATCTTGTAATTCCTTTCCAAACTCAGCCCCTTCATCTACTGTGACCTCCTTTGGGGCTCCATACCTGCAAATCCATTCAGAAGTGAACCATTCTGATACTGACTTTGCTGTAAGCTTTACTAAACCAATTGTCTCTGGCCAACCTGAGAAATCATCCCTGGCCACTACTAAATACTTCCATCTTCCTGCTTTTACATGTAATGCATCTATACTGACTCTTTCAAATAATTTTGAGGTAAATGAGATTCTTCCTTCCTCTTTTTGGTGATAATGACTTCTCTTTTGGGCAGCTTTACAAGGTTTGACCCATTTTTTCACTATTTTCTTCATTCCTTCCCACCAAAATCTTTCCTTAACTCTTCTGTATGTTTCATTTTCTCCTCTGTGTCCCATTTCTTCATTTGATGATTTTAATATTCTTCTTTGATAACTCTGACTTGACACAACTACTTGTGGATTCGGTGTATTTCTTCTTTTGAGTTGGTCTTCCTCCAGAAAGAAATTTGATGACTTCCTTTTAATTTTTTTGAAGTCATCCTCTTTACTACAAAAGGGCCTTTTCAATGTATATAAGTATTCCACCATTCTTTTCCAAAATTCTTCTTGCTTTGATGGTAGCTTTATTCCTGCCAATTTTATTATATTATTATGTTTTACTCCAAACCCTGGGTGTGGTTTTATCCATTCTTCTTCTTCATCAAAATCAGATTTTTCTTTTTCTTCATCTTCTGACTGAGGTCTTCTTGACAGCCCATCTGGCATTGTGAAGATCTTCCCTGGCTTATAAACTAAGTCAAAAGAAAACAATTGAATAAATGCCACTCATCTGGTCATTGGGGCATTTGGCAAACAGGGTGAGTTTATCATTTCAATTAAGGCCTTTGCATCTACTTGTAGCTCAAAATGATGTCCCCAAAGTATGTTTTGGAGTTTCTTGAGCATTTTGGCCACTCCACATAGCTCCAGCTTTGGCTATTAGTATTTTGATTCCAATTGTGAGAATGTGTTTGATTCATAAAGAACTGGTCTGTCCTTTCCTGCTTTGTCTTCTTGAGTAAGTACTGCTCCTGCAGCTATATAGCTTGAGTCTACTGCTAATTTAATCTTCCCTGCTCCCTTTTCATAATCCAACTTCTTTAATGTTATTTCCTCCCCTACAATTTTTCTTAACTTCTCAAATGCTTCATCACATTTAGTATTCCATTCCCATTTTTTATCATCTCTTGTTAATCTTCTTAGTGGTGATGCAATCTGAGAGAAACTTTGAATGAACATTCTAACATATGCACAAAGTCCCAAAACACCTCTTACTTCCTTTTTATTGAGGGGCTTTGGCCAACTTTTTATTTTATTAATCTTCTGCTTTGAAATTTTTCTTCCATTCAAAGAAACTATATGCCCTACTATGTCCAATGCTGGTACACAACATGCAAATTTGATACCTGATATGGTAAGTCCTGCCTCTTCAATTCTGAATAATATTCTCTCTAATGTAACTGCATATTCCCAAATGAATCTTCTTATCAAATTATTTTCTTGTAAAGCCTCATTATTATATGTTGATCTTGGACCTTTTATCCCTCCATCATCAATAAAAACTCCTACATTCTCTGGTATTTCTTCTTGTAGTATCCAAGTCATTTAGGCTTGATAAACTGCAACAGAATTGGTTTCTCCTTGTGTTAATCTTGTCAGTTGTAGCCTTCCAAGTGGTGTTTCAAATTTAGGTAAGGGTCTTGTAAAAATGTCTAATTCTCTTTCATCATACCCTCCCATTATGTCACCAAGTCCATAAAAAGCTCTCCCTGAAAAGGCATCTACAAATTATTCAATATGTGGTGGTAATCCTGCATCTTTAATTTTTACCTTATTAAGATTCTGTAAATCATAGAAAATTCTAAGTTTTCCATATGACTTTGCAACACAGAATACTGGACTTGTATAGCTGGAGGTAGACTGCTCATACAAGCCTGTTCTAATCCTTTCCCTTACCAAATCAATAAACTGGGTTATTATGGGCTTTGGTATTGGTATTGGCTTCTTTTGCAAAGGTGTATGTGGTATTACTGGTATTTTGTAGGGTTTTCCATATGAATCTTTCAGTAAACCCCTTTCCTCTGCACTGAATGCAATTTCTTTCTCTCTTAAAACTATGACACTCATAAGAAGACTCCTTTCTTCTTCTGAAAGCCATCCAGGTGGTCCAAAATATATCAATTCAAATCTTTGTTGTGTTTTTTTGATGTGACCATAAATTTAGGTGGTTTTGGTGATAGTGGTGTATTATAAGGGTCTCTTGATAATGGTGGCCTTCTTAAAGGGGGATTTATGTCTTGTGGCATAGACTCATTAACTGGTTTGACCTTTCTGATTACTGATTTGTATTTTGCTGCACTATTTTGGTAATCCATTTTGTAATATCACTGAAATGATTCTGTTTTTCTCTTGGATAATTTTATTTCTTTTATATATTTTTTTTAAAACTGGTTAAGTTGAAATAAATATAATATCACTTCTTCTATTTTCTTTATTTATTCTCCTTATTTTAATAATTTCTTAAATTAAATAAATCTTAACTTATTTTATCCTTTTGTGTCCATAAATTTGAGGTTGCAGTTTTAGGTCATACAGGACCCTACAACTCAGGTGTGCAGACCCTGTATATTAGGTATACAAAATCCTGCCTTTTTATGTCATACAAGGACAATAAGACCCCTTGTCCATTTCTTCACAAGGGAGCAGTTTCCTGTCATGCTGAGGACCTCCTGGTCTTCAATTTGACTTGATCCAAGGGCAGTTTTTTTTCTTTTCTTTAAACTGAAAGATTCCTTCTTCTAATATCAACTTGAGCTACCTTGAGGCTTGATAATTCATAAAATGTTTGGGTTGATAGATATTTCTTTCTTCTTTTCAGTCATTACCAATCTCCTTGCATATTTCAATTCTACATCTTTGTCCTTCTTTCTTCAATATTTTATTCTTTGGCCAATTTATCACAAATATTTGAGGATTTTATTTGAACCATTTCAAATCTGACCTCTTCTTTCTTCAAATTATTTCTTTAATACCACTACTCCTTTCATGGACTAAGATAAAGAAATAGATTATAAGCCCTCAGGTGTGCCACCCCTGTAGTTTTAAGTCATACAAGGACCTAACATTCCACTACTCCCTTCATGGATTCATTAAATTGCCAGTTTTATATATTGAAAGAAATTCTCATAATTTTATATTTGGATATGCCTTCAGGATGTTTTTATCATTAGTTTAAAAGAAAACCGGTCTATATCTATCAGCTTCCATTCATTATTATGGAAAATCATCATATCATGATTGAGCTTTCAAGATACTATTAAGATGTCTTTTTTATTCTTCTTTCTTCCTTCCATCTGTAATATTAATCTTCAGGTTGGGGTAAGACCCCCTCTCCATTTAAATTTCTGTAGCTGGTATCTCTAGTGTTTTTTTTACTTTGAATTTTTGTTCGTGTTATATTTTCTTGAGGAGTTTTAATTTTTTTTAGCTTCATTATCATTATTATTATTATGAGTCTTCTTCATACTAAGAAGAGGGTTTAATTCTTGTGGTGGCCTGACACTATATAATGGCAGTCTAAAAGGCTCTATCTCTAAACAACTCAGAGATATTGTAAGGTTTGTCTATGAAACTCTTGATAATAGTAGCAAATCAAGAGTACTGTGACTGTCCTCAATAGAAATATATAATATAATAAAATATTATAACCACAAATTTAAATATAATTATTAAAAATAATTATATATAAAAAAATAAATTTAATTATTATTATAATAATATAATAATAAAAAAAAATAATAATAATTATAATAAATTATAATTATTCTATTATTATTATAGTCACTGACAGTTATAACAATAAGAAGTGTAAAGCTCTTAATGAGACAATTACACGTGGAAAATATGAATATTAACCACTTATAAATAATATAAATATTTTTTATAAAAAGAATTAAACACACACTGTGCAGAAATAATTCTTTTAGAATAAAAATTCTATATAAAAAAACTAATATTTAGATAAAAAAAAATATAGAACTTTAAAGAAAACTTACTTATAAGATTTATTTAATACAACAAGTCTAATACAACAGTTATTATACTAAATAAAGGTTATAAGTTAAAAAACACGTCAAAAATCAATAAATTCAAAGACAAAACAACTTTTTATAATATAAATTATGATTAAAGAGTTTTTTAGAGGAATTTGTGGATTTTAAAAGATATTTAAAATGATAATTTTATATAATAAAATATATTATTGGTGATTACAACAATAATCTAAATTCTATTACTTCAATTCTTTAATTTTAATAAATAAAGAATAAAAATGACTTAAGAATTACTTTTAATAATAAGACTTTATATTTAATAAAACTTTACCTGTTTAAATTTCTAATATGATTGGATTAATAATGAATGATGGACAAAAACAGTGATGAAAAGACTCTTTTTATGTCTTCAGAGCAGCTCTCATGATTCATAATGGATGTAGAGGGCGTGCTCAGGTCAAAACTGAAAAACCATGCTTAAAATAAAGTTCTTAACTTAAGGCAACTTATTTTTACTTCCAATTTAAAGTTACCAGTGTTATTCTTAACTCCAAGTAACTTTAATCCTCATTTAGTTTAACTATTTTAAGTTTTAATATAGAATAAGGTTATTTATATTAAAGTTAATCACATGAAAAACTTAAAATTAGAGTTTCAAGCAAAAATCTCTTAAACTCAATTTTTAATTAATTTTTAAAGAAATCATAATTTTCTTTGAGTTTAATTAAAAGAGTAAATTTCCAGGCTAATTACCCAGGAAATTTATTTATTAAAGATACTTAAAATTTCATTTATATATACATAATATCAAATTCTAAGTTGTGTGAAATTTTCAAGCAAATCCATTAAGAATTGGATTTTTAATGAATTTTTGAAGTTATTGCTATTTTTCCACGTAAAATAGCAATACACACCAAACCTTAAGTTTTGATAAGGTTTGAATGCTTGAAGCTTTAAAGTTTTAAGCTTATTTAAGCTTTGACAGTTCTTAAAACCTTGATTTCAAGCCTGCATATTGGGATTTACCCTTTGGCAGCTTGAAATTCCTGTCCAAATTGGGATAAAACCAGTTTAAACCTTAAGGTTGGATCAAAGTCTAATCTTAAAGTTTAAATAAGGTTGAAAATCCTCCAATACAGGTGGACAACCTTAATTGAATCATTGCAGATCCAAAAAGTTGGGTACCCCAGCTCTATTTGGTCTTTTTCCTTTGTCCCACCTTTTTGCGTGGATTTTGCCCTTTTATTTATTTAAAGCCATACCATGGCTTTAAACCCTTTTAAATTGAGCTCACACACAATTTACATTCTGTATGGAAAATCCTTAGCCAATTCAGTAAATATACACCACACCTCAATTTTAACTAAAATCTTGGTAAGTTTGCATTAACCTTATGCAACTTTAAATTTAAGCTTATTGTAGCTTAAATTTAACAATTTTAAAAAATGTTAAAAAAGTTACATTAGTACTGTGAGATTCTTAAATCTTCCAATAACACAAGAAATAAGTGTTTTTGGGTATAACACCCTATGGGTGTACCCTAGGTTATTTTTGGTGTAGAATCCAAAAATGACATAATAATTATAACTTTGTTTATCAAAAAAAAAGTTATACTTGTTTTTTGTTATTTTTTATTTTAAATTCAATTAAAAAGTCTGTTTAAGACAAAATTAACTGTCTATAAAATCATTTGTGGCCTTATGGGTATGTTATACATACCTCACAGGCTCACATTCCCTACCACCAAAAAAAAAATTGTACCACAATTTTTCTTTTTGTAGTATACCCCCAAGTTATTTGGGGGGGTATAATCCACTGTCCAACCTCTCTACTTATACTTATCAAGTATTTAAAGCACACAATTCAAACTTTCTACTGAGGAATTGGTCTTCTCTCATGTCTGAATCTTCTGACAAACTTTTGGGAATCAGGTATTTGTACCTGACTAAGTATTCTCTTTCATTTTTACCCCTAAGTCTTCTTTCTTTTAAGACTTTCAGTACCTTCTTTTCCTCACTTGGTTCAAGTGGGGGTACCTCTAAGGGTGTTTCATTTCTTAAAGGAAATAATTCCTTATCACTTGAAGTGTAATGCTTTACAAGACTGACAGGAAAAGTTGGATGTTTGTTTCCTAACTCTCCTGACAGTTCCACTTGTACTGCATTTGTCCCATGAAGGGCTTTGATAATAAATGGTCCTGCAAAGGAATCTTTCAATTTCTTTGGGCCTTTAATATTATTAAAGTTCAAGGTTGAAACTAGTATCATGTCCCCTACTTTGAATTCTGGGGTTTTATGACTTTTATCCCATTTCTGTTTAGCATAATAAAAGGCATCATTCATGCTTTGATTTGCATGGTGCCTCACTTTATCAAGCAACAATTTAAAGCTTGAAGCAGTTGGATGAATATCAACTAGATCTTTCTTCAAAGTATCAATTGGAAGTTTGGGGTTCCATCCTTTTTTTAACATTGCAGGAGTCTTGCCTGTGGAAGCATGGATGGAGGTCTTATAGGCTAATTCCAATGCTGGTACAAGAGTACACCAATCATGGGTAAAGCCGTCAGAATCTTTAAACTCCAGGCCATAAGCACAAAATCTTCTGATCATTTCCTCAAGGGTTTGAATCATTCATTCTGCTAAGCCATCTGTTTATGGATGGTATGCTGGTGAGAATGATAGTTTTGTACCCAAACGCTTATGTAAATTAGTCCATAAGGCTGATGTAAATTTTGGGTCTCTGTCACTAATGATATTTTTAAAGAGACCAGTATGGGATATTACTCTATTTCAGATCAAAAGAGGTTTATCCATAGCTGTGTCATCCTTATGACATGGTAAAAAGATTGGTGTTTTGCTATATCTGTCTACAATAACAAGACATGCATTGTAACGTTTATCACCTCCAGGTGGTAAGGCAGTTACCCAATCCATGTGAACCACTTCCCATGGGGTACTTGGTTCTTGAATATGGATCATTAAACCAAATCTTTTACCAG
Source organism: Austropuccinia psidii (assembly GCA_023105745.1). NCBI lineage: Eukaryota > Fungi > Basidiomycota > Pucciniomycetes > Pucciniales > Sphaerophragmiaceae > Austropuccinia > Austropuccinia psidii. Next base: position 31,766,577 of record JALGQZ010000011.1, read on the forward strand.
TGGCTTTATTGGCTTTCTGGCATCTATCACAACTATGACAGTACTCAATGACATCTTTTCTCCAAGATGGCCACCAGGCACATGTCTTGATTCTTTCCATTGTTCTGTCTTCAGACAGATGTCCAGAATAAATGTTATCATGGCATTCTAGTAGTATTGTGTTAATCAACATTCTACTAAATAGGACCATGACACATGTGTGTTTAGACCTATGATATAATATACCATCAAATAAATGGAATCTTCCGTTGTCATAAGATGTTTTCCAAATATCGTCCAGAGAATTAGCCAATGCTGCATCTTTGCAATCTTTGTCAAGTAGAGCAGTAAGTATATGGCAATTTTTATCTTGCTTATAGCTTTCTCTAACTTCATCAAAGAATTCTATTCCAACATCTGTGATATTAATCCCTTCGATTGGAATTTGAGGTTCTGCACTTGTGGGAACATAGGCAGGATTGTCAGGTGTATTGGGTAATGCCCATCTACTCAAGCCATCAGCATTCTTGTGAATATTTCCAGCTTTCCTGTATAGCAATCTGCCATCTTAACATGTGTCTGTTTGGAGTTTTCATGTTAAGAAGTGATTTTACTGCATTACAATCAGTAATTACTTAAAACACACTGCCATCAAGATAGTAATGAAGTTTTGCCAGAGCCCAAACAAGGCAAAGGCACTCCATTTGGCTAGCTCCATATCTGGCCTCAGTAGGTTTAATTTGTCTTGAAATAAAACAAATTGGACCTTCATAAGGCTTGTCATTGACAATTTGAACTTGATGAAGAGCAGCTCCTAGACCTTCACCACATGCATCAATATACAGCTTGAAAGGAAGTTTCCAGTCTGGCATCAGTAATAATGGTGCATTGGTTAAGGCATACTTGATTCTATCATATGCTTGAATTCTCTCCTGAGTCATTTCAAATACAGTTTGTTGATCACAAATTCTGTATAATTATCTGGCATGGATTGCAAAATCTTTAAGGTGTTGCCTGTAATAACTGGCAAACCCTAAGAAAGACATCATTTCTTTTTTGTTCTGGGGCATCTGTTTCAGTAAAACTGCAGCCACTTTGTCCTTATCAACACCAAGGCTTAGTCCTGAGACCACATTTCCTAGAGCTTTTAACTCATGAAATCCAAAATTACACTTTTTAGGAGAAATTTTCATCTTCACTTGTAAAATTTTCTTAAGTACTAATGAAAGTCTCTCTAAATGTAATTGCCAGGTTTCTGAACAAATTATAATGTCATCAATATAAATGATTAACCATCCCTCTGATAGTGCATGTGGGAAGATTGTATTCATCATTCTTTGGTAATGAGAGGGTGCATTTTTAATACCAAAAGGCATCCTCAAATATTCATAAATACCACAATGAGCAATTATTCTCAATAATTTCCTAGCATGAGGTGTCAAAAAATTCTGGTGAAAGCCTTTCAGAGCATCCATAGAAGTGATGAATCTTGCTTTGGATAATTGAGTCAAAGTCTCATGAATTCTAGGGATTGGATACCTGTCTGGAATAGTATAGGTATTCAGTGCTCTAAAATCACCAACCATTCTTGACTTATCATTATGCCAAGTAATGATCACTGGAGTTGTGACTTCCACTTCCTCATTGTGTCCAAATTTTCTAAGAACTCCCAGTTTCATCAGTTCATTAATATGACTTTCTAATGCTTCTCTAGCCCTAGGGCTAGCTGGGTATGCTGGTCTTCTTAATAGTGGCGGATGAGGCCTTTCCACATTAAGCATGATATCCACTTCATGGCCTTTTATAGCCCCAAGTGGTTCATTATCAGAAGCAAAAGCTTCTCTATATTTCAATAAAATTTCAATAAGTTCTTCCTTCATTTCTGATGTTAATTCAGGACTAATTTGTGCTTCCTTTAACTGATCTGACACAAATTTGTCTTTGTCAATATTTGTTACTTGTTTAATGACAGTGATTTCTCTTCTTTCTGGAGAAAAAGCAAATCTTTGCCTTTTATTTTCCCCTATAGTGAAATATCTGTCTTTATGATTATTAATATCAATACCATAGATATTGAGATAATCATTTCCAAGTATAAAGTGTTGTGAAATACAATTATTCATAACAACAAATTCAGCTTTCAATCTTACACTTCCTGCAGGATGAGGAAATATTATTGCTGCTTCAAATATACCCAAAGGGTGCATGTTTTGGCTAGCACTGCTGAATTTTATACCTTCAATTGGCATCAACTTGTCTTGCCAATTGGTATAGATCTTGTCAAGATAATCTTTTCCAACACAAGTGCAAAAAGCACCTGAGTCAAGATGTATCTTGGCTTCTATGTTATTTATCACAATATTAGTGATACAAGATGACCCAGCTGTATAACCTTTACCTCTGGCAGGTTTGGTTTTTTGCATCTTGGCATCTTGCACATGTATGAGATCCATACATTCATCACTATACTGTGGTAAGTGAGTATGTACCTCAGTGACCTCAAAAGAGACATTAATGTTCTCTATACCAGGTTCTTCTGATACTTCTTCTTCTTCTGAAGGCTCAGAATCACTTTCATGTAAAGATACATCAGTTTCTTTTGTATCTTCTACTTTTTCAACATTTATCTCATTAACTCTTGTCTTTTTTGGACAATTGTTTGCCAAATGAGATGTGCTTCCACATTTATGACATTTCAAAGGAGGTCTGTCATGTGGTTTATTGGGTTTTGAAATTGGTTTCCCACCAGTCTTATTGTCTATTGGGGTTTTGGACCAATTTCTTCCAATTTTTGTTCTAGTAGTGATGTCCTCTATAGCATTTTTATAATCTTCTGTAGAGCAAGGCTCAATACATCTGCTTCTTATAGCATGCTCAAGGTCACCACCACATTTTCTTAATATCCTTTTATGTACCATTGTTTCAGACATATCAGGATGAAGGGCAGTTAACCTGTCCTTTTGTTTAAGAAACCAAGTCATGGGCCTGTCCCTCTCAATATTAAAAATGGCTTCTTCAAAAGAATTTTCCATTCTAAATCTCCAGGAATCATTAGCCCATTTGGAAATAACTTGTTCTTTCCACCAAGGCCAAGAATGTTTACCATGGTCTTGTCTCATGTTATAATACCATTTCTTTGCTGATTTGGTAAATAATTAGTGTAATCTGGAACTTATGTATTCATCTGGTATGTTAAAGTCTTCTTTAAACATATCAATTGTTTTCATAAATTCCATATGATTATATTCTCCTTCACCACTGAAGGTTGGCCATTCCTCTAATCTTGGAATGTCCTTATAATTGCAAGCAGTTTCCACGTCATGACTTGAAATTGTATGATGTAATTCATTATTCAAGTTAAGCACATTTCTGTCAAGAATTGGTGTGGATTGCCTTGGCAATTCATGTTTTAGTGATATATCGTTAATACTTGATTGAATATCTTCTTTCAATTCAAGTCTTGCTTTATCACTTTTTTCCAATTGTTCTTGAAAAATAGCTGCATTGTGACCAGTTGAATTTTCCAAGTTTTGCACTTGTATTTTCAATTCTTTTCCCTGTCCAGTTATAAAAGAAATTGAATGTTCATCTGGTTGATTGAGTAAGGTAACTTTAAGCTCAAGTCTTTCACAAATTTGCGTCAAAGACAAAATATTTGTCTTATTGACATTTTCAAGGCCAATTATGGTCTTTTGTTGGTCTTTTACTTGTAGTATCTCATTACCCAACTTTTGTTGGACATGATCAAATGCTTTAAATTTTGCCATAATTTCTTTATTACAAGATTCAAAGTAAGTTACAAGTTTTACAAGATCTACTTCTTTGGAAAGGATTGGTTCAATCTTTCCTCCTCCTTGTTTTTGAATTCCATCAAAGTTCTTGCCCTATTGAACAAATTGTCCATGGCTGTTTTTTCCTTCTTTGGAATTCTGTAACTCTGAGGGTAAGGCTTGTTCCACTTGGGCTTTGCCTTTCCCTTTGCCTTTTGCTTGCCCTTCTGGTTGGTCTTTGGGGCTTGCTTGGGCTTGTTTTGCACTTGTTGAGGCGGATCTTTTCTGGTGGATGCTTGAGGAGCTTCCACTGGGCTGTTGTCCTTGTGTAAGATGTGACTATGAAACTGATGATAATATTACTATTAATCAACAGTACTATGTCTGTTCTTATGAAATATAATAATAAAAATTATTATAACCACAATTAAATAATTATAAAATTATTTCTTTCACGTGTTATACACTACTAGTGATTATAACAGTGAGCAGTAATTGTCTACAAGAATCAATTACAAGAAGAATTTAATAATAAAAACTTCTTTTATTAAAATAATAAAATTATTTTAATATCTAATTATCTTTTCCAAGAATAATTATAAAGATAATTCTTGAAGAAAACTATTACTAGAGAAAAACTTTAAGAATTAAAGATAAATGACTCACTAATACTCCAAAGAACTTATTGATAGATAAAAGTAGAGAAATTTGACGTGGAATTGTGGATTTAAGAGATCAAAAGGATTTATAACAGTATTACAACAATATATAGTTGGATTCTATGATTTCACGTCTTTCAGGTTGCTGTTGAAAGATTTAAAGCACTTAAGAATAGCTGTAACTAATACTTACTTGTTGGTAATAATGATTTAATAAATTTATAAGATGATGATTATTGGAAAAAACAGCAAGAAGAGGCTTCTTTTAAGTCAACAACAGCTCACAGAGGCATGCCATGGAGCAAACTGAAAAACCAGTGAGTGAGAAAACAATAAACCTTTTTGGATTATTGATTGCATCATCTGTTGTCACGTAAGATTATCATAATTACTTAATTGATGCTTTTACGTGACTACCAACCCCAATATGGTTAAGAATAAAAGGAGTAACATCTGTAAATCTTCTTTTATTCTAAAATAATCATTGATTTCTCAAAGCTATCAATGTTATTGCCAATTTCATCACAGGTTGTAATTACTGTGAATTTTTGAAGATTCAGTGTTTCACGTAGAATGGTCAAAAATGGACTGTAAGTAAAACTTTTAATTTTACTAGTAAAACCATAATTCTCTTTGGTTGTACCATAGATAATACAGTTCTTCATTGGTCCTGAAAGTTTCAGGAAGATTCATTAAGAATTGTATTTTTAATGAATTTTTGAAGTTTTTACCTCATTTCTACGTAGAATTGCAAATAGCAGTATTTTGCTGGTTGCTATGAGGTAAATCAATGAATATGGATCCCAAAAGGGTTTTAATTACTCTTTTAGGGTCTAGTCATGGAAAGTCATCAAGAATTGACGTGGTTACAGGAGTCTAAGTAGCTCATTACCTTCTTGGCACGTCAAAATAGCAGGTTATTTGCCATTTTTCTTATGATTACAGTGGGTGTAACTTGGTAACCAAGTTCCCAAAGAGTTTTAGTTTACCAATTGGGCCAAGATGAGCCATGGATCCATGCTCTGGAGCTATCCACGCCTCTGAGGCCTCAGAAGTTGGGTACCCTGGCTCTCTTTGATGTCCTTTGCCCCCTTGCTTATTTTTTACGTCAAAATAGTAATTTAAGCTTAAAGTGAGATATCCACTATGGGTGTACCAAAAGTCCATGTAAGAATACCATGATATTAAGTGCTCAAAACATGCATAACACTATTCTTAGTGTATATGTAACATGGGATTTCTCACTTTCCCTTTATTTTGGCTAAAAATCAAGAAAAACAAAAAATTTCATGGATCTTTTATGTGGTATTAATGATGTGGTATTGAAGTATTTTCCATTTTACCACCTCAAATACTTAAATTGAGCTTATTCACTCTATGGAGCTACCCTAGGTGAATTTTTGTGTACAATCCAAATCTGGTCTTAAATCCATGGATTTACTTACTCAATAAAAAGTTATTCATCTTTTCTGAAATTGAAAATGATGAATTTTGGATATATGCATGACTTATGAGTTTTGCATAATTCAAAATTTCTTTTTAAGATAATTGTGGCCTATTTGGGTATGTAAAATATACCTCAAGGCTCACACCTTGCCTTGAGCCAATTTCTTCTTCTGATCCTCTGACAACATGCTTTGGTTTTTCAACCAAGCTTTGATCTGTTGGACTTGTCCTTTGACAGACATTGGTGTCCAACCCAGCAGAAGATCTTCTGTAGTTTCTGGCCCCATGAACTTCTTCACTTGAAGATAAGAGTTCATGGTGCCTATCCAAAGACTTGGAAGGAGTTCCCACTCTTGTTGTTTTGACGCCAGGAACCAGTTTTTCCATTGGGATTGATAAATTTCCACAGCTGCCTGTTGGAAATGGTTCAGGTCTAACAGCAATAGCAGTTATGTCAGCTTCTGGACTCTCAATAAGAGGTTCAAAGGTGCTGGCTAACCTTTGGGAACTGGTGGAAGTTCTGGCATCCTCCATTTGTGCCTCTCCTCTGGGAGTACATTCTTGCCTTTTGGATTTGTGGCTGGAATGTCCTGGTCCAGATCCATTTGATTGGATGGAGTAGTTACTTCCACTTCTAGTAGGAGTCATTTCATGTCAACTTTAATAAAAAATAGAGTAAAATTGAATTGAATTCACCTGCAGGACCTTTAAAGGGCTCTTTGGTTATTAAACCCCTTGGTGCTGGACTGGTTTGAATTGCAATACTGGACTCTGAGGCTTCAGAGTCTGAAGAACTTTCTCTGATTGAAGACACTAGAGAAAATTAAAAATATAAGTTGTTTTATTAAATAATAAAAATAACTTATAAACTCAACTTATTAAATAAAGTTGTTTTTATGTAATTTTATGGCAAATTACGTCAAAAATAAAGAAAAAATGTCTAAGTTAACAGAAAAAAATGTTATTAGTAAAGATTTTTTATTTGATTTATTATTTTCTTTAAAGAAATAATAATTATGCAATTAACCAGTTAATTAATCAAAATTGTATTATTATTACTCACTTTATACTAGAATAACTCAAAGAATAAATTCCAAGTCTGTGATGTGAAAAAGCCGCTAGTTAGACAAAAGAAATTTATTCCAAATCACTCAATAGTATATTGTTTCAAACAATATTCTTAAGAAGAAATTAACTTTATTAATATCATAAAGATTATTTATAAGGGATAAGTCCCAAAAAAGCCAATTTCAAGACAAATATGGCAATTTTACGTCAAAAAACAGTAAAATAAGGTCTAGAATATGATTTATGTCCCAAAAATTGGTTTAAAATCACGGCCAGGCCCCAAATGTAAGGTTTTTCTATGAAACTCTTGATAATAGTAGCAAATCAAGAGTACTGTGACTGTCCTCAATAGAAATATATAATATAATAAAATATTATAACCACAAATTTAAATATAATTATTAAAAATAATTATATATATAAAAATAAATTTAATTATTATTATAATAATATAATAATAAAAAAAATAATAATTATAATAAATTATAATTATTCTATTATTGTTATAGTCACTGACAGTTATAACAATAAGAAGTGTAAAGCTCTCAATGAGACAATTACATGTGGAAAATATGAATATTAACCACTTATAAATAATATAAATAATTTTTATAAAAAGAATTAAACACACACTGTGCAGAAATAATTCTTTTAGAATAAAAATTCTATATAAAAAAATCAATATTTAGATAAAAAAAATATAGAACTTTAAAGAAAACTTACTTATAAGATTTATTTAATACAACAAGTCTAATACAACAGTTATTATACTAAATAAAGGTTATAAGTTAAAAAACACGTCAAAAATCAATAAATTTAAAGACAAAACAACTTTTTATAATATAAATTATGATTAAAGAGTTTTTGAGAGGAATTTGTGGATTTTAAAAGATATTTAAAATGATAATTTTATATAATAAAATATATTATTGGTGATTACAAGAATAATCTAAATTCTATGACTTCAATTCTTTAATTTTAATAAATAAAGAATAAAAATAACTTAACAATTACTTTTAATAATAAGATTTTATATTTAATAAAACTTTACCTGTTTAAATTTCTAATATGATTGGATTAATAATGAATGATGGACAAAAACAGTGATGAAAAGACTCTTTTTATGTCTTCAGAGCAGCTCTCATGATTCATAATGGATGTAGAGGGCGTGCTCAGGTCAAAACTGAAAAACCATGCTTAAAAATAAAGTTCTTAACTTAAGGCAACTTATTTTTACTTCCAGTTTAAAGTTACCAGTGTTATTCTTAACTCCAAGTAACTTTAATCCTCATTTGGTTTAACTATTTTAAGTTTTAATATAAAATAAGGTTATTTATATTAAAGTTCATCACATGAACAACTTGAAATTAGAGCTTCAAGCAAAAATCTCTTAAACTCAATTTTTAATTAATTTTTAAAGAAATCATAATTTTCTTTGAGTTTAATGAAAAGAGTAAATTTCCAGGCTAATTACCCAGGAAATTTACTTATTAAAGATACTTAAAATTTAATTTATATATAGATAATATTAAATTCTAAGTTGTGTGAAGTTTTCAAGCAACTCCATTAAGAATTGGATTTTTAATGAATTTTTGAAGTTATTGCTATTTTTCCACGTAAAATAGCAATACACACCAAACCTTAAGTTTTGATAAGGTTTTAATGCTTGAAGATTTAAATTTTTAAGCTTATTTAAGCTTTGACAGTTCTTAAAACCTTGATTTCAAGCCTGCATATTGGGATTTACCCTTTGGCAGCTTGAAATTCCTGTCCAAATTTGGATAAAACCAGTTTAAACCTTAAGGTTGGATCAAAGTCTAATCTTAAAGTTTAAATAAGGTTGAAAATCCTCCAATACAGGTGGACAACCTTAATTGAATCATTGCAGATCCAAAAAGTTGGGTACCCCAGCTCTATTTGGTCTTTTTCCTTTGTCCCACCTTTTTGCGTGGATTTTGCCCTTTTATTTATTTAAAGCCATACCATGGCTTTAAACCCTTTTAAATTGAGCTCACGCAGGATTTACATTCTGTATGGCAAATCCTTAGCCAATTCAGTAAATATACATCACACCTCAATTTTAACTAAAATTTTGGTAAGTTTGCATTAACCTTATGCAACTTTAAATTTAAGCTTATTGTAGCTTAAATTTAACAATTTTAAAAAATGTTAAAAAAGTTACATTAGTACTGTGAGATTCTTAAATCTTCCAATAACACAAGAAATAAGTGTTTTTGGGTATAACACCCTATGGGTGTACCCTAGGTTATTTTTGGTGTAGAATCCAAAAATGACATAATAATTATAACTTTGTTTATCCAAAAAAAGTTATACTTATTTTTTGTTGTTTTTTATTTTAAATTCAATTAAAAAGTCTGTTTAAGACAAAATTAACTGTCTATAAAATCATTTGTGGCCTTATGGGTATGTTATACATACCTCACAGGCTCACAGATATTTCCCCTCATCAGACCAGTTCTGACCTTGGCTTCTCAGTGTATATGTATTTTTTAAGTACATACAGACCAGTTGTCCAAGTGCCACCTAGAGCAGGAAGACCATTAAAGCCTCTCTTTTCTGAATGAGATCTTCTTAATAATAATATTAATAATAAAAATCATATTTCTCATCTTTAAGTGATTGATAATTCTTATGTTTTCTTCTCTTTTTTTAAGTATATATATATTTGACTTTTTCATATATAATATTTTATAGCATTAAGATCTGAATATTTCCATTTTAAGTTCATGGTGGACTTATCTAATTGAACATTCATTTATTTAAAAATGATAAGTGAGAAAGTTCTCTTTTCTAGTATCTGTGCACTTTGAATATCTATTGAGTGAAAAATAATAATAAAAGAAATTCCAGTTTATATTCTTGGTGGACTTATAATATTTATAGCAATATCATTTTATAATGAATAAAAAGAAATTTCAATTTTATTTTCCAGCTTAGGGTTATAGAGGACCAACTTTCAAGTAAATGTTCGAATAAATAATTTAAATATAAAGATATTTATCAAGGTTTTGTTGAATTAATTATTAAAATGTATCTGGGAATTAATATTAAAATAAATAAATATTTCTTTTCTTTTTGGTAGGTTTTTTTTTTTGAATAATAATAATAATAATAATAATAATAATAATCTATTTTAGGGTGATAGAGGACCTATAAGTAAAAAAACATATCTTATAATTCTACTAAATAATCCAGCTTTAGGTCATGGTGGACCTTTTTAAACAAACCTGTCAGCCTGTGACTCAAAACCAGAGCACAAGCATGACAGCCAATATACCATAAATCAATGGTATAGCCAAGATACCACCAAAACATGGAGCTGAGCCAAATCAGCTCAAAAGGTATCAAAAGAAGGAGGAAACTCACCCCTTTCTGAAAATATAAGTCCCATCACCATAGGACAAAAAATAACAAAGTTATTCCTGCTCAAAGTTATTGCTGAGCATAAATCTTAATTTTCACCTCTCATCTAAAATCTAGAAGGAGAGGCTTAACCCCATCAAATGGGTACTCAAAATGAAGCTCTAAGCCAGGGCTATTCAATGGTACCAGCCAAACTGAGCTGGCACCAATATTACTTGAGTTATGGTCAAATTCAGGCCAAATAAGGGTGAACAAAACATTCACCTCCCATCTAACTTCTACAGTTTTAGTGTGGGATACTTGAAGTGGGGTCTCTTTGGAAAGAGCACAATCAGGGCTATCTGATGGTGCCATTCACTTCTTCATATCTCAACTATAACAGAAGTTATGAGGCAAACAAGCTCAATACAGCTTTTTGCCCAAACCACGCCTATGTACAAAAAACCTTGTACATGGGATAACTTTGTAATATTTAATGATAGCCATACCAAATTGGGTATCATTGTGTAGAGCGCATACAGGGCTATCCAATGAACCAACTTTGAGCATGATATCTCAACAACTGACAGAGTTATGGCTGTTTGAAGGTTATAATCCCACAATATGGCCAATACAGCTGTATTATGACAAGATACAGTTGTACTCTGATTATGAGGTGTCAAACAGACGCTGAAGCTTATTTATACTTAAATACCTCATAACTAAGTCAAATACAGAGGTCCATACAGGTTCTGTACAGGTTCTGACGCGTCAGGAGCACCAGAATACACCTGTAAAGTCCATTGGTGAAAATTTTCACCCTGTATAGGGTAAAACTGACTACTTGTGGTTCTAAAACCACATTTCAACGCAATACTAGCCTGTATTGAGTGTATAGAACCACAAAACAGCCCCCAGTAGTGAAAATTTTCACTCTGTGGTCGTGTGCAGAGGTAAACCACCTCCCACTACCCCAGAACAAGATAAAAGGAGGCTTTGCCTCACCAGGAAGCAAATCAAGCATCCTGTTCTTGATATTCTTACGTGGTATAACTTCTTAAAAAGGAAGTGATACTCTTAGAATCTAACAGGTATACTTTAAGCTTAAGTATTGTAGGGTTTGCTATTGTAAACCAACAGGCAAACACTGCACCCAGGGCTATCAGCAGTACTCACCATCACTAAATTATTTTAGTATAGCCCTTTTCACTCATATTCTCACTCTAAATCTCATCATTATTTTCGTGTCACACTCAGAGTTATAGCTTCTATTATCATTCTGAAGCTATATCATAGAGTCACCCTGACAAAACCTAATATGTAAGATAAATAATGATAAGTATTCAATTAGTTGAGAAGTCATCTATTAAACTCAGTGTAAATATATTGAGATATTTTTTAGGATGGTTATAGAATAAATCTTAAGAAAATAATAGATTGATTAATGATAATCCAATATAAGAAATAAGTCCAGTTTAAGGTCATAGAGGACCTTTTTTTTATAATTACTTCCATTCTTTTTGATTCTAAATATACCTCATATTTTTAATTCATGCCATGCTATTAATCTTCATATATATTCATACATTTTTTATTATATGATATTTATAACTACATTTTTTTAAATCTAATTGTATAATATCAACTAAATAATGATTAAATTTGAGTTTCAATTATAATCAATTCATCATTTTTACACTTTAGTTTTTTCTTGTTATTATTATTTTCTTTTCACAATTGCTATATGATTTATCTTGAATAATCTTCTTCTTTGAAAAAAAAACAATGATTAAGTATTTCATCATTATTTTTTATTTATTATATTATTATTATACTTCTCTCAGTTTTATTTTCCTATTTAATTTTGTCTATGATATTACATATATATATATGTATTTTATCTAGCAGATATTGTGTTTTTTTTTGACAACAATAATATAGAATGATAATTATTATTATTTTTGTTTTATTTTATTTCATTTATTGATTTTTATCTTTTTTTTTAAAAAAAAAAAATTATAATTCACTTTTATTGTTTCTGAATCATTGAAATTTCTTTCTTTCCTTTCTTTTTTTTTTAATTTCTTAATCTTACTTATTTTATTTCTTTTGTTGTTTTGATTTATTTTTTAGTACTGCACATTATTGTAATATTCCTTTTGTAGCTGCATAGTCTGTATGAAGATTATTTTTCATTGTTATGTTTTTTTTATATTAAAAAAATTAATTAATCTTAAGTCTTATTGTATTTTATTTTATTATTTCTTTTTTAATAAAGTAGTATTTCTATATTACTTGTACAGTTCTTTATAGTACTGTATTTTACTTTATATCCCAATCATTTTTTTTGATTTTCAATTTTTTTATACCATGATGGTTTTTTTAAAGTACCATGTGAATAACTGTACAGTACAGTAATACACTGTACTCTTTTTTTTAATCACCAACGTTAGTGTTCTTTTTTTTATTATTATTCATTTTATCGCGTTTTTGTCTTTTTTTTTTAAAAAAAGGAAAATACATTACTAATTTCTACTTTAAGTCGCGTTCAGTTTTTTTTTTAATAATGTTTTTTCTGTTCAGTTTAATGAGTTTTTTTTCTCATTATTATAATTTTTCATACTAGAGTTTACAGTACAGTAACATTACTGTAGTGTACTGTGCAGTACAAAAGTACTGCACTGTACTTTACTCTCCTTTTTTTTTAATCGGATCCAGGCTTTTTTTTTTTTATTAATTTTTTTTAAATTTGATCGCTTGAACGATCTTTTTTTTTTATTATTATTATTTTATTATTGCTTTTTCTTTTTTCTTTTTTTTTTGTTTTTGATCACAACTAGTTTTTTTATTTATTTATAATCTATGAATAACTTTTTTTTATTTAGTTTAGTTTGATGATTTTTTTTATTATAATTTTTTTCAACTACATTTTACAGCACAACAGCATAACTGTAATGTACATTGCCCTCCAATATAGATCTGAAATTATATTCTTTTTCACTTTCTCACTTGAAGACTTTTTTTTCACTGTCTCATAATTTGTTTCTTTTTTTCTCTCACACCTTAATTGTTTGGAGCAGTAAAACATAGCATTTGTATTTTTTCTTTGTATCAATGCATGTATAATGTTGAATTATAATACAAACAGATATCTTTACAATTTGAGAAAAAGCAAAAACACAGCCTACCATCGCGTGAGAGCACCATTTTGGTCAAGCACCATTTGCATTCTTGCTGGCAATGACAACAGAAGGGAGTCAAGGTGGTTGAAGGGTAATGATTCCCAAGCAGCATTGACAGCTGCTGTCAATTCGTCCATTGTTTTGGGATTGAAAAGGTGGGTGACAACGTATTTCATTTTGAACCATAGGTTCTCAATCGGATTGAGATCAGGTGAGTTAGGAGGCCAGATTAGCTTGTGAATTCGATGTTCTTCATGCCATTTTTGGCTGGCCATGGCAGTATGGATGGGGCCTCCATCCTCCATTACGGTAAGGCCTTCGCGATTGTCTGCTACACCAACTTCAACGAGTTTGTCCATAAATGGCAAAAGGCCAGGCTTGTAAACGTTTTCAATGAAATCAATTGCTCGTTTTTGTCCTGGGGTCATTATTATCAATTTGGATTGAATTGGACCACAGATTGCCCCCCACACCATCATTGATTGACTGCCATCAATTCAAGGTCAAATTTTTGTGTTGTTGTGCGCCAAACTCGCTTTTGAGTTACTGGCTCACCTAGCCCAAATGACAATTCATCAGTCCAAATGACCCTGGACCAATCGGCAATCATCCAATGGAGGTGGGCTTGAGCAAAGCCCAATCGCCGTTGCATTTGTCAAGGACTCAAATAAGGTTTTTTGATTGCAATACATGACCTCTTGCCTAGGTCATGTATTGCCTTACGAACAGTATTGATTGAAACAGTGAAAGTAAGCATTTTTGTGATTGAAACTGATTTTTCACAATGATTTTGTTAAATGACCCTTGCTAATTCTCGTAAGCCTTGTTCATTTAACTTGCAGAGACGGCCTGGTATAGGTAGGTTGTCTAGATGACCACACTCCCAAAATTGTCGGACGGTATCATGAACTGTGGTGGGTGGTACACTCAAATGACAGGCGATTGTTCGGATGGAGGCACCTGCATCATGCATGCCTATAATATGCCCCCGTATTCCTTGAGTTTGGTAAGGTGGCATACTAGTAGAGACAAGATTTAGTTATTCGACTGATTAGCACGAAAATATCCTGCATCAGTGACTTACCATTAAAAAACTGGTGGCTTATTTATATCCATAGAAAAGCCAATTCAGATGAAGTTGTCACAACAACATGAGATCAAAGTTGGATTGCTATTCACATCGTGATTTGAAGAGCAACGATTGGTTGAAAAATAGGCAAATAAATAAAACGCGAAAAAAAAGTCCCTGAGTAAAGGTAAGAAGAAATAATAGAAAAGGTTGCAAAAAAGTGGGGCGAAAATTAGTCTAATGAGCTCGTTGAGAAAATCAGATGAGTTAGAAAAAATTCAAATGAAATTTCAAAAAAAAGTCAAGTTGGGAAAAACAAAAAAACCGCAACTTCAAGTTTTTTTTTGTGTTTGGATCTATATTGGAGGGCACTGTACTGTTTTACAGTACTGAACTGTACTTGAGTCTCTTCTTTTTTTTAATTGTGTCTACTTTTTTTTTATATTTGATTGCTTGAGACATCTTTTCTTTTTTTTGCTTAAAAAAGTATTAGTTTTTTTTAAAATATTTAATAATTTTTTTTACTATTGTTTTTATTTTGGTTGAAATTTGAATCTCATGCAGGTTTTTCTTTTATTTTTTATTTGTAAATTATATTTTTATTGATATTTACTCTTATTGTTATTTATATTTATTTATTTTTGATGTATTTAAATGTATTTTTTTGTTGTTAATTATATTTGTATTTATATATATTTATATATGTTTATATCAATTATACTTATATTTATATATATTTATAAATATTTATATATATTTATATTTATTTATATTTATTTATGTTTATTTATATTTATTTGTATTTATATTTGTATAGATTTATATTGATTTATATTTATTGATATTTATATATATTTATGTTAATTTATTTAGTTAGTTGAGTTTTTATCTTTATGTATTTATGTTTATTTATTTAATCATATTTATATATTAATTTATATTTATATTTTTTTATATTTATTTATATTTATTTATATAAACTTAAATTTATTTATATTTATTTATATTTATATATATTTACTTATGTAAATTTATATTTATTTATATTTATATTTGTATATATTTATTTATATTCATATTTTCTTAGAAAAAAAACTAAGTGAAGATAAATTGAACTTTTAATTAATTGAAGAAATATAAATTAAACTTAGAACTTTCAAAGAACCAACAAGTTCATTTTATTTCTAGTGTTATGATGGTCAAGTTGTGGGTGACCCAAAAGCTCTTCTCTTCAATATAAAAGGAGTTACATTTTCAAGCTTCTCACCCATTCTTTTCCCATATTAATTGCTTAAAAGAATTCTTTTTTTATTATCTAAAAAAATATTCTGAATTTTTGTTATAATTCAAACCAAGTTATATTAAAAAATAAATTATGTAGTGCCAACCTGGCCAGTTGCCTCTGTATATTTATCTTTTGAATAACCTTGATAATATCTATCATTATATATATATCAAGGTTAAAATTATATGCTAAATATTATAATGTTGAATCAATAAGATTATTTATATTTATTCATCATTCCAGGACATATCCCTTTGACTATAGCTGTTTTTTCATTTATTCAATTTAAAATTATATTATTATGATATTATTTTTATGTTATTATTATTTTATTTTCAATATTATAATATTATGATAGCTATATTATAATATCATCTTATTCAATATAGCTTTATATTTATTTTCTACATTTCTTCCTCCTTCCTCATGATTTGGTTTTTTTGTTTATTTCTTTTAATTTCTTCTCAAAGCAAGATGGGGTGGCCAGTTTTTTTTATTAATTTTTTTTTTTAAAAAAACAATTAGAAAAATTAAAAAAATTAAAAATTGAAAAAAGAGAACAACTATATTAAAAAATCTGGTCATCCCTCCTTGTGAGTTGGATTCTTTGTGTGTGCTATGTGTGTATGCATGCTGTGTGTATGTGTGTAGCATGTATGTTTATTTAGTAGTTCAGCTCAATAATTTCCATTTTGGATTCCTTATTGATTCAGTTCTAGAATGTTAAGATAAGTTTCTTTAAGATTTCTCTTGAGGATTGATACTATTCATAACTGATAAGTGGCTTTTTTCTTTTTTGTAAAATATATTGTCTTCTTGTAGTGAAAAAAATCTTGAAGTATTTTTTATTCACCATTTCCTTTTTTTGTGAAAAATGAAGAAATTCTGTGCTATATATTTGAGATCTTCAATATTAATTGGAGCTCTATTCTTGTATTAGTAAGTTAATGAAACTTCTTTTCATTTTTTTCAATTTCAACATAATACTTATTAAAACTTCTTTGTTTTCAGATTATTTTGTTGAATTATATTTTGAAATTATTTTCTTTTGAAATTGAAACTTGAATTTTTTTTAACAAACAATGATCTTCTTTTGAATAAGTGCAATGATAAGTGATTTCTTTTGACCTTATGAAAGGTAATCATTTATGAAATTTACAACTCAAGAGATATCTAAGTACTTCATTAATGCAAAATAAGCTATTATTTAATAGTAAATTGATAATTCTTTATTAAGGTAAAATAACTGAAATTGATTTTCATTTATTAGAGCTATAAACTGATGTTTAATTATGAAAGTCCCACTTTCCCCAAGACTTATAGCCACTTGTGCTTTGGGTGGTATAAGAAATAGTTAACCACCCCTATTTTTTAAGTATGAAAAACTACTGATACTATTACAGAATAAAAAACTAAAGCCCTCTTTCTAAATGAATTTTATAACCAGCTCTTTTTTTTTTATTACTTTAACTTTTTTTTATATCAATTGAAATATCTTAACCACAGCTATCACTTCTGAACTCCATATCAATTATTAATTTTTATTGTTTTATTAGTTATATATAGTTTTTTTTATTGATTTATTTATTATTACTAGATTTGTTTTTTGATACTATTACAGAAAAGTCATAAATCAAATTTGCAGTTTAAGGCCATTCTGGGCCATCATATATCATTGGTCCTTGCATTTGTTGATATATTCTTTTTTTTTGATGAACTGACTTAACATAGAGTAAGAGACACAGTAACCAAATAGTTGAATTGCAGTTTAAGGGCATGCTGGGCCTTCAATTTTCTGAAGAATAATTTTCTTAAAATAATCTTGATTCTTCTTCATTTTCATTTCAATCTTGCTGCTGACAATTTCTTTCCATAACTTATTCCATTTTTCTTTCTTCAAAAAAAACTGGTGACTCCTCATTATAATTATTAATTGTAAGACTTTATCCTCTAAATCAAAATCCAATCCCTTTTCAATATTATAGCAGTCCCCTCTCCATTTAATAATTTCACCCTTAATTTGATATTCTTCAAGACAAAACCATCTCTGAGCTTGTATTGTTCCCCAGTAAAGACTACCCCCTATATCCACATCCATATAGAAATTTCATTCCAATAGTCATTATTGAGATTTCCTTGAATTCCATCATAATTGAGTATATCAATAAACTCTAGTTTTGAAAGGTTTGATCCAGGAAGCTGGCTTGAACAGGCTTCTGTAGGTGTTCCTTGAGTAATATCTTCATTTCCAAATAAATCTTCATATTTAATGAAGGGGATAGCTTGAATAATTGGTCTCTTGAAGGATTCAATAATTGGTAAGCCCCATCTTTGGCCTTCATTGTTAAGTCCTTGAAAATTTTGACTGATCCAGAGGTCTTGGCTGTCTTCATTTGTTTCTGAGTTTGGCCAATAGATCCAGATGGTATTGTCTGCTTCATCAGTTTCAGACATTACTATTATAAAATATAAATTATGATAAAAACAATTTCTAATGTTTTCTTGATGTTAAAAAATATGAATAATTATAATAGCTTCTTGGTAAAGGTGGATGAGATAAATAATCTAAGTAAAATATTTCTTAAAGAATTAATCCTCTTTGATAAGGCAGGAAGTCACTGCCAAAAGCTTGAATCAATTGAAGCTTTAAGTAATAATGTGTGAGATATTTGGGTCCTCTTTGATAAGGCAGGAAGTCACTTCCAAAAATACTGGACTTAATTATTTAAATTTAATTTCACTGATTTTCTTCTCTTCTTTGTTTTTGAACTATGTAGGTTGCAGTATTTCAGAATTGGCATCAGCTGTACTTTGCTCATTGATGGTAAGTAATTTCTATAATAAGCCAATTTTTCATCCAAAACTCTAAGTTCCTCCAATAACAACCTTATTTCTTCAAATTTTTCCTTTTCTTCTCTTTATTGGTGACTTATGACTGAAATTCTTGAAATTCATCTTCATACTCAAAAGTTAATTCTTCATATTGCTTCTTCAATTGCCTTTGATACAAAATCTCTTCATCCTCCAACAATTCATCCCCATAACATCCAAGCTTTGGCATCTTGATTTTTTTATTCATTTTATTAAAGATTATGGTCCTATCCAATTTTTTGTTTTTTAAAAGGTCTTAAAATTAATCATATTGATATTAAAATTGAATAGAAATTGATATTGAAATTCCCAAGGATTTCATCCCAAAAACTTGAACCATTAGAGGTGGAATAAGAAACAGACACCCACCCCTATTTTTTAATTTAAACATAGCCTTATGATACTTTTACAGGTAAAACTCTTGCATACCCAAATCATCATTAATATATTCTATTTATTTATTTATTTTTTGAGTTTATATTTTTTTTTAATATTTCTTTTTTTAAGGTTTTTTTTTTTGGACTTTCCCTTCTCTTTTTTACATGTGCAAAAAATATATTCGATTCATGAAACCAATTTTCCTTTTTCTTTTTTCTGAAGAATTATATTCACACATATCCTTGGCTATTTCTCCCAGTATTTTACTTCCTTTCTTCCTTTCTTCTAGGGTATTACCTTTCCAATTTCTTATGAATCCTTCTTCTTTGTGTATAAAGAGGTATCCATACTCTTCCCAGAAAGGATTCCCACCAAGAAGCTCCATATTATGCAAATTGAAGTCCTCTTGCAGCCAAATTCTACCATCATAAAAAGCCTTCCTTGTTTCTTCATCAAAGGAAAATACTTCCTCCCAATACTTGTTTTCCAAATTACCCTTAATTCCTTCCTCATTCAAGAGTTTCATGAAGTCTAATTTTGACAGGTCATATCCTGGAAGATTCTTCAACAATTTCCTCCTTTCATTCTTGATGGACCCTCAAAGTATATATCTTTGAATTCAATGTAGAGAAGAATTATGAAATCTGGATCTTCTTCAGGTGTTGGAAGTTGCCAGTATGACATTCCATCATAATAATTCAAGAAAATTTCTTTATCCAAGTCCATTTCCTTGTCTTTATCAATTCTACATGGGGTTTTTGGGGTTAAATCCCATGACAGAATAGTGTTCATGAGATCCTTTTGCAATGGTGAGACTTCAAATTCTATCAAATTAGTTTCTGGCTCTGAATATGAAGATAATCTTGGTTTAATTTCTTTTAAAGAGTCATGATTATTGTAGGCCTCCCAAAGATTTTCATAAGCATGAGAGTGCTTTATTCTCTTCTTTGGAGGATCTTGAGAAATTTCATGTATTTGGGATTCATCAGTTTGATTAGATTATTTTTTATTTTATTCCTTCATAAATTTTTCATCTTTGAAACAGTCAATAATTTTATTTCTAAGATCTTCCAATGAGTCTTCACAGTATTGCTCACTTTTCATGTCTGGCTTCATTTCAATTTCCATATCTTGTGGGTATTTTTGCTTGGAAAATATGTCAAACAGATTTTTTCTACTATGTATTGGTGGTCCCTCTATTATTTCTGAGCCATTAACCAAAACCTGATATACCATAGCATTGGTGTCAATTGGTTTATATATTATTTGATTTTCCTTTTTTTCCTGCTTCATTAACTTCTTCCATATACCAATTTGATGTTTCATCTTGTTTCCATATATACCTTTTGTTGTTTTCAGGTTCATCATCAATTTTCCAGAAGTCAGGGGATGGGCTTAAGCTTAGGTTGTTTACTTGAGGGTTTTCATTTTTAACATAATCTTCATATTCATCTGAAGGTGGTAGATTTCTGTTAATCCATTCCTCCCACTTTTTGGGATCAAAAATAGCCCATTCCTTGTTTTCTTTTATTTCCTTGTCTAAATACCAGGCTAATGACTTTGGCTCTTCTGGTTTTATTTGGTTTGATAGTGCTTCTGTTGATTGTCCCTGTTCTTGATTTTGTGTTTCTGCCTCTTGGTCTCATTCCACTTCCTCCTGAGGTTCATTCTCTATTCCCCTATTCATTATGGATAATCTTTCATCTGAATTACATTCCATAGACTTTATCTTTTGATATTCTTTGTTTTTTGTTGATTTGAAAATACTTTTCATTTTTTCTTTATATTTATCTTCAGCTTCTTTTAATTTTACTTTGCTAAAATAATCCTTCATTTTTCCCATTGAACAAAGCTCCATTCTTCTTGGTGGTCCTGCTTGCCATCCTAAAATATGGGGTTTGCATATTGGCATACATAATCTTCTACCATCTGCTTCTTGATAGCTAAATATTTCACCTTGTTTCTGTGAAAAGTCCAATCTAATGTTATTGTCTGCCAAGAAGGGCCTTCCAAGGACTGTATGTACTGCTCCCTTGGCAATGAAGAAATGAATTTCTTTTTCTTCTCCAGAAGGCAAGAGTACTTGTGTGAATTCAGCTAATAAAATTAATGATGTTGTATGTCCTCCAATTGCTCTTAAATTAATGTTGAGCTTTCCATTTGGAACAGAGGCTTTTATTGCTGCATCTTCAGGAATTATGTTGAGCTCTGATCCTGTATCAACCAGTTCCATTACTGGATATTCTTCTTTTTCAACAAATACTTGCATAAACCCAAGTGGACAGGCATAAGTAAGTCTTGGTTTTTCAAAATCTTTAATCTTTATAGAAATAACATCTTCTTTAATGTCCAAAGTGTTAACTGATTTTATAGCTTTCTTTTCTTCAGGAGAAATCCCTTGCAGCCTGTGAATGAAGGTTGGGGAAACTGATAATATTTCTTCCAAGGTTAAGTTAATTTTCTGTTCCAAGATTTTCTTTATCAAATTTTCAATTTCTAATTATGGTTTAAATTATTTCTTATTCTTTATGACTTCTTTCTTTTCAGTCTGGTGGTGAACCATCCTTTTATTTAACTTGTTGCCTTTTTCTTCAACATTCTCTTTTTCTTTGATTTCTGTTCCTTCAAATGTTTCATCTCTTTTTGTATGTTTATCTTTATATTTGGTTGGAACAATCATCTTCATCTCTTCTTCAGCCTCATCCTCATGATAGGTTCCTGGTAGTATAGGTTTTTTACTTTGAGAATATTCTCTATTTTGGCTTTCTTTCTTAGCCAATATTTGCTTTTTCTGTCTGAGAGTTGCATGTGTTTCCAACATCTCAGTCGGTGAAGATACTATTGGTGGTTCCCAATTACCCCAGTCTTCTACTTGAGCAATTGAAACTTCTTTTTCTTACTTTTTAAGCTCAACTATCTTTTGATCTTCTAGTCTTGATAAAGGCTTTTCCTTTTCAATTATTTTGTTTGAAATTTCTTTTTTTTCCTTATCAAATTCCCTGAATAAATCCTTTGGATATTTGGTTCCTTCTGAGGGTACTCTTTTGAAATTAGGGTAAAGGAAATTTAATCCTTGCCTACTGATAATTCTTTTTTCCATATCTTCTGCCAGGTAGCTGAATCTTGTCAATGAATGACCATTTTCAAAACAGTAATAACACTTTAAGGGTGGTCTTGGATACATTTGTGCTGGAACATAAGGTTGATAATTTGCAGGTAAAGGTGCCTGGGTATTTCTTGGTGTGAATGGTTGTGCATTTGGTGCTAAGCCTGATCCTTGTGTATTTGGTTTATCCTTCCAGACCTTCTTTGGTGAATTAACAGCCTCTGATAGTTCTTTCATCTGGTCCAACACATCCTTCATTGGGTTGACTTATTTTGGTGCTTTATTAACATGATCCTCTTGAGCTGGTGAATTCTTTATTTTCTTTGTAATATATTCCATTTTCTTGATAACCTCCTCCCAGATTTCATCTTCAAATCTGGTTTTCTTTTTGCTTTTTATTTCATCTGACTTTGATAATTGTGATTTCCCTTTAATAACTACTGCTTCCTCCAATTCTGCCTCAATATAATTTCTGAGGATATCCATCTCAGGTAAGATATATCCTCCATCCCTTGCTTGAACCATGGTCCTGTCTTTGATCATTTCTTTAGTAACACTACTTCTAATTTCTGGTGATAAAGAATCAAAGAAATCTTCATGATAATCATTTTCCTTTTTGATATACCCATACTTCAGCAGATATTTTGAAATTTTGTCATATTCCCCAATAAACTTTCTGTATTGGAAAAAACGTTTGACTCCTCCTTCCTGTTGAGTCTGAGTAACTAGTCTTGTTAATGAATCTTTCCTGTGTCTTCTTTCTGGTTCCACCTTTCCCCATTTAATGATCATTTCCTTTTCCAATTGATCCCAATCCTCAATTTCATATCCTGGAATTCCTTCAATTTAATATCTGATATCCTTATCTTCACTCCAGAATGCTATTTGCATGGCCAAATCCCTTTCATTGGCTCCTTCAATTGATTCTATTCTTTCAGCTCTCTTGATAAAATCCTCAACATCACTCCCATCAAAGTTGAGGTTATAGTAATTTGCCTTTATTTTAACAATCTTTCTTGTGGCTATTGTATCTCTTTCAGGTTGCTGAGTTGGTGTTGTAATATGTACCCTTTTTGAAAATCTTGTAGCTCTTGGCAATGTTCCTGGTGTGGATGTTGCAAATGTCTTTGGGGTTGGTGATGGTGATGGTTTCTGGGGTCTGAGCATTCTTTCAATAGTTGCATCCCCAGTAGTTTCAAGTGAGAATTGACTTGATTTTGTCTTCTTTCCATGTCTTCTTGCAGCTCTTTCCATAGCCTTCTGGAATTCTAACCTTTTCTTCTAAAATTCTTCATCATTTTCTAAATAAGAAAAATCCTCTTCTTCACTTTCTTCCTGACCTAATTCCTCAATTCTGGACTGCTCTTTTTTCAATTCCTCCTCCAAGGTTAAAGCCTTCTTTGAGGATGATGATTCCTCTATTATAGTTGTGATCTAAACAATGATTTCATTTTTAATTATTTTTTTGATTGATTCTTTTTGATTTTTTTGATTTTTTATGAGTTTTAAGATTGATAAGTGATCTTATTAATGATACTTGAGATTTGAAATGCCATTGTTGGGACACCAGATGTGGGAACTTCTTTTGTTGTGGGATAAATAATAGGCAGTACCTTGAGGGGGAAATTATTGGTGAGTCTGCTTTGAATCTCAGAACTAGCCAATAACCATGGGTGCTAAGGTGTATCAGCTGCCCCTCTAAATATACTGAAAAAGATACCCTTTTGATGAGATCACAAATCAATTATTTAGTTTTGTGGCTTTTCAATTAGAGAATTTTCTTCAGCAGTCTCTATCAGTCTGTCAATAAAAGATCACTATGATAATAATGGTAATAGTTAAGTTTTTTTTAATAATTTAGGTTTTCTTAACTTTCTTGTTATTTATTATAATTCTTTTTAATTAATTATTCTAGTATTACTTTTTTCAATACCTGAGATATTTAAAGAATATTGTTTAAGATTACTATCAATATTAATAATAATCTTGATAGCTAGCTAATACGTTTAAAGGTGATTTAATAATACTATCAATATAGCTATAATAATTTAAGGGTAAGATAATTCTTTAAGGGTGGTTTTGTTTAATATAAGGGTAAGATATAAATGATATAATAGTAATATAATACTATTAGGATCAATATAGATATAATCCAATATACCTAAAAGGTTCATGATATAAGGTATAAAGGTAAGATGATATCCCTTCTATAAATATGGGTTATTGATAAATTAGATAAGATCACTAATAATAATATCTTCAAACACTACTTCAACACTACTACTATAATGGTAAGACTATTAAATAATATTGAACTCTTTCATTAATATTATAAATATCTTTCATTAATTAATCATAAATAGTACTATAAGATACTGAGCCTTGCTACTGATATCTTTTCAATATAATACTAGATTATCCTACTAGAGAAGGGATGGATTGATCCTCAATATTATTGTCTGAATCAGAAGCATGGGGGGAAAAGCAGGGAGAGAGGCACTTTATTTATACCTTTTGGGCCCTCCATAGAGCCTTCCCAAAACAAGGGACTTAGAAAAATTCCACCTTGAGACATTTTTGCTGGTGAGTAAATTAAAAATGGTATTATTTGATCAAGATATTGCAACATATGTTTAGTTTATTGCACCATTCCGAACCTTATTATTGTCAGTGCACAGCCTTGAGACATTTTTGCTAGTGGTTAAATTTGGAATGGTGTCATTTGATACAGATATTGCACCATATGTTTGGTTGATTGCACCATTTTTTAAAACTGTATTATTATATCTACTAACCTTATTTTTCTTCTTCACAGCCTTGAGACACTTTTGCTGGTGGTTAAATTTGGAATGGTGTCATTTGCTACAGATATTGCACCATATGTTTGGTTGACTGTACCATTTTTTTAAAACTGTATTCTTATCTCTACTAAGGTTATTTTTCTTCTTCACAGCCTTGATCTGTACTTAGTTGAGTATTTTTCTATGTAAAATTCAATTTTTAAGTAATAGCTGTAATGTTTGGTTATGGGAGTTTAAGGGGGGATTGAGTAATGTAACACTATGTTAACTTACAAGTAAGTGTTTTTTTATGTCAAGACATGGAACACATGATGTTGTAAGAGTAATGGTATCACTTATGTAATATTACACATGTTTATGAATATTGAATATTTGTACAAGCTGAATTATTTGTAAGAATATTCTTGTACCTAGTATAGAGTGTATAGTATCATTTCTCTTCTTTAATCCATGATATCTAGAGAATTATTGATATTATGGGGTTGAGGAAATATGTGACTATAGGTAAAATTTGATGTAGATTCTAGTGGAATAATTATTTTTATCATCTTGATATGATTCTCTTCCTTTTTCTTGCAATTTTTTACTTTTTTATTTCACTTTTTATCTTTATTTTCTTCTTATATATATATATTATTATTATTATTGATTTTATATTTGACATTGTGGATTTGAACCTTGGAAGAACTGGCATGGAATACAGAACCGGTTGAAAGACTGATTAATACTGGCAAGTTATAGATCACATTCCACCATGTGACAATACCCCTGTGTTTAGAGCACTGCGTCCTGAAGTGCATGTAACTGATGGTATTACCCATGTCACCCTCATGGAGTTACATTAGTCACAACAGGAGCCTACAAGGAACCCCCAAAGTGCGGAACCCTTGTAGGCCAATGGAGCGGAAAACCGAGCGATTTCTGGTTGTTTGATTGAGACCTCCTCTTGTCTCCAACCGGAATTGAACCCATGACGTTGGTAACCAGTTTATTGTCACAATGCTGTCTGCCAGACCTCAGCAAAGGGAACTCTTGCCAAAAAGGCTATTAAAATGGTTAAAAGACTTATTAATACTGGCAAGCTGTAGATCACATTCCACCATGTGACAGTACCCCATGTGAAGTGGTTCATATGGATTGGGTAACTGCTTTACCACCTGGGGGTGATAAAATTTACAATGTATATCTTGCCATTGTTGACACATATAGCAAAACCCCAATATTTTTTCTATTTCATAAAGATGACACATCTATGGATACAGGTCTTTTGATTTAGACCAGATTCATATCCCATACTAGTCTCTTTAAAAATATCCTTAGTGATAGAGACCCAAATTTTACATTGGCCTTCTGGACTAATCTACATAAGCATTTGGGTACAAAACTATCATTCTCAACAGCACACCATCCACAAAAAGATGGACTAACAGAAAGAATTATTAAAACCCTTGAGGACACGATCAGAAGATTTTGTGCTTATGGCCTGTAGTCTAAATATTCTTATGGCCTTACTTATGATTGGTGTACTCTTATAACAGCATTTGAATTAGCCTAGAAGACTTCTATCCATGCTTCAACAGGAAAGACTCCTGAAATGTTGGTGAAAGGATGGAACCCTGAACTTCCAGTTAATACTTTGAAGAAAGATTTAGTTGATATTCATCCAACTGCTTCAAGCTTTTAATTATTGCTTCATAAAGTGAGGCATCATGAAAAGCAAAGCCTAAATGATGCCCTTGAATCTGCTACACAGAAATGGGATAAAAGTCATAAAAACCCAGAATTCAAAGTAGGGGACTTAATCCTACTTTTAACCTTGAACTTTAATAATATTAAAGGTCCAAAGAAACTGAAAGATATCTTTTCAGAAAGATTTATTATTAAATCCCTTCATGGGATAAATGCAGTACAAGGAAAACTTTAAGGAGAATGTCACAACCATGGCAATTCACTCTCTCGGACCTCAATGTGGCATATCCATGCCATACCCAATATATGGACATTTTGCCATATCCATAATCATTTGCCAAATTGGCCATTGTCATTCTTTATGGCTTTTATGGTAAATTCATCATCTGGGGCCACCCTGGCCTCTTCCCCATCATCAGGCCTTTCCTGGCCAGCTTCTGCTTTTGGGCAATCTTGGGTATTTTCCAGTCAACAGGGAAAATACAGCCCAAAAGCCTGTATTTGGCTTTTAAAGCTTTAAATACAGTTTTGCGCATTTTGTGCATTTTTTCTGTATTCAGCTGTATATGCCATTTTCCCATGTAATATGGGAAATATGCCCAAAAGGCCATTTCAGACCTTTTGAGGCTTAATTGCCAGTTTTGCGCATTTTGGCGCACTTTGAGCCAATACAGTTTTAAATCTGTATAAGCTTTATTTGGCCAAATCACCCAAAAGACAATCTCTCACTTTTGAAGCCACTCAAACCCAATTTTCACTTATATCCTCCTAACATCACTCCAGAAGGCCTTTGGCCACTTTCAACCTCCAATAAACAAAAGTGCCATAAATGGTGTTATACAACATTATGCATTCTTTTTCAGCTGCAATCCAATGGCCCCAATATCAAATGGTTATTTGCACTTGTAAGATGTGTTTATGAAACTGTTGATAATATTACTATTTATCAACAGTACTATGACTGTTCTTATGAAATATAATAATAAAAATTATTATAACCACAATTAAATAATTAAACAATTATTTGTTTTACATGTTATACACTACTAGTGATCATAACAGTAAGCAGTAATTGTCTACAAGAATCAATTACAAGAAGAATTTAATAATAAAAACTTCTTTCATTAAAATAATAAAATTATTTTAATATATAATTATATTTTACAAGAGTAATTATAAAGATAATTCTTGAATAAAACTATTACTAGACAAAAACCTTAAGAATTGAGATAAATTACTCACCATTAATCCAATGAACCTTTTAGATGATAATAGTACACAAATTTGACGCGGAATTGTGGATTTAATGGATCACAATTTATTTATAACAGTATTACAGCAAAACATAGTTTATTTCCATGATTTCATGTCTTTCTGATCAATTTCTGAAAGAATAATACACTTAAGAAATAGTTTTAACTAATACTTACTTGTTTGGTAATAAAGATATAATATAATAATGTGAGGATGTGGAAAAAATGGCAAGAGGAGGGCTCTTTTAAGTGAAGAAAGCTCACAGAGGCGTGCCATGGAGCAAACTGAAAAACCAGTGAGTGAGAAAACAATAAGAATTTTTGGATTATTGATTTCATCATTTGTTGTCATGTAAGATTATCATAATTACTTGATTGAGGCTTTTACATGGTTACCAACCCATTTATGGTTAATAATAAAAGGAGTAACAACTGTAAATCTTCTTTTATTTCAAAATAATCATTGATTTCTCAAAGTTATCAATGTTATTGGAAATTTCATCACAGAATGTATTTTCTGTAAATCTTTAAAGATTCTGTGTTTCACATGGAAGGATAAAAAATGAACTGTAAGTAAAACTTTGAATTTTACATATAAAAGTATAACTCTTTTTAGTTTTTATATGAACTTTAAAGTTCTTCATTGGTCCTGAAAGTTTCAGAATGATTAATTAAGGATTGTATTTTTAATGCATTTTTGAAGTTTTTACCTCAATTCTGCTTAGAAGTGCAAATAGCAGTATATGGCTGATTGCTATGAGGTAAATCAATGGATACTAGACCAAAAAAGGGTTTTAATTACTCTTTTGACGTTTATCCATGGTAATTCATTAAGAATTGACATTGTTACAGGAGTCCAAGTAGCTCTTTACCTCTTTGGCATTTCAAAATAGCAGGTTATTTTCTATTTTCATATAATTTACTGTAGTTGTAACATGGTAACCAAGTTCCCAAAAGGTTTTATCTTACTAATTGGGCCAAGATCAGCCATGTATTCAAGCTTTGGAACTGTCCATGCCCCAGAGGCTTCAGAAATTGGGTACACTGGCTCTTTTTGATGTCTTTTGTCCCCCTTGCTTATTTTTTATGTCAAAATAGAATTTTAAGCTTCAAGTGAGATATCCACTATGGGTGTAGAAAAAGTGCATTTAAGAATACCATAATATTGAGTTCTCAAAACATGCATAACACTATTCTTAGTATATATGTAACATGGGATTTCTCACATTCCCATTATTTTGTTGTAAAATAGAGAAAAACAAAAACTTTCATGGATCTTTTATGTGGTAGTGAAGTATTTTCCATATTACCACCTCAAACAGTTGGTTGATTATATTCACTGTATGGAGCTACCCAAGGTGAATTTTTGTGTAGAATCCAAATCTGGCCTTAAATCCATGGATTTATGTAGTCAATAAGAAGTTATTCATATTTTCTGAAATCAGAAATGATGAATCTTGAATATATGCATGACTTATGAGTTATGCATAGTTCATAATTTATTTTCAAGATAATTGTGGCCTATTTGGGTATGTAAAATATACCTCAAGACTCACAGCACTTTTCATCAGGTCATCAAGACACGTCATCCAGAGGATTAATCAAGGCTCAAAGGCAAGTGTCCAAAGTCAAATACAAATGACTCCATCAAGCAATCATTGGTGATCCTCATTCACAGTATTCCTCCAAGATAATACTGGCAGTTCCAAAACAACCTGTCAAGGGTCAATGCTCCATCAATCCATCTTGGCAACCACATTCATTCAATACAGTCTGGATTCACCAAGACCTGTATTTTGTTCATACAACATGAGAAGATCATTCAAGCCAGTTCATTTCTCAATTCGGAAAGGTATACATTCCATCAGACAATCAATAAAGCTTCTAGTACTCAATACATGTCAGCTGCCATCCTGAAGGAATTAAGCTCTCAACCTTTCACATATACCAGCCTCCTTTGACCCTGGGGGGTTTTCCCCCAGTTAATTAATATATTTTGATTTTATTTTATCTTTATTTATCCTACCACTTTTGTTAAGTGAATACTGATATTATCAAGTCAGTCATTTAGCACCTTTTCTCTTTTCTTTCTTTGCCTGTCAATGGATATATGGCTGTCATATCCTTAGTAATTCCATTGTTCATTTTGTCAGGTTTGAACAGTGATTAAGGCCTTACTTGGTTGGCTCTTTGGCCATTTGGCTTCTGATTCCTCTTATTGCATCTCATCTTTTGTACTTGCATTCATCTTAGAGAAATTCAATTCTTTATTTTTATTTTCTTTATTCTTTTGGAGTCTTCCAAGTGAGTTCCTTGATTTCTGAGTTCCAGGCCAATCTTGTGTTTCTGTCCAAGAGCCCCTGTAACATTATATTGATTAATTCATAATTCCTTTTCATTATGTTTATTATTTCTTTATAATTTCATTCACTCATTTCATTGAAATTATGACTCTTTAATGCTTATGAAATTTATGATTCATCGTCCCCTCTCAATTTTCTCTCATTCATTCTTCATTTTGAAAATTGAAAGCTGACCCAATTTTATTTTTGTTTCTCTTTTCAAATCTTATCTCAAATCATCAAATTTATTTCATTAATAATTCAGGCTTAATCTTAATTTTGATTTGAATTTCAAATTTTTCATCAAGGCATTGAGACACATTCTTCACATAAAGATTCATATTTGATTCATTCTTCAAGAATTTTCATTTTTAAAGAAGAACTCACTTGATTTTGATTTGACATAAATTGATATTGACCTCAATAAAATTGATTGACCTGAATATTTCATTGATTTTGCTGATTTTTCACATCAAGAATTTTGACATAAATTGATTTTGCCTCAAGAATTTATTTTATTGACTTATTTTCTGCAAGATTTTGATTTTGATTGATTTGAATTATTTATTTATTGAATTGAAGATTTCATTTGAATATTGATTTATTGATTTACCTCATCATTTCATTTTTATTCATTGAATTTTTCTTCATAACATTGATTTTTGATTTTGGTTGTGACTTCAAGTATTCTGTTGATTTTCCTCAAGTTCCAAGTTTTCAAATTGTTATTTTTTATTGATTTTATTTCATTTTATTCCTGATATTATGCCTATTCAACATTAACACCTCCTGCAAGACAGACAAGATCTCAGTCCAGAGCTCAAGCTGTTCTCACTCCAACTCCAAGGGCTCCTCTTCATGGCACCCCAGCAGTTCCTCAACTGAGGACCCATTTTGGAAGGATCAGCACCATCCAGGAAAGAAGGAAGAGGGCCAAGAAGATTAAGTTCATTCTCAGGAGTAGTTGGCCAATTTCCAGGAACTTCAAGGACCATTTTCAGAGGTCCTGGGGAGGATTCTGAAGAGGAGGAGGAGAATTATGTGGAAGAGGAAGAGTCTGATGGTACTGAAGGTGCTCCTTCTCCTGTGGGGGCATCCCAAGGTACTGGACGGCCAACTCTAGCCCTGTCTAATCAGCCTGTCTCTCATCAGTCTGAACCATCTTTATTGGCCATTATGCAGCAAATGACTCAGATTATGGCCAATCTTCAAGCAGCTTCATCTTCTGAAGCATCAAGACCACCAGCCTTCGAGATTCCATCTATGAAGGAACCAGAATGCCTTGATGGGACTCAAGCCTTCAAAGTCAGAAGCTTCATTCAGTCTTGGCATTTAATATTTCATAATGATCCAGCAAATGTTTCTCAAGACAGAAGGAAAGTTCTCTATGACACATCATTTCTCATTGGCAGGGCTGAAAAATGGATTGAGCCTTATCTTTCCAGCCTCACCAATCAAGATCCAAATTACCTTCTCAATTCATGGAGATTTTTTGAATCTCAACTCTTCACCTTATTTGGGGACCCAAATGAAGTCAGAAAAGCTGAAGCAGAATTGGATTCTTTAAGCATGAAAGAAGGTGGGCATTTATAATTATACATTGCTGATTTGAGAAGTTTGGTCTCAAGAATTGGGGATTTGGGTGAAAGAGCTCTCATCCATCATTTCAGGAAGGGATTGCCATCCAGAATTTTGCATCAATTGGCCTCCCATCCTTCAAGAATCGACTCTCTTCAAGACTTAATGGATATTACCCTGGAGCTTGATATCAGGTACCATGAGAGGCAAAATTAAAAGATTAATCATCAAGAGAAAAAGCCAGAAGCCTCAAAGTCAAATTAATCTCATCCTCAAAATTCTTCAGCCTCAGGTCAAAAGAAGAAGAAGAATTTCCAGAAGAGGGACAAGTCCCATTCTTCTTTATCGAATAAAGATTTCAAGTTAATGAATTTTGAAAAAGGAAGAAGAATCAAGGAGATTTTTTGCACCTATTGTGGTGGGAAGCATAGTCTTGAGTCCTGTTTCAAAAGGCCTCAAAACAAGCTTACCCAACTGTCAGAAAAATTTCCCAGCCAGGGAAAAGCCTGAGTCAAGATCATGTTTTGTTAAATGGTCTTCACTATTGTCCATCCAGAGCACAATTGTGCATTCTGAATACTGGAGTCAAGAATTCTCTTAAATTCTTTGTTTTTTCTTCTCTTTGTGATTTTGTTTAAAGTATTCTCATTTATTTAAAACCGGTTTGTTCACAAGTATTCTTTGCCTATGTCAAAACTACAGAGAAGAATCCCTTATCATTTTGGACTCCTCTGAGTCCCCTTCCTTATTTGTGACTCACCATGCCAAATATATGGTTGATCTTCCTTCATTCTCAAGATTTTAATGGGACTTTTTAGTCATTGATACTCCCAAGGGAGAAGACCTCATATTGGGCTTTGACTCTCCCAATGATTTTAATCCATCTATTGATTTGATGCAAGGGCTGATCATCCTTAATGCTGATCATAAGGACTATTATGATCCTTCAGAATCTTTCAGTAATTACCTTTCTTCTGCCAAATCATGTGCAGCTCTGGTTAGTGATTCCAGAACACCATCATTTCCATCTTCTGTCCATATTCCTTCCCTTAATTCCCACCAGTCATTACTATCATCTAGAGATGAAGTCTTCAAAGACATTCAAGATGTTGGAGAAGATAATTCTGTATCTTCACTTCATCTCTTCTTTGGGAATATGGACCTTCCTCCTTCAGCTTATCATGACTCCCTGGATGAGTTCTGGGATGAAGAGGAAGAGCCAGAAGAAATAGAAACTGTGATGAAGGTTGTTTCTTCTGCTTATCACCAGTATTTGGATGTATTCTCCAAGGTCAAATCAGAGAAACTTCCTTCTCACCATGCCTGCAATCATCATATCAAGCTGGAGGGGTCTCTACCTCCAGTTGGGGTGATCTACGCTTTATCAGACCAAGAGTCAGATACACTCAGGGCCTACATTTCAGAGAATGTAGAGAAAGGTTTCATCTGGCCAAGCTCTTCTTCAACAGGAGCACCTGTCCTGTTTGTCAAAAAGAAAGATGGTGGTTTCCATTTGTGTGTTTATTACCGCAAACTTAATGCTGTTACTAGGAAAAACAAGTATCCTGTTCCTCCTATGAATCAGCTTCTTACTGTTTTCAATGGCTCTTCTATCTTCTCCAAGATTGATTTGTGTGGTGCATATAACCTTCTCAGAATCAAGGAGGGTGATGAACATTTGACACGTTTCAAAACTAAATATGGCAGCTATGATTATTTGGTTACGCCATTTGGGCTCACCTATGCTCCCGCCTCTTTTCAAAACCTTGTCAATGATATTTTTTATCATCTTCTTGATATTTATGCTGTGGTTTATTTTGATTATATTATGATTTTTTCAAAATCTGAAGAAGAACATGTCACTCATGTTTCCACTGCTCTTTGCGGACTCAGAGTAAATAACCTGTTTTCTAAGGCCTCCAAGTGCCTATTTCATGTTTCTAGTGTAGAGTATCTATGTTATGTTGTTTCTTCTGAAGTCCTCAAGATGTACCAAGCAAAAGTCCAGAAAATTATCAATTGGCCACTTCCAAGAAACCTCAAGGCTCTTCAATCATTCCTTGGCTTTGCCAATTTTTACCATTGTTTCATCAAGAATTATTCAAAGAAAATTAGTTCACTCACAAGTTTCCTCAAGATTCCTGTTGTCCCCTCAATGAAGAAGGTCTTAGACAGTTTCATCAACTCAAAGAGGAATTCACCATTGCTCCAATCTTTTCTCACTTTAATCCTTCTCTACCCACCATTGTCAAGACTGATGCTTCTGATTATGCCTTGGGTTCTGTACTGAGTCACGTCTCTGACTCACAAAAACATCCCATTGCATTTGATAGTCACAAGCTTCTTCCAGCAGAGCTCAACTATGAGATTCATTACAAGGAACTCCTTGGCATATTCTTGGCTCTCAAGTGTTGGAGAGCTTTTCTCCTTTCTTCTTCTTCCTCCTTTGAAGTCATGACATCAAAGATTCTTACTTGCCATCAAGCCTGCTGGGCTTAATTTCTCTCTTAATTCCATTTTTTCAATCACTTACCTCCCAGGCCACTTGGCTACCCTTCCGGATGCATTGTCATGTTGGGAAAATGTTTACCCAGAGTGGGGGGAAGATTTCATCAGAAAGAATCCAATGAATTATCAAAAAATAATCAAGAAAGATGAAATTCAAGCCTCAAAGTTCTTTGCAGTCAATGTGGAATCATTTTCAAGTTTGATTGACTCAATTCAAAAAGAATTATGGCAAGATCTTCAATATAGAAGTATTCTTCAAGATTTGGGTAAAGGTAAATCTGTCCAAGATTATTCTCTTGATTCCTCTTGCAAACTTCTCCTGTTCAAAGATTGGGTTGTGGTTCCAAATGACCCCACAATTCAACTCAGCATACTTCAAAAGAGGCATTAATCTCCTCTAGGTTGACACCCTGGCCAAGAGAAGACTCTCAAACTTGTCAAGAGGGACTTTCACTGGTCTGGCATGACTCTACTTATCAAGGATTATGTATCATCCTGTCAACAGTGTTCAAGAAACAAAAATATTCATCACAAGAAGTTTGGACTCCTCAAACCTCTTCCAATTCCATATGTTCCTTGGATTTGTCTTTCAATGTATTTCATCACTCAATTTCCACTGTCCAATTCTTTTGACTCAATCCTTGTCATAGTGGACAGATTATCAAAAATGGCAGTTTTTATTCCAACAATGTCTTCAATAACTCCACTAGATTTGGCCCATTTATTCATCAAGAATATTTTCTCAAAGCATGGCCCTCCTTCAAGCATTGTTAGTGATAGAGGTTCTCTTTTTTTATTCCTTTTTGACAAATCTTTGTCAGCAGCTTAAGATTTCAAGAGATCTGTCAACTTCTTACCATCGAGAAACTGATGGACAGACATAGAGGGTAAATCAGATACTAGAACAGTACCTTTGGATGTATGTCAGTTATCATCAAGATGATTGGAACACCTGGCTCCCTCTGGCTGAATTTGGCTACAATAACCCTGACCACTCTTCAACAAAACAATCACCATTTTTTACTGTTTATGGAAGAGATCCACAATTTGACTCAGTTAAAATTACTCAAGATACTCCTGGTGGAAAGTTATCAACAAAAATCCAATCAGTACAGCAAGATGTCAAGAGAGAACTTGAAGTTGCCATAAGCAGGTTTCAGAGGTATGCAGATAAAAGTAGAGCAAGTCCACCTGTTTTCAATCCTGGTGACATGGTATGGCATTCTTCCAAGACCATCAAATCAACTAGACCCTCCAAAAAACTGTCTGAAAGATGGTTGGGCTCTTCCAATCTTGAATAAAGTAAGAACCCATGCCCACCACCTCAAGTTCCAATCTCAATGGAAGTCCATCCACCCAGTCTTCCATATTTCACTCTTAGAACCAGTCAAGACATCAACAATCCCAAATAGGCATCAAGAGCCTCCTCCTCCAATCATCATTGAAGCAGAGGAATGGGAAGTCCATCAAATACTGGACTCAAAGCTCAAGAGAGGAAAATTATGGTATTTGGTGGAATGGGAAGGTTTCAGTAAAGACTCAGAAAGATCCATTTGGGAACAAACTAAAAACCTCAAGAATTGTTTTGAACTGGTCCAGGATTTTCATTCTTTATATCCTGACAAGCCAGGACCCAATTCTTCAAGACCTTGATTGTTTATGGTGCTTGGTGGGGAGAGGAATTACAAAAGGTATGTCCCACTTCTGGTATGCACCTTTAGAGGTATTCTACCCTTTTTGTTGTAAGCATCACCTTGGCCACTCTCTGAGCACTCTGCAATTTTTGGAAACAGATCTTTGGCCTGGCTTTCAACATCAATTGCAAAAATTAAGGCCATTTTCACTTGGGAAAATGGACCATTCCTTTTATTAATTTTTTTCCAAGTCTTTCCAATTCCAAGTCATTCCTTCAGAAAAATTTATTTTCTTTTTATGGCACTGGCAGGAGTGGTAATTACCAAAAGTAAGTTCCTATCCTGGTGTGCACTTCCCTGAGGGGTCTACAATCTTTCAAAGCATCACCTTGGCCACTTTGTGAGCACCTGGAATCAATTTTTTCTTTCCAGGTCCTTGGCCAAATTCAAAATCAATTATCAACCTCTGTGATGAAGATTGTAATCTCTTCAATATTCATTTATCTTTATTTGTTTCTTTTGTTTTCTTATTTTCAATTTCATTCTTTTATTTTTATTTTATTTTCATTTCAAATTTTTCTTTATTTACATCAAAATAAATTCATGAACAACCATAATTCATTTTCAAAATTATATCAATCATGAAGCCAATGTCAAAAGAAGAGCAAGCAAGTCCCCTCATATGTCAAATTCTTTATATCAGTTTTCAAATTTCTAACTTAATCATTCCTCTTGAATCCCTCTCTCAAAATATTTCCAATATCCTTAACAGGATTAACCTTGTATTGGTGCTCAGGAGCTCAACATTTCAAGGTGGGGGGTACTGTGACAACCATGGCAATTCACTCTCTTGGACCTCAATATGTCATATCCATGCCATACCCAATATATGGGAATTTGGCCATATCCATGATCATTTGCCAAAATGACCATTGTCGTTATTTATGGCCTTTATGGTCAATTAATCATCTGGGGCCACCCTGGCCCCTTCACCATCATCAGGCCTTTATGGTCAATCAATCATCTGGGGACACCCTGGCCCCTTCACCATCATCAGGCCTTTCCTTGCCAGTTTCTTCTTTTGGGAAATGTTGGGTATTTTCCATTCAACAGGGAAGATACATCCCAAAGGCCTGTATTTGGCTTTTTAAGCTTTAAATACAGTTTTGTGTATTTTGTGCATTTTTTCTGTATTCAGCTGTATATGCCATTTTCCCATGTATTATGGGAAATATGCCCAAAAGGCCATATCACACCTTTTGAGGCTTAATTTCCAGTTTTGTGCATTTTTGGGCACTTTGCGCAAATACAGTTTTAAAGCTGCATAAGATGTATTTGGCCAAAAACACAAAAATGGCCAAATCACCCAAAAGACACTTTCTCACCTTTGAAGCCACTCCAACCCAATTTTCACTTATATCCTCCTGGAATCACTCCAGAAGACCTTTGGCCACTTTCAACCTCCAATAACCAAAAGTGCCATAAATGGTGTTATACACCATTATGCATCTTTTTTCAGAAGCAATCCAATGGCGCCAATATCAGATGGTTATTTGCACTTTTCATC
Organism: Austropuccinia psidii; assembly: GCA_023105745.1. Taxonomy (NCBI): domain Eukaryota; kingdom Fungi; phylum Basidiomycota; class Pucciniomycetes; order Pucciniales; family Sphaerophragmiaceae; genus Austropuccinia; species Austropuccinia psidii. The sequence continues at coordinate 31,804,125 of JALGQZ010000011.1, forward strand.
AGTTCATCAAGGCACATCATCCAGAGAATTAATCAAGCCTCAAGGGCAAGTGTCAAACCTCAAATACCAATGACACCATCAAGCAATAATGGGTGATTCTCATTCACAGTATTCCTTCAAGGGAATACTGGCAGTTCATTCTCAAGAGATATTCAAGAGGCAGCTCCAAAACAACCTGTTGAGGGTCAATTCTCCATCAATTCATCTTGGAAACCACATTGATTCAATACAGTCTGGATTCATCAAGACCTGTATTTCATTCATACAACATGAGAAGATCATTCAAACCTGTTCATTTCTCAATTTGGCAAGGTGTACATTCCATCAGCCAATCAATACAGCTTCCAGTACTCAATACGGGTCAGCTGCCAGCCTGAAGGAATCAAGCTCTCAACCTTTCACATATACCAGCCTCCTTTGACCCTGGGGGGTTTCCCCCCAGTTCATCAATATATTTTGATTTTATTTTATATTTATTTATCTTACCATTTTTTTAAGTGATTAATGATATTATCAAGTCAGTCATTTAGCACCTTTTCTCTTTTCTATCTTTGCCTGTCAATGGATATTTGGTGGTCATATCCTTACTAATTCAATTGTTCATTTTGGCAGGTTGAAACATTGATTAAGGACCCACTTGGTTGGCTCTTTGGCCATTTGGATTTTCATTTCTGTTATTGCATCTGATCTTTGTACTTGTATTCTTCTTAAAGAAATTCCATTCTTGACTTTTATTTTCTTTATTCTTTTGGAGTCTTCCAAGTGAGTTCCCTGATTGGTGTGTGCCAGGCCACTCTTGTTTTTCTGTCCAAGAGCCCCTGTGACAGAGAATTCAAAAACAAACATCCAACCTTTCCTGTTAGTCTAGTAACACATTACACTTTAAGTGATAAGGAGTTATTCCCTTTAAGAAATGAAACATCCTTAGAGGTACCTCCACTTGATCAAAGTGAAGAGAAAGAGGTACTCAAAATCTTGAAAAAATGAAGACTTAGGGAAAAGATGAAAGAAAATACTTGGTCGGGTACAAATATCCACAACATGAAGATGAATGAATTTCAGCAGAAAAGATACCTGATTCCCAAATGTTTCTCAGAAGATTAAGACATGAGAGAAGACCAATTCCTCAATCAAACATTTGAATTGTGTGCTTTACATACTTACATGTATAAGTTGAGAGGTGGGACAGTGGATGATAACCCCCCGAATTAACTTGGGGTATACTACTAAAGAAAATTGTAGTATAATTTTTTTTGGTGGTAGGGAATGTCAGCCTGTGAGGTATATATGACATACCCATAAGACCACAAATAGCTTTATATACAGCTTATTTAGTCTTGAACAGACTTTTCAGTTTAAATTAAAATACAAAATAACAAAAAATAAGCATAACTTTTGTTTGGATAAACAAAATTATAATTATTATGTTCTTTTTGGATTCTACACCAGAAATAACCTAGGGTACACCCATAGGGTGTTATACCCAAAAATACTTATTTCTTAAGTTATTGGAAGATTTAAGAATCTAACAGTAATAATGTAGCTTTTTTAACATTTTTTAAAAATTTGTCAAATTTAAGCTTAAATAAGCTTAAATTGAAAGTTCCATAAGGTTTATGCAAACTTACCAAAATTTTAGTTAAGATTGAGGTGTTGTGTATATTTACTGAATTGACTAAGGATTTGCCATATAGGATGCAAATCCTGTGTGAGCTCAATTTAACAGTGTTTAAGGCCATAGTATGGCTTTAAATAAATAAAAGGGCAAAATCCATTCAAAAAGGTGGAACAAAGGAAAAAGACCAAACAGAGCTGGGGTACCCAACTTTTTAGATCTGCAAGGATTCAATTAAGGTTTTCCGCCTGTATTGGAGGATTTTCAACCTTATTTAACTTCAAGATTAGACTTTGATCCAACCTTAAAGTTTCAAATATTGTTATCCCAACCTGGACATGAATTTCAAGCTGCCAGAGGGTAAATTCCAATATTCAAGATTAAAATTAAAGTTTTTAGACCTGTCAAGGTTTAAATCAGCTTAAAAAGCTTAAATAAGCTCAAAAATTCAAATTTACAAGCATTAAACCATTATAAAAAGTTAAGGTTTAGTGTGTATTGCTATTTTACATGGAAAAATAGCAATAACTTCAAAAACTCATTAAAAAGCCAAATCTTAATAGATTTGCTTGAAAATTTCACACAGCTTACAATTAAATGTTATCTGTGTATAAAATGAATTGTAAGTATCCTTTATAAACAGGGGTTACTAATAATTAGCCTGCAAAATTACTCTTTTAATCTGCAGACATAAAAAGACTCTATTCATCACTGTTTTTGTCCATAAGCTCAATCCAATCCAATTATATTTAACATTTAAACAGCTAAAGTTTTATTATATATAAAATCTTATTATTAAAGTAATCCTTACGTTATTTTATTCTTTATTAATTTTAAATTAAAGAATTTAGATAATAGAATTCAGATTTTTTTTTTAATCACCAAAAAATATATTTTATTTTATAAAATTATTGTCTTTAAAATATCTTTTAAAATCCACAAATTCCTCTTAAAAAATTTTTAATCATATTTTTGATTATAGAAAGTTGTTTTATCTTTTAGAATATTTATTTCTGGAATCTTTTTAACTTATAATAACTGTTGTATTTGACTTATTTTATTAAATATATATTATAAGTAAGTTTTCTCTAAAATTCTGTATATTTTTTATCAATTATTAGTTTTTTTATATAGAATTTTTCTATAAGAATGATTTCTGCACAGTGTTTGTTTTAATTCTGTTATAAAGAATGTTATTATATTATTTATAAGTGGTCAAATATCTATATTTTCCATATCTAATTGTCTCATTAAGATATTTACACTTCTTATTGTTATAACTGTCAGTGACTATAACAATAATAGAATAATTATTATTTATTATAATCTTTCATATATTTTTTATTAATTATATTAAATAATAATAGTTAAATTTATTCTTTAATATAATTATTTCTTAATAATTATATTCAATTTGTGGTTATAATATTATATTTTTCTACTGAGGACAGTCATAGTACTCTTGATATTGTTACTATTATCAAGAGTTTCATAGACAAACCTTACAGGTCTGGTAAATTGTACCAGGTATTTGAGTAGTTCAATTACTTTTTGATAGCTTAATGGGTGGATTATTTCTTGAGTCGGTAGGTCTCTGAACAACTTGCAGTTTCCTGGTAGTGCGTTAGAAGTCAGGTGGGGGTTAGTGATTTTGAATACTTCCAGAATGTTGTTGATTAGTTTGTCTTGTGTGAGACTGATGTGCTTGTTGTGTTGAGTAATTCTGATTCCTAAGGTTTACTTTCTTTTCCCTATCTCTTCCATTTTGAAAATATTGTGGATTTTAGTATTGATGTTTTTGTTCCATAATCCTCCAAAAATCAAACCATCTACATGTATGAATAGTGAAATGTGTTTGTCTTAATTGGTTGACTAATACAGCCGGGGGTCAGTGTGCACTGCACTCAGGCAAATGGTTATTAATGTATTCTTAAGCTCTTTGTGCCAGAATTGGGGGCATTGCTTCAAACTGTAAAGGGATCAGTTCAGGAGAAAGTATTTGTTTGGTTTGTTTTTTTTATATCCTTCAAGTCTGAGAATTAAGAGGTCTTTGTTGGGTCTTCCAGTTAAGAATGTGCACTTTATGTCCATTTGTTTAATGGTGAATCTGTCCAAGGGGTAGAGGGTGAGGAAGAGATGTAGTTAGGTAAATCCACCAGTGGGTGAAAAAATGTCTTCATAGTCTATGCCCTCTTTCTTATGAAATTCTCAAACATTTTTCCATCTTCATCAGTCCTGCATTTGAAAACCCAGGTGGTGGATAATGGCTTTGTGTCTTCCTTTAACATAGGGGGGACCAAAATTGATGTTTTTCCATTTTTTCCAGTTCTTTTTGGATAGAATCCTCCCAGTGTTGGTGGAGGTCACTTTTCATGGCTTGATGGAAGTCTTTTGGGCATTCTTTTTCCAGGAGTGAAACAGAATTTACAGAAATTCTTGGCCATTTTATTGATTCAATCACATTGCTGGAGTCTCCTAATTTTCCTAGTATTTATTTTGGTGGAGGTTTATTCTCTGGTACACACTCATATTGAGGAGATTTACCTTTGGGAGGAGTATTTGAGTCAGGTTCAGGGTCTGGTCTTGAGAGCATTGGTATATTTGTCTTGGGGCTGATTCTTTATGTAGAATTTTCTATTGAATCAGGTTCAGTGTCTTGTCTTGAGGGTGTTTTTGCACTTATTTCAAGGTTGATTCTTTCTGGAGAGTTTCTTTTCCCTTGTTTGGTGACTCTGGGGTTGGAGCTGGTAAGTGTCTGGTCTAGATCTGTGGTAAGTGAAAGATGGTGAGTTTCCTTGTTAGATGGGTCAGAGAGTTTTCTTGGAAACACATTTGGGATAAATTAAAAATTGTAAGTAATTTTAACATTACCTGTACACCTGTCCAAGATTTGGTATTCTTGGTGCCCCTTCTTGTACCCTAAAAAAATCCCTCCAAGTCCTTGGTCTGAGAATTTTCTTCTGATGAGGTCGTTAATGTAGTAGAAAGGACACCCAAAGGGTTGTAGGTGATGATAGATTGGGATTCTTTCAAACCATTTGTTAAAGGGTGTAGAGTGATCTAACAACCCTTTGGGGTGATATCTTCTAAGTAGGTTGCAGTTCTTATGTCTTTGGCCCAATACGACCGACTGAGGCCACAGTCCTTTAGCAGACATCTTGCTTTTATAATAGTAGTTTCATTTCCTTCTTCATAAAAGGGGTTTTGTTGAGGTGTGCATGGGGCTTTAGTAAGGTGGGTGATGCCTTCTTGTTGGAAAGGGCTGTTTAATCTTTTGTTTTTAAATTCACTTCCATCATGGGATAGGAAATTAGTAATCATTAAGCAGGATTGAATTTTGATCCAAGAAAAAGTTTTTTGCAGGAGAAAGCTGACTTGGGATTTGGATTTAACAAATAGGGTCCAGAAAAATTGTCTGAATCCATAAATCACTCTTAGGAACTACTTTTAGCCAAGTTTGGAAGGGGGTTTGACAGGTCTGAATAATTCTATATGTAAGAATTGGAGTTTTTGTTGTGTTAGAGGGAAAGATACCTTGAAAGGGTATTTGTTTATTTTGAATAGGTTTCAAGAGTTGCATAAGATATTCTGGGTGTTGGCTTTTGTAAAGCTTTTGTTTAAAAATTCTGGGATGGGCAGCTGGTGGCTTGATTTAATGTAAGAGAGCTGTTTCAGTGGGAAACTGTGGTAAGGGAAAGTTCATTTTTGGTGCTGAATTCAAAATTTCCATATTTAAAGTTTCCTCGGACAGTTAGGCTGTTACTTTGGTCAAGTACTTGGAAGTCCTTATCTTTGCAGGATATTAATTTGTAAATCATTTTAAGGATTTGTCCTAGGCTGATTAAGCTATATATCAAATTTTCTACAGGTAGGAAATTGGATAGCTCTAAGAAGCAGTCAGAGAGTTCAATCTGGACTGTCCCATTTTTGGAGGCTAGGATTGTGGACCCATTGGCAAGCTCTATGGCTGGAGTCAAATTTGATATTTTGGTGAATGTATTAGGATTTTTGAATATGGAGGTTGTGGATCAAGAGTCAAGGATGATAGAGCTTTAGCTGTGATTTTTGGTGGAAGCTATGAGGGATTTGATTGGTTTTTGGAGGTTAGGGGATTATGCCATCTGAGGTAGTCTCCTTCTGGGTTTCTTCTTTTTGTTGATTTTTCTTGGTTTTGGAGTTAACTTTTGAGGCAATTAGTGCCTGATTGCTAGAGTTGTTGTTTTTATTGCTTGGCTATACAAACTTTCTCATAACTTCCCAGGTGTTGTCAAGGGAAGGAGACTTCTTTTCTACTTTTCATTTACTGATCCAGAATTCCATGGTTGTTTTGAATCTTTCAGGTATGTTGATAATGAACCTCTGTGAGGTCTTCTGGAGAGATAGTAAGGCCGGAAAATAGGGTGGGGAGGTGGAGTGTATTTTTAAGGATAAAAGACATTCAGTATTTTATTTGATAATCAAGAAGTTGTGTTGAGAATATTTTTCCAAGGTACATGGTTTGGGTTTGGATTGATTTTGTCTGGTAAAATTCTTGGGCAAGCTTCCATAATGTAGCTGGATCTTTTTTGGATTTGTTGTATGACTTATTATCAATTTCAAATGTGCATTTGATTTTGAGTAGGGAAGTGGCTTTTTGTTTTCTACAAGGCTCTAAATTATCATTTTCTGTGTCTGTGACAAGACCATAGTAGTTTTTGAGTGTTAGGATACCCTCCATTCTGGAGACCCATTCCAGGTAGTTTGTTGTTTTTTCTTAGTTCTAGGGAGAATTCTCCCATGTGTTGAGAGCTGGGTTTGGAGTTCTTCTCAGAGCTTCATTGGTCTCATAATCTTTAAGACAAACAGGACTTGGATCAGAAAGAAAGCAGGTCTTAGCCAATGGATCAGGGTGAGGAGCGAAGTAGGCATAATGAACCTAAAGGGAAAAGGGTAAAAACAGACAATGGGTTTAATTGCTTTAAGTGATACTAATTATAAGTAGTGAATTATCAAGTAAAGTACCTTGGATTGGGAAGACAGGAGGTCTTAGCCAATGGATCAGGCTGAGGAGGGAAGTAGGCATGACTAACCTAAAGGGAAAGGGTTAAACACAGACAAAGGAGATTCTGGATACAATATATTATGGGGTGAAATAGTCTAGTAGTGGTCAAAAGGGATAAAAATAATCCTGAATTGATTATATCATAGTATTACATCACTTGGGTGTACGCGCTTAATGTATAACTAGTGTTTACCGTCCCTTCTTTTCTTTCAAACAGGACAAATAGGACGGGGGGACGAAAAACCTACAAGTATAGTAAATTAAACAACAAAAATTAAATCAATAAATTTAAACTAAGTAAAAGCAAGAATGAGGTACAAGAATTAAGACGCACCTTTAGGAAGGCAGGACTTCATAGTCTGAGCCAAACAGGAGAAATTGTAAATGGAGGACAACAAACATACAAGTATAGTAAAGAAAGAAACAACAAATAAAGGATGATGAACTATTACAAGAATTATCGTCTCTTTATTTATATATAAAATGATGAATCTATTTACATAGGGGTTATGGGTTTTCCTTAGTGAGGAAAGAACTTCACAAGGACGGATATCCTGTCATAGCGGTTCATCTGATAGCTACAGTAAGTGAGTAATATAGGGGAAGAGTCCTTCTCCGGGATTTAGGGTGGGGAGAACTTATTTCTAAGACTATTCTTCATTTACAGCTGTTACAGTAAGTTTTTATCTACTTTGTTTGCTTTCATTTACCTTATATTTTATGGCTTTGGCTACTGTAAATGCTAATGTAATGCACCTTGCGATCTAAACTCTAACAGTACTAGACTGTTGAGTCGAATTATCTTGAATCACGGTAAGAACAGAACTTAAAGAACATCTTTAAACCAATCTTCAATGAGTATTATTTGCTTTCAATCAGCTCTGTAATCCCGAAATGCTACAGGTTCAAACTTCATATGATACAGATACTTCTGTGATGGTTAACTACTTGCTGATCATTCTTTCTGCCTCTCTCAATGTAATTATCAGAACTAGTTAAGATTTGTATGATTGCATTCTCGATAAGAGTTTATCGAAGATTTAAAACAAGTTAGTATGTGGCCAGCATTGGTATCAGATATCAACAAAACACTAGGGAGATGATACAAAGAGTTGTGTCTGCTTTCAGTAGCGTCAACTTTTTCATATGCCTCTTCTCTACAAGATCTTTGTAATTCGCGTTTATGCTCTATTAATCAGATCAAAAATTTGAAGATTGAATGTTATTCAACCTCATTACTAAGGCTTTTTGGTACTTTCGGGCACAGCACAAAGGTCTTTGTACTTCTTTTGAGAGGCTTGTTTCTGCGTCAAAACTACCGTTATTGATTGGTCGCAGCAGAGTTTTATTGAAAATGTATCCTTTGGACAATGAGCTGGGTCCGATTGACTTTTGCTTGGTTTTGGAGGCGGCGTGGTAGGCTTATTGGGAGTGTGAATTTCTCTTCTCCATTTCTGCTTCCCTGCCACGGGTATTGCTGGGATTGCTGAAACATTCCAAATATGCACATTTGATCAGCCCAACTAACGGTGTCCGATTGTTTCTATTAAAAACTAAGCTGGATATGAGTGGAGAATAACGCTTACAATTATTCTTATTTATCAAGCTATCGTCACTTTTCGCGCAGATTGGAATTTTTTTCTCCAAAGCGCATTGGAATTTGTCACTATTGGAGCTTTCTGCAAGAGTTAAGTTTGCATTTGAAAGAAGCTCGGTGGTGTCAGCGTGCTCGTGATGATCATGCTCATGGTTGTGCTCCGGCACAGGTGTTGGAGGGGTAGTCTTTTGGGGATCAGAAGCAATGGTGAAAGCTGTTACCAACAGGAACGAAAAAGTCATGACCCTGAGGGTTAGGCTGTGAGCTTTCGAGTGCAACATTTTGTCCGCGAATTTACTTCAATCGGTAGTGAGCCAAAAAAAAGAGCAACAGATATTTTCTGCTTAGAAAAGATGGGGGTGAGAAGTGTTGATAAGGCTCAATAATATGTTTTGCTATCAAAGCCAACTATCTCAAGCGCTTCAAGAACTCTTAAGATAAATTCGAGACTAGACAGGCTGAGAAATTGTGTTGTGGTGGTCTGTGTGTTCCAGTTTTTGGAGTAGGCAATCTCTTTATATAGACAAGACCACATCAGCAGCGTTTGGCTAAACCAACATGGGAATGAAACTAGCATTTGTCTTGTGCGCAGGCTTTGAGGTAAGGCTAAGGCCCGTAGGCATATCCCGAGAACAAGATGCTTTCTTTTTTGGATGGGGCCCTTGGTTTGCGAAGGCGGACTGAAGAATCTAGGCAGCGTAACCTAAGACCCGAGTTTGATGGGATATACCGTCGCCGACTTGAGATCTGGCAACTAGCTCTCCTGCTGGCCTGACAGCCAAATAATCAATGAGCTGGCCTTGGAAGCTGTGCAGCTACGGAGCGTTCCGACCTGTGTCTCAACGTCTCCAGCTAAATAGGCTGCATGGATCGCAACAGACGACGGCGAATGGCCAACTTTCAGCTGCACAACGGACCTCCCGTCGGTATTGAAAAGGCGTGCCGACCGGCATCTGCACATCACTGAGTTTCCCGTCGGCCTGGATCCAGAGGGCTCCGGTTGGTGTGGCCCCCCAATTTGGGAAGCCCCCACCGAGGACCTCAAAACCACCACCAACCAACATTTAGGCAATCTTGATTGATGTAGGAGGTGTGTTGGAGGAATGCATTGTATGAAGGGTGTCATCGCCTTGATTGATAATTGTCAAATGTTTCTTGTTTAACTTTTATTAATATTGCTTTTTATGGAAAACAAAAGTTTTTTGAATCGAAATCCTTCGTTCATTTATTTACACTAGATTTTCTTTAAAAAGATCATTTAATTGTTGTAATTTCTGCAAGAGAATTGTGATATGATGTTTATTGCTTTGGAACTTAATAAAAAATAGTAGCAGTAATAGGACTAGGACCAGACAGTAGTTAGCAAAAAGTCATTCGTGTACATTAATAGATAAAATAATGCACCTGTGTACAGCTATGTGAATTTATATATTATATCCCCAATGATATAATCACACAGTACTAAGAACACGTCTAAGAGGACTAACACGGAGAGAAGATGAGTACTAAGATAAGCAGAACGATACAATTTAAAACCAGCTACCTGATTGACAAATTGTCAGCTTTCTAACGTAACTACACTAATCACCTCACAGGTTATCCTGCCTTTATGTGAGAACCAACTACAGATCAATTAATAATGTTCAAAGATGAGTGATCATGAGAGCCAGAAATTACCTCGATAACTCCTCCTGAATATCTAGTACTGGAAATGCTATTAGGAAACTATATGATAAGAAAGTGAACAGAGCAACACGAAGAGACGCTGATGACCAAGAGTTTCTGTTGATCATCAGGCCCTTTTATCTAAGTAATATTCATCCCTGTTATTGATCAATGTTGATAGTCCCCTGATATATCAACTCTGTCATTTATTCAGAGCTAAACATCTATCAGAGAGATGGGTAACGACCTTCCCTTCCGTAGATAATCATTGCAAAGTCCCTTACTTCATAACAATTTCAATATGAAAAACTAATATTTTGATCCTTGTCGTCAACGTCATCTTGCCTTCGTTACTCTAACGAGGTGGATCAACACGCCTGCATTCATCTTCTATTTAGATCCAACCCGGATTGCTGATTTCCAAACGACTGGCGGTGCTTTCAAAATTCCACCTGCAGCACTCACTTCTCTAACCTAAATCGTGCTAAGTGTTAGAGATCAAAACTAAACGAATGACATTGCGTTAATGAATGTAGCAATAGACAAGTTTTAATAAGAAAGGATTGTACCTGAACGGTGGACTACAGATAGCTATGATAATAGAGGCAGTAGCAACGTAGGGTACAACAAGGAATTGATCTGCTTGAACAATAAAGAATTAGTCAACTTGGAAGTCGGAATCTATTGACTTCTGAGAAACAACAATACCTTAATCAAACAGGATTAAATAATAAATAGAGGTACGAAAAGTAGAGAAAAAGTAGAGAATGAGAGACGATTTAAGGAAGAAAGGTGAGAATTTGGGCTCTGTTGCTAAAAATTCCCATTGGGTTGCCAGATCTAGCAACCCGATCCCTCCCCAAAATGCGCCACCAATATATAGCCATTTGATGGAATTTTTGAAGTGAGTTTATCCTGCATGCTTCATTATAGAAAGAGATGGGTTTCTCATAAAGGTTTGGTGGCCAATTTTGGATTTCTAATTTGGCTAAGGCACTATGGACATATTGAATGGGGAATTATGGCAAATACGGGAAGTGATGCCCAGATTTTGTATTCTGCTCTCTAGCTTTGCAAAGGCTCTCAAGTGTTTCAATTGGTACTAATTTAGGTCCTTCATTTTCAATCGCTGCCTAAATATGTTCTGCACTTGACCACCCTCAACCATGTGAATGGGGCTTTCCTTAGATGACTTTCATTTAATAAATAATTTTCTCATCTTTCAATTTTTATTTGTTTTAATTCTGGAGCTTATTTAGTTTAATTATCTCTGTGAGGCTTGCAGGACTTGTATTTTGATTACTGATATGAGGTTGATGGAAATAAGAAAACTCCATTGCTTCAGCTTTCTCAGCGAGAAAAGAAATTATTTCGTCTTTTGCAGAAAGGTTTTTCTTGACCTCTAATGTTAGCTGAGGAGTCAAACTAATACTTTTCTCATTTTATTGTGGTTTATGAACAATTTTTTTTTAATTCATTACTAAGGAGAGGAGAAAAATAATCAGTCTAAATGTTTCAAAAGACATGAAACTCAAGCAATCAAGAATAAGGAGGAATATTTTGAAAAAAAATGTTTATGAATATAAAAAGAAGCAGTATCAATTAGAAAAGTTTGCAACAAGAAAATTTGGGGGTAAACTTAATCATTATTTGAAAACAGAATGATCCTAAGTGGTAGGTGTGGATTGCAAAGGAATTTTTTTTGAATAAAATCTGAAATACCTTTGTGGTTGATTATGACGGTCCCCATTTGAAAAAATTCAAGCTAATCGATGTTAAAAATTATCAGCTAATGTTCATTATCTTTGCATAAGAGAAGGGACTTAATTCAATAGAAGTAAAAGATGGTGTGTGTTGTGGATAGTAGTATAATATATTTCATGTTACATTCACTTAAGTGGAGAAATATTTTCAAATAAATCATCTTATCCAAGCCCTCCAGTTTTTTCACAGGAAAGGATTGAATGCTTTTTATTTACATGAACCAAGGGAAGAAGTGAAAATGAATATGGCTGTTATTTGTAGCATAGCATTTGTGTAGATTAGACTCAGTACAGTACCTCAAAACACGTAATAAACTAGTGCGCATGGTTACAAAAGAAACCTCAATATTAATTTGAGTTCTGAGAGTCACGCAGTAAGCATTTTCCTTCTAAGGATTTGATATATATATGTTGAGAAGACCTTGATTGCAATATATACCATTTTAAGAAATATAATAAAGAATTACTGAGACGACTCATATGTTCTTATATTATTCTATTTTTTACAGTTCATATAACTTGATATTTCCCTAAAAAATCAACAATAGTTGGATTTGTCTTATTGCTAATACCATAAATATCATGAATAATTGATAGTTGTATTTTTGTAATATAAATCAATATTTTTTTGTAAGGAAGTTCACATTCTATCATTAGCTTCAAATACCAATAGTTATACTTGAATTTTTTTTGCACATCTGAAATGAAGATTTATTTCTCAAAATGTCCTATATATTTATTATCTTTCATTTATGTGAAATAATTGTGTAGTATTATCTGTATTATGAGATGAGACAGAAAGGCTTTTAAAAATAGCCTTTTTATTTCAGTAAACAATTGCCACAATCTCCTTTTTCAGGAAAATGCTCAGATAAAAATGTAAGGTTGCACAGGGTTGATTTGAAAATAGCTTCCTGTACCTATACCAGATACACACTCAAAAACACGTACAGTTTTCCTCCTAAAATAATAAAAGTTTATTTAAACATTAGTTTGAACCTAAGCTTTTCATCTGATTAATGGAAAAGCGAAATTAGCAATGTTCATCATGTTAAATTTAGCCATTGATCTTTTTTTGGCAAGAAATGTGAGGATGGTTTTCTGAAATTGAACAAAACCTTTCAGAGGTTTTAAATTAGGATTTTAAGAAAAGAGAAATCATTTTCATCTAATGGGATCACACTTGTATTTGTAGAATAACTTTCTTAATTTGAATTAAGGATTAGGCTTATGAATTCATACCTCTCACATGGGAGTTTAGCCTAGTTTCTTAATGGTTTATTATGAAAAAAATATCTGAGAATATCCTCATTATTCTGATATTTACATATTTCCTAATGATTAAGGTTTCAAGTTAAGAAGAAAATAAAAAACATTATTTTGTCAAAAGGAAATTTGTCTTAAGAATATTAGTTTGAAATGAGTCTTAGGAATTTATGAAAAAATACGAATTCTATTCCTTGTTATAAGAGAATAATATGTGAGCGCCTTTATTAGAATTTGAAATATCATAAATAATTTACAAAATAAAGTGAAAAAATGATTCATATTGATCTAGTTAGCTTGAATCGGGGTTTTTCAACATTTTAGCTATATGATTATTTATGATACATATATTATGTCATGAGAAGTTAATAAAATATTCAATCAATTAGGTTTGTTCAAAATAGGGGTTTCTTCCATTTAATTATCTTGAATCTGAAACTCTTAAAAGACTTTACATGAATAGAACCTTTAGAAATCTTAAAAATAAAATTAGAAATCAATCTTTGCAAAAATGAGTCCTCTCTTTTTAGATTCTTGTTTCATCTCCAGTTTGAATTCCTCAGATATCAAATAATATATTTACAGAAATCTGTAGCTAGGCCATAAGCTTCCAAATTCTAACATTAGTTAAAAGAAATAAAATATCAATGTTGCATCTTCAGGAGGCCAAAATATAGATTATAGGTTTCTTTACGCGACCAGACATCATGAAAGTCCTTTCTGTTTGAAATTTCGAGTACTGAATAATATTTGACAATATATGCAATCGCATTTCTCTAAGAAATATATTATTATAAAGACTCATAGTTCCTTTTTCAGTAAAACCTGTTGTAAAAATAGCATTCGATGAAAAAATTATAGTAAAAGAAAAACATGGATTAAACAAAACTAACTCAAAACGAGGTAAATTTTAGTCTGAATACGCCAAGTTTTAATATCTCCCTTTTAGATTTTAGAACGAACTTCACATGAAGAAACTATTTAATCAAAAACAAATACAGAATCATGTTTAAATACAAAGGCTTTTTCGAATTAATCGTTCTCCCTAATAAATAAGATTTTCATGTGGTTTGAATGACTAAAGTATTTAGCATCTTCTTGAATAAGGATTTGAGATGATTAATCTCAAAAAATTCAGTTCCATCCATAATACGTTTTGGAAGGTTGAAGTTGTGGTAATTTCTTGAAAATCTCCAAATAATTGAGTTCAAAATGATATTACTCATAAATAAATTTGAACCTGCATAGACATAAATTCGAGTAATGTGGTATTCAATTATTTTTTTTGAAAACTTAGGAAAATAAAGATCAGAATCAATATTATCCTTGAGATGAACAGTTACAAGTCTGAGTGATGTAGAGATAATATTCTATAGGTGTGAACTGTTGAGCTCTTCTCTGAAATTTTTATTAAAAATTCAGAAGTGTTTTGAAGTATTTTGAAAATCCAATCTTTTTTGAGAATCTAAAATGATTCTCTAACTTTGATTTAATTATTACTTTGGTTAGATATCACCTGTGCACTTGAGAGTTCTAATTCTCAAAGATCATTTCAATTTCCTTTCTCAGAAATAGAATTTCCAAAAAAAAACTGAGGAGAATAATTTCGTATAATTGCCACAACTCGAAAGACAGAAAGCTCAAAAAATTATTCATTATTTATGATACATATTAATACAAGCTAAATTTGTGAAGTTAATGAATCAATGGGGCGAGAATGATCCTATGAATGACTGAGTGGATTGAAAGTACATCGTATTTTTCTAATGAAGGGGACATATGGTCTTAGTCACATTCAATTGAAGGCACAAGCTTCTGCATCAAAATGCTTAAATAAATAGCTTATAGGGCCCTTTTGAAGATGGAGAAACAATGAAAGTGGGGCTCAGCCAAAAACAGTTCAACCGGGTGAAGGAGTCGAACCCCCATCATCTGCTTTCAAGTTAGGAACATTGTTCAAACTTCAAAGGCGGTTGTTCTACCGTTAAACTAACCCGGTGCTTATAAATATTTCCGGGATTTCATCCATATACACAAAAGATTGTACTAAGTAGTCCTACTATCATGAAAAATATACCAAACTATTAGCGAGAAAGCTCATATTATGTATATTCCTCTATATTTAGACCTTGAATAACTTTTCTTTTCAATTATAAATAAAAAATAGCTCAATTTTTCTAAAAAGATTACAGGAAAATATATGCTAGCAGTAATATCCATCAAGCTTCAAATTTTCATATAACAGTCAATAGTGAGAATTTTGGGAGTGAAGCTATGTTTATTTAATTTTTCAAGACCTTGGGATATTGAGAATATTCATATTGAACTGATAGAGCTTCAGTATACAGCTTATGTAGTTATTTTGGATCAATAAGTCCTCAATTGAAATCCCTTTGGATATCATTTTGGCCAAGATGGGAAAGGAACCTTACAAACAATTAGTATAAGTAAAAAAAAAGAAGAATTAAGAAAGCTTTATCAAAATAATTTGAAATAAATACAATATGTATCTATAGTTTGCGCTTGTAAAATAAGTCATCATATATAAAGGAAGTATCCAATTGAGCCAAGACTAAAAAGGTTTTCCAGAGAGGTTTTCCTCAATGGAAGATGTTGGGTTTGGGGATTCCAAGATTTTAAATATAAATTTCCTTTATTATTGAAAGGGAAATTCTGGCTGGTTTTTCTTTAAGATAAGTTCATTTGAGAGAATAATTTAAATCTGACAGATATAACAAGAATCCAGTAATAGAATTTTTTGTTGGATTTTCTTTGAGACCTAATGTATATTACCTTCAAAGTGTTAGCTTCAAAGTTATGAATTTTGTTGTATTTCTTAATAAAACAAAACATGATTACATATGTCCAATGATATTTTAATATCATAGAGGTTTTGAAAATCAAAGAAAAAAGATTGAAATCTTTTCTAAATCTATAGTGAATATCACATAGAAATATTATATCTATATATTCATTAACATGTCTGATAATATTGAATTCACAACTCTCTTCATGATAGAGAAAGCCAAAAATCACTTTCTGGTACCAAAATTGATGAACAACTCTGAGTTTCAATTTCTCACTATTTGAACCTATTAATTGTTTCATACAATTTTCATTAATTGAAGGTAATAAAACTGTCATGTCATCAAATATGAAAATTTTCTTTCAAAAGAAGTTTTTCAAGCTCCTAACTTCAGAAAATCATTTAATAAAATCTCTGGGATCAGAAGTAAATCCTATCTCAATATGTTTTCTGTATATGATAGCCATATTGAAAAATCTCAAACATTACAAAAGCAAGGATGTTGTGGGAGCTATGTGCTATAGTCAATACATATGATTGTGATTGGAGGATTTTTCTTACTACTAGAAAAGAAATCCCATCATGGTTATTAGTTTTATACACATCTATGGTAATTAAATTTACTTTATTCTTACATAAATATTTGATACACCCATACTGGATGTCAGTCTTTAAGCCTGAGCTGCTATTTGTGATGTGAAAAGAGCTGAAGGCAACAAAAGACATCATAGAGAGCCATAGTAAAGGCTTCTCAGGCCTCTGAGGCATTGCCAGCTGCAAGCCTTAGATCCATGGCTGATCTTGGAAAAATTATTCTCTTAAAACCTCTCGGGAACCTTGTTACCAAGTTAAAATCCCATTGAATAAAGATAAAATAGTAAATAAGCTACTATTTCAATGGGACAGGGAAGTCATTAGCAGATTTAGATCCTTTAACCATGTTCATTATTAATGATGTTCCATAAATAAACACCAAAAGATTAAGTGAAAACCTCTTGACACTAGTATCCATGAAAGTAACACTTGGAAACCAGCTCTTTCTATTATATCTTCCCACATGCCTTATAAAATAAGGTAGAAATTCAGAAATCCATGAGAAATACAGTTATTAATGACTCCTTCTGAGACTTTCAGGAAAAATTGAAAAAGGAATGATCCAAGTTAAAACCAAAAACAATTATTAATTCTTACTTCAAACTAAAAGTTTGACTTACAATCCATTTTTTATGATTTTATATGAAACATTGAATATTTGAAAACTCACAAAAAAACAACCTGTGATGAAATTTTGAATAGCATTGATAGCTTTGAAAAAAGATTCATTGACAGTTATAATAATAAGAGATATGAAAGCTCTTAATGAGACAATTATATGTTGAAAATCATAATATTTATCCACTTATAAATAAGATAAATATTATTTTTAAAAGAAATAGCACACACATTCTGCTGAGATAAGTCTAATAGTTAAATTCTATATAAAAAACAAATACTACATAAAAAAGATATATAAACTAAGAGAAAATTAACCTATCATATTTGTTTAATACAATAAGTCAAAAAACAAAATTTATAGTATTGAATAATTTTGAAAATTTAAAAGTCTATTATTGGTGATTACAACAGTATAACCTAAGTTCTATTATTTCAATTTGTTATTTATAATCTTTAAAGAGTAAAATAACTTAAGAATTACTTTAATAAAATAATATATTCTATTGAATCAAATATTACCTGTTTAAACTGTCTAATAGAATGATTGATTGCTTATCTTTTCTGTACAAAAAAGGTGATGCAATGGCTCTTTATATGCCTTAAGAGTATCTCTCATGATTCATAATGGATGAAGAGTGCATGATAAGGTCAAAAATAAAAACAATACCAAAAATGTATGCTCTTGACTTCAGGTAACAAATTTTTCAACTGAATTTAAAGTTTCCAGTGTTATTCTCAACTCCAAGTAACTTGAATCCTCTTTTGGGTTAATTAATTTGATTTTATATATAAAACAAGTTTAATTATATTAAATTTCATCACATCAACAACTTGAGGATGTTTTCTAAGGTGAAAATATCTTAAACTGGATTTTTAATTTTTTTTTGAAAGAAGTCTTCATTTATTTGAAACTAATTGAATAATATGTAGGGTTTGACCATTAAAAAATAAGTAAATATTACCAATATTTTACTTATTGTACTATTAATGTTCTTATTAAATTCAAGAATATGATAAAGAATACTTATAATAATAAAAAATTGTTATAATTATGGCATAAGGTTTTTATATTATTGAATAAATAAAATAATATCATGAGAATAAATATATTAATATTTAATAATTAATATATTTATGACACTTTATGATTGTTAAGAACAAATTATAAAGGCATTAGAAGTTATTATTCAAAAATAAAAACCAATTTATAACAATAATATTACCAATATTGAAGTTATATTGTCAGGCTGAGTCTATGATAAAGGTGTATATGAGTATTTACAAGCTTTAACTATGACTGTGACACGGTAAAAATGGTTTTAAAAGATGATAAGATTGATAATAAATGATTTAATTTAAGATTTAAAGGGCTTTACTATAGAGATATAGTGGTGGTGAGCGCTGTTGAAAGCCCTGGGTGCAGCTTTACCTGTTGGATTACAATAATAAAGACTACAATACTTTAAATTAAGAGTATACCTGATTATTTAACCAAGAGTAAAACTGTTTTTGACAGTTTACTACGTAGGTTATTCAAGAGCAGGATGAGGAAAGGTTTTTGGCTGTGAAAAGCCCTCCTTTTATCCTGAAATTGAGGTGGAAAGGCTGCTAGACCTTTCCACGTAGAGGAAGTGAAGATTTTTCACTCTCCAGGACAGGCTTGTGGTTTGCAAACAGCCTGTATACCCTGTATTGGGCTCAGATGTGGTTTTGAAACCACATCTGGGCAGTTTTCACCAATACAGGGTGCAAGTTTTCATCTGGGGACCTCACAGCCTGATTCTGACGTGTATGATGCGTAGAATGCTGTACAGAAACTGTATGGGACCCCAGTATTGACTGACATATGAGGTATTGAAGTAAAAACATGCTTCTTTGTCTATTTGACACCTCATATTCATGGTTATGGGATATTATCCCATGGTAAGGCTGTATCTGACAGCAGGTGGGATTTTGACCTTAAAATGGTCATAACTCTGTCAGTTTTTGAGGTATCAAGCTCAAAGTTGGTTCATTGAGTAGCCCTGTATGGGCTCTACACAATGGTACCCAACTTGACATGGTTATCATTAAATATGACAAAGTTATCCCATGTACAAGTATTTTTGTACATTAGCGTGGTCTGGTCAAAAGCTGTATTAAGCTTGTTTGGCCAATAACTTCTGTTGTAGTTGAGTTATGAGGAAATGGATGGCACCATCAGATAGCCCTGATTGTGCTCTTTCCAAAAAGACCCCACTTTAGGTATCTCACACTAAAACTGTAAAAGTTAGATGAGAGGTGAATGTTTTGTTCACCCTTATTTGGTCTGAATTTGACCATAACTCAAGTAATACTGGTGCTAGCTCAGTTTGGCTGGGACCATTGGATAGCCCTGGCTTAGAGCTTCATTTTGAATACCCATTTGATGGGGTTAAGCCTCTCCTTCTAGATTTTAGATGAGAGGTGAAAATTAAGGTTTATGCTCAGCAATAACTTTGAGCAGGAATAACTTTGTTATTTCTTGTCCTATGGTGATGGGACTTATATTTTCAGGAAGAGGTGAGTTTCCTCTTTCTTTTGATACCTTTTGAGCTAATTTGGCTCAGCTTCATGTTTTGGTGGTATTTTGGCTATACCATTGGTTTATGGTGTTTTGGTTGTCATGCTTGTGCTCTGGTTTTGAGTCACAGGCTGACATACCCTCCCTCTAAAAAAGGCTCATCATGGATGAGACTGTTCAGTCCTCCTAGAGGCTCTGAATCTCCTTAAATGGAGGTTCCCATCTGGTATGGCATCCTCTGCCAACCATTTGTCTTTGTCAGCTGTCTGGTTCTTGAATCTGACTAGATATTGTCTCTGATCCTTCCCATTGAGTCTGATTTTTCTGGCCCTGATGATTTTACTCACAGGTCCAGGAGAGTCTTCTACTTCCACTATTTCTGGTGGAGTGATGTTTTTCTTCCTGGAGGGGAATTTATCCTCTTCTGTTTGGAAGTATGGTTTGACCAGGCTTACTGGAAAGACTGGGTGTTTCCTAGGAAACTCCTCAGTGAGCTTGACCTCTACTGCATTCTTCCCTATCAACTTAATGATAGTGAAGGGCCCTACAAATGAGTCTCTCATTTTCTTGGGTCCTTTGAGATTGTTAAAGTTTAGTGTGGACACTAACACCTGGTCCCCTTCCTTGAAGTCAGGTTCCATATGTGATTTGTCCCACCTCTGCTTATTATACTCTTTGGCCTCAGCTATGCATTTGGCAGCAGTATCACAGGCTTTCTTCCACATATCATGGAAGTCTTTGGCTGTGGGGTGGATGGTCAGAAGATTTTTCTTCAAGTGATCCACAGGTAAAAGGGGATTCCACCCTTTCTCTACCAGGGAAGGTGTTTTTCCTGTGGTAGAGTGCTGGCTTGTATTATAAGCCAGTTGGACTGCTGGTAAGAGGGTGACCCAATCATGGGTATATCCCTCATGGTCCTTGTATTCCATGCCATAGGCACAGAACCTCCTGAGGATGTCCTCCATTGTTTGGATCATCCTCTCAGCTAGGCCATCTGTTTGTGGATGGTAAGCTGTGGAAAAAGCAAGCTTGGTGCCTAGCATGTCATATAAATTGGTCCAAAATTCAGATGTGAATTTTGGGTCCCTGTCACTAATTATGATCTTAGGGACTCCACAGGTGGATATGATGTTATTCCAAAATAACAGAGCAGTGTCCATGGCTGTGTCCTCTTTATGGCATGGTAGACATCTCATACTCTTGCTGAACCTATCTACTATGATTAGGCAGGCATTGTAGTTTTCTTTGCCTCCTGGGACAAGTCCTGTGACCCAGTCCATGTTGATGGTTTCCCATGGGTGTTTGGGTTCTTCTATGTGTTGAAGCAACCCATATTTTTTCCCATGTTTTCTATTTGCCTTTTGGCATCTTTCACAATTGTTGATGTATTCACTCAACTCTTGCTCCCACTTGGGCCACCAAGCTGTGCTTGCTACCCTCTCTTTAGTCCTGTCCTCACTCATGTGTCCCATGTAGGGGCAGTCATGGCATTCCTGCAGGATTAAAGAGATGTGGTCTCTGTCTATCACTGTGAGTGCACTGGTGTGCTTTTCTCTGTGATAAATCAGGCCATCTATAAGGAAGAATTTATTGTCCTTATAGGCCCTCAACCAGGGTTCCTCCAGCTGGGTTTCCAGTTCTGGGCTCCTGTATTTTTGTTGAAGGAGTTGGAGTAGTATGCTACACTGTTTGTGTTTAGCATAGGATTTCAGTACTGCATTGAAAAATTCATTGTGCAATTCTGAGGAACTTATTCCCAGTATGGGGGTTTCTGTCCCTTCTGAATCAGTGTTTCCACTGTCAAGGGTACCACTCCCTGGTGCCCATTCAGAGAATCTGAAGTTCTTTTTCCTATTTATTTCCATAAAATGGATAGGAGTTTTTGCAGCAACTTCAGGGTTATAAGCTGGATTGCTTTTGACATTGTCCAGTGGCCATCTGCTAAGGCCATATGCATTGGTATGGCTTTTACCTTCCTTGTATATGATGGTCATGTTCCCTCTATACTCCCGGATGGCTATTTGCCATCTCAGCATGTGTCTATTAGTAGTCTTCATGTTTAGTAAAGACTTCAAGGCTGTGCAGTCTGTGTAGACTTCAAAGACTGCACCCTCCAAATAATAATGGAGTTTTTCTAGAGCCCAGACTAGACATAGACATTCTGTCTGGGTGGCCCCATACCTGGCTTCTGAATCTTTCAGCTGCCTGGAGATGTGACATATTACATCTTCTCTTGGTTCACCATCCACAATTTGTCTTTGGTGAAGGGCTGCTCCCAAGCCTTGGCTGCATGCTGCATCTATATATAACTTGAATGGTAGTTCAAAGTCAGGCAAGATGAGTACAGGTGCATTTGTGAGTTCATATTTGATCCTCTCATATGCATCCCTCCTTTCCTTGGTTATTTCAAAAACTACATCCTTTGAGCATAACTTGTATAAACTACTAGTTATGTGGGCAAAGTTTTTGATGTGGTTTCTATAGTAGCTAGCAAATCCAAGGAAAGATTGCATCTCTTTGATGTTCTTTGGTACTGGCTTTTGCAGTACTGCTTCTACTTTATTCTGGTCAATTGCCAGACTAAGGCCTGAGACTTTGTGTCCTAGAGCTAGTAGCTCTTGTTGGCCAAAATTACACTTTTTAAGTGAAATTTTCAGATTGATGGGTGTACATTTACTTAGCACTCTGTCTATGTATTGTACATGGTCTTCCCATGTCTCTGAGTATATAATGATATCATTAATATACACTACCATCCAGCCTTCCATTATTTCTTCTTGAAATATGGTGTCCATCATCCTTTGGAAGTGGGCTGGTGCATTCTTGATGCCAAATGGCATCCTGATGTACTCATATATGCCCATATGGCATATTATTCTGAGCAACTTCATGGAATTTGGTTTAACTCCATTTTGGTGGAAGCCTTTCATACAATCCATCTTGGTTATGTATTTGGCTTTGGCTAGCTTATCCAAGGCATGAGGTATCCTTGGTATAGGGTACCTGTCTGCTTTTGTGTAGTTATTCAGGGCTCTGAAATCTCCACACAATCTAGACTTGCCATCATGCCAGGTGATTAGGACAGGAGTGGTGATTTCCACTATTTCATTATGTCCAATCTTCCTAATGACATCCATGTCCAGGAGTTCATTGATATGTTTCTCAATCTCTTTCCTGGTCTCCAGACTTGCTGGGTAAGGAGGTCTCCTTAACATGGGTGGATAAGGCCTTTCCACATCCAGATATAGTTCTATATCATGGCCTTTGATCTTGCCTAATGGTTCTTCACCAATGGCAAATGCTGGTCTATTCTTCCTCAGCATCTTCAGTAAACTTAACTTTTGTTTACTGGTGAGGGTAGTGCTAAACTGTCCCTCTCTGAATTCTTTCAGAAGTTCTTCCAGTGGGTCCTGAGAAGATATCTGGTATATATCAAGAGAAAATTTCTTTTCCTTGTTAGTACCAATGGTAATATGCCTATTTTTACTATTGTAAATATCTATGCCATACATCCTCTGGTAATCTGTTCCCAGTAAAAACCCTTGGATGTGGGCATCTTCAAGCACTACAAACTCTGGGTTGAGTCTGATATTACCTTTTCTGTGGGGTATAATTATCTCTTTGATAATTGTCCCAATAGAGGTCATCTTTCCAGATGCACTCTTAAGGTTCTTTGCCCTGGTGGGCAAGAGTTCTTTTTCCCAGTTTGGGAAGTGGTTATCCAGATAATTTCTGGCCACTATGGAGCAGTGTGCTCCACTGTCAATGATCAGTGGATGCTGAGCATTGTCAATACATACAGTCATTTTTGTGGCTGTTCCATGTATGTATGCCATTCCTTTGGTTGGTGTAACCAGGAATGTTTGTGCATCTTGTGTATGTTTACACAAATTCTTGTTGGCAGTGTCTTGTGGCATTCCTGCTTCCAACTGTATATCCTGAATTTCTAGTGGGGTTTCCTCTTGGTATTCCACTAGAAGTTCCTCTCTTGGGTCTTGATCCTCATCAGATGGTTCTCTAATGGCATCACCCATAGAGTCTGATTCAGAATCCTCTGTTGGAGGTTCTTCTTCAGGGACTTTTTCTATAGCATAGACTTTCTTCTTTGCTTTTGGACAGTTGTTGGCATAGTGGTCTGTTGAACCACAATTGTGACAAGAATTCTTCTTCTTTGCGACTTCTGCCACTCTTTCTCTGGGTTTGTCTTTAAACTCCACCCTGAAAGGTTGTTTCTCTTTGAAACTACTGCTTCTATATGGGGTGAATTTCCCTATATTAGTCCTTTTCCTTATGTCTTGTAAGGTATTGGCTATATCATATAGAGTGCAATTTTGGTTGCATCTGCATTTTACTGCATGCTCTAGTTCTCCTGGCAGTTGTGTCAGAAGTTTATGATTCCTCATTTGAATGTTCATTTGAGGATCAATGGCTTTAAGTCTTTTAGACTGTCTAAGACACCACTCATATGGATCTTTGTCCACAGAGTATTTGTCATTTTCAAATGACATGGTCTTTTGCCATATCCAAGTTCCATTACTGTACTTTTGGATTATTTGACTCTTCCACCATGGCCAATTTCTTCTGCCATGGATTTCTTTCATTTCAGTGTACCATATACTTGCATGACCTTTAAATGCAGTATTCAGTCTAGCAGTAATCCAGTAATCTGGTATGCTTGGTACATCAATGAAGAGTCCATCAATATAATCTATGAGCTCCATATGATCATATTCTCCTGATCCAGAGAATTTGGGCCAGTTTGAGGCCTCAGGAAGCTGTTTCAAGGCTTCCTTCTCTGAATAAGACATGCCATCTCCATCCTGGTATTGTGATGGAGATCTTGCCTTATTCAACAACATGGCATCTGGTTTGATGTCATCTGGTTGATATGGATTCTCCATAGCTTGGCCTTGTGGTTGGGGCTTTAAGCTATGGTAGGCATCAAAAAATTTGTTGATGTCTTGGTTCAGACACTCCCTGTCCCTGCTACTATGGTGTTGTTCTTCAGAGACCTGATTCAGTCTCTTGTTGGTTTCTTCAGAGGCTTTGCTCAGTTGAGCATATCCTTCTTGAAGGTTTTTAACTATCTGCTCCAATGAGGCTTGAGTTTTTCTCATCCTCTCTTGGGCAGATGCAAATTCTGTAGCCTGCTTTGCAGATTGCTCAGCATATTGGGACATTTGTAACCACAGTGTGTCACTGTTGATGTTACTCTCAGATGTGATAATATTATTTTCAGTCTGAGTGGGGGTAATGTTTCTATTACTAGGACTACTGATTCTAGAGTGGTTTACAACTACTTCTGGTTCTTGTGTACTTCTTTTACCAAATCTAACAGCTTCTGGATCATGGGGTCTGACTCTTTCCTCCTCTGGTTGAAGGAGGCTTTGTTCTTGCCCTTGTTGCCTTGTCTTCTCCTGGAAACTTCCTGGAGTTGTGAAGAATGGTGACTCTTGGCCACTGATCTGCTGGTTTCTGAATGGTGTGAAGCCACTGGAGAGCTGATTTTGCATGCTCCTTGTGAACCTGAAGGAATCTGAGTAGGCCCTGTCTGGGTTAACCGTTCTTCTATAGCTTGGATAGTGGCTTGATTCTCCCTTATCCTCTGTGCCCTTGCCTCCAGGAGTCTGTGCTGCCTGGTAGGATTCCAACCCTTGGTGATTACCATAAGGTCTTTGAAGTCTATCTCTTTGAGACAGATCTTCTGGCAACTTGATCCCAGTTCTGCCCAGTGAGTTGCTAGGTTGAACCTCTTGTTGTCCATGCTCCATTGAAACAAATCTTTGAGGAGTTGGTGGATTTGAAGAACTTAATCCATATCCTTCCAGTCCTCTGGTTTGAGGTTTCTGTTGAATTGGAGTGTGAATGGCAAGGTTGATATTATCTCCCTCATTGTTTTGCCATCCACCACTGTGTCCAATGTGTCTTCTTTCAGGTCTTCTGGTTCTAGACATTCCTGCTCTATCCTCTGGCTGGTTCCTTTGGAAGCCAAGGTCTCTGAGGTATGCAGGGGACATATCAGTGTTTGCAAGCAGTCAAAAACTTTATGTTCTTAGGGTATTTACCTTTGACTGTGCCTTGTACAAATTTGTTATCTGCTGATTTGGGCAGTTTGCCTTTGGAGGTTACAACTGGGTTAAGAATTGTAATCTTCCCTGTACAAGTGGTTAAGGTTGGTTTACCTTGTATTGAAGCAGAGTTTTGTGGTTTTCTACTCCTCTGAGTGGCTATTGGTGTCCACTTCTTGGCTGTAATGAGGCCTTCACTAAGCCTTTTTCCTTTACCCTTGCTGCCCTCTGGTTCTGAGGGTGTCACTGGTGTGTTGGCCTGTGACTGGGTTTCAAGTGGGATGTAGTTTTCTTCCACTGAATCAAGACAGGAAAAAGAGGGCTTATGTCAGTTAAGACTTCTTAAAAGGCTGGTTTTGCACGTCTAAGAATGGCCTCTGGGCTTGTATATTATTACAATATGCCCTTGTATAATGACAGTGTAATTGAATTAACAATTTCACGTCAAAAATACAGCTTATGGTGCCCTGTCACACTGTTTGTGTGCCAGTATCCCACAGATACACTTGTGGTTTTCAAGTGTATTCTGTACAAGTGGTTTTGTATAAGTGTTATTGAGTCAACAATACACTTAATCCACGCCTCAACTGATGGTTTTTCAGTCAGAGGTGTCCTTATTCAGTCACGAATACAGGACATATTGATGGCTGATGTGTTTTTATATACAAAACACGCCAAAAATAATTATTTTCAGTGGGTATTAGCCACGTGAAAAATACTCTTTTATAATATGAGTATATGAAAAAAGATAAAAATATATAAAATATATATATTTAAATGGAGATTACGCCTAAAAAAGATAAAAAATGTGTTAATAAGTCATAAAAAAGAGAAAAGACTTACTTGTAAGGTCCAAAAAGTTAAAAAAAAACACGGCCAGGCCCCCAAAATGTCAGGCTGAGTCTATGATAAAGGTGTATATGAGTATTTACAAGCTTTAACTATGACTGTGACACGGTAAAAATGGTTTTAAAAGATGATAAGATTGATAATAAATGATTTAATTTAAGATTTAAAGGGCTTTACTATAGAGATATAGTGGTGGTGAGCGCTGTTGAAAGCCCTGGGTGCAGCTTTACCTGTTGGATTACAATAATAAAGACTACAATACTTTAAATTAAGAGTATACCTGATTATTTAACCAAGAGTAAAACTGTTTTTGACAGTTTACTACGTAGGTTATTCAAGAGCAGGATGAGGAAAGGTTTTTGGCTGTGAAAAGCCCTCCTTTTATCCTGAAATTGAGGTGGAAAGGCTGCTAGACCTTTCCACGTAGAGGAAGTGAAGATTTTTCACTCTCCAGGACAGGCTTGTGGTTTGCAAACAGCCTGTATACCCTGTATTGGGCTCAGATGTGGTTTTGAAACCACATCTGGGCAGTTTTCACCAATACAGGGTGAAAGTTTTCATCTGGGGACCTCACAGCCTGATTCTGATGTGTATGACGCGTAGAATGCTGTACAGAAACTGTATGGGACCCCAGTATTGACTGACATATGAGGTATTGAAGTAAAAACATGCTTCTTTGTCTATTTGACACCTCATATTCATGGTTATGGGATATTATCCCATGGTAAGGCTGTATCTGACAGCAGGTGGGATTTTGACCTTAAAATGGTCATAACTCTGTCAGTATTTGAGATATCAAGCTCAAAGTTGGTTCATTGAGTAGCCCTGTATGAGCTCTACACAATGGTACCCAACTTGACATGGTTATCATTAAATATGACAAAGTTATCCCATGTACAAGTATTTTTGTACATTAGCGTGGTCTGGTCAAAAGCTGTATTAAGCTTGTTTGGCCAATAACTTCTGTTGTAGTTGAGTTATGAGGAAATGGATGGCACCATCAGATAGCCCTGATTGTGCTCTTTCCAAAAAGACCCCACTTTAGGTATCTCACACTAAAACTGTAAAAGTTAGATGAGAGGTGAATGTTTTGTTCACCCTTATTTGGTCTGAATTTGACCATAACTCAAGTAATACTGGTGCTAGCTCAGTTTGGCTGGTACCATTGGATAGCCCTGGCTTAGAGCTTCATTTTGAATACCCATTTGATGGGGTTAAGCCTCTCCTTCTAGATTTTAGATGAGAGGTGAAAATTAAGGTTTATGCTCAGCAATAACTTTGAGCAGGAATAACTTTGTTATTTCTTGTCCTATGGTGATGGGACTTATATTTTCAGGAAGAGGTGAGTTTCCTCTTTCTTTTGATACCTTTTGAGCTAATTTGGCTCAGCTTCATGTTTTGGTGGTATTTTGGCTATACCATTGGTTTATGGTATTTTGGTTGTCATGCTTGTGCTCTGGTTTTGAGTCACAGGCTGACATATATATTGATATAAGTACTGTATATATTAATAGAAGAACTATTGAAGATAATAATAAAAAGAGAGTTATTATAAAAGATAAAAATGACAGACTTTTGACACTTAATATAATAATTTTGAATTAATTTACCCCTAAAAATGTGAATAAAACTTATTTAAATTGTATTTACAATTGAAAATAGAAGAAATTACAAATGTTCTTGTTTTTAAATGGAATTAGAGATTTATAGAGAAATTTAACAAAAAAAAAATTAAAATATTTATTTGATCATATCAAGATTGATTATACAAAGAAAGATGATCTGTGGTATTTAATATTTCAATGGATTTATATATAAAGAATACATAATTTACCTTTTGCTTTAGTGTTTTGATGTTTTTGTTGTTTCTGAGGGGGAAATAGAGGTAAAAGAGCTCTATACATAGTAAATTTTTCTCTCCTAGAGTCCATAAGGCTTCTAGCAAATTCTTAATGATGTTATCCACTGTAATTGATGAGTATTTTAAGGTTTAGGGATGATTAAATCATAATTAAACCATCTTATCTCATTATTACACCATTATTTAGAGTTATCACTGTAACTCCAAGTTTCTGACATCATATGCTTTGAAGAAGACTTGAATTTGTGTATTTTATTATTTTTAAGAATAATAAACTATTATTCACCACTTTAATCATTTATATTACTGTTAAACTTAAATTAAGATTACTGTGAGTGATCATAAATGATCAATTTTAAGCTTAAAGATAATTAATAACTTTGGATTTATACACACTACATCCATTCAGAGAAGAAAATCTGATAGCTAGGAATGTCATTTTGAAACTTTGAAGAGAGTTTTGTTACATATCAAAACTCTATTTTTGATGATTTTTCTGGTAACTCATCTTTTCAGTTGAAGTTTACTATTTTAAACTTCAAACCATGATTTCAAGGGATTATACCTTGTATATAATGATAACCACTAGATAATTCTTCACTTATATACTATTAGATTCTGAATATACACTTTGCTTTAAGTTTGGACCACTTTCACAACAAAGTGGTCAACACCTACTAGAATTTTGTTCAATAAACCTTTACAAGTTATAACCTTGCTTATAAACTGTCAAATGAAGCTTATATCTGTTTCTTTACAGTAATTAAGTGGTAAATTGATTTTTCGTTCAACCATATATCATGTATATTTCAAGAGATATGAGCTAAAAGCCATGAATATATGCACTGATCATAAAAGTGCATATATAAAGGTTATTTCATTAAGTATTGGCTTCACAGATATGAAATACAAATGTTATATTTGTAATTCTTCATGGGGAATCCAATGGTGCAATTTATTCCACATGTTGATTAATTGGTTTCTGATATAATCAAGGATTTATTCCTTTTCATGGCATTTTTACTTATTTCTCTGTAAGTATTGTCTTTACAGATATGCCATAAGAATTTTATATGTGTATTTTACCATGGTGAATTTAATGGTGCAATTTATTTTAAATTTTTACTTATTTGATTTGAGATAATCAAGAATTTATGCCTTTTTATGGCATTTTTGTTTATTTCAAGATAATAATTTGAATTCTTATTATTAGTGTGAGCCTTGAGGTATATTTTACATACCCAAATAGGCCACAATTATCTTAAAAAGAAGTTTTGAATTATGCAAAACTCATAAGTCATGCATATATCCAAAATTCATCATTTTCAATTTGAGAAAAGATGAATAACTTTTTATTGAGTAAGTAAATCCATGGATTTAAGACCAGATTTGGATTCTACACAAAAATTCACCTAGGGTAGCTCCATAGAGTGAATAAGCTCAATTTAAGTATTTGAGGTGGTAAAATGGCAAATACTTCAATACCACATCATTAATACCACATAAAAGATTCGTGAAAATTTTTGTTTTTCTTGATTTTTAGCCAAAATAATCGGAAAGTGAGAAATCCCATGTTACATATACACTAAGAATAGTGTTATGCATGTTTTGAGCACTTAATATCATGGTATTCTTACATGGACTTTTGGTACACCCATAGTGGATATCTCACTTTAAGCTTAAAATTACTATTTTGACATAAAAATTAGGCAAGGGGGACAAAAGACATCAAAGAGAGCCAGGGTACCCAACTTCTGAGGCCTCAGAGGCGTGGATAGCTCCAGAGCATGGATCCATGGCTCATCTTGGCCCAATTGGTAAACTAAACCTCTTTGGGAACTTGGTTACCAAGTTACACCTACTGTAATTATAAGAAAAATAGCAAATAACCTGCTATTTTGACATGCCAAGGAGGTAATAAGCTACTTAGGCTCCTGTAACCACGTCAATTTTTGATGACTTTCCATGACTAGACCCTAAAAGAGTAATTAAACCCTTTTGGGATCCATATTTATTGATTTACCTCATAGCAACCAGCAAAATACTGCTATTTGCAATTCTACGTAGAAATGAGGTAAAAACTTCAAAAATTCATTAAAAATACAATTCTTAATGAATCTTCCTGAAACTTTCAGGACCAATGAAGAACTGTATTATCTATGGTACAACCAAAAAGAATTATGGTTTTACTAGTAAAATTAAAAGTTTTACTTACAGTCCCTTTTTGACCATTCTACGTGAAACACTGAATCTTCAAAAATTCACAGTAATTACAACCTGTGATGAAATTGGCAATAACATTGATAACTTTGAGAAATCAATTATTATTTTAGAATAAAAGAAGATTTACAGATGTTACGCCTTTTATTCTTAACCATATTGGGGTTGGTAGTCACGTAAAAGCATCAATTAAGTAATTATGATAATCTTACGTGACAACAGATGATGCAATCATTAATCCAAAAGGGTTTATTGTTTTCTCACTCACTGGTTTTTCAGTTTGCTCCATGGCACGCCTCTGTGAGCTGTTGTTGACTTAAAAGAAGCCTATTCTTGCTGTTTTTTCCATATCATCATCTTATCAATTTATTAAATCATTATTACCAACAAGTAAGTATTAGTTAAAGCTATTCTTAAGTGTTTTAAATCTTTCCAAATCATCCAGAAAGACGTGAAATCCTAGAATCCAACTATATATTGTTGTAATACTGTTATAAATCTTTTTGATCCCTTAAATCCACAATTCTACGTCAAATTTCTCTACTCTTATCTATCAAAAAGTTCTTTGGAGTATTAGTGAGTCATTTATTCTTAATTCTTAAAGTTTTTCTCTAGTAATAGTTTTCTTCAAGAATTATCTTTATAATTATTCTTGCAAAAGATAATTATATATTAAAATAATTTTATTATTTTAATAAAGAAGTTTTTATTATTAAATTCTTCTTGTAATTGATTCTTGTAGACAATTACTTGCTCACTGTTAAAATCACTAGTAGTGCTTAACACGTGAAAGAAATAATTTTTTAATTATTTAATTGTGGTTATAATAATATTTTATTATTATATTTCATAAGAACAGACATAGTACTGTTGATTAATAGTAATATTATCACCAGTTTCATAGTCACATCTTACATTTGGGGGCCTGGCCGTGTTTTTTGAACCTTGTACCCTTAATTAATATATTTTTAAGCTCTAAAATATATTAATTCAATAATTTTTTCTTTCATTTTAAAGTTAAAATAATTCTTATTTTTGAAATTGTTTTGGAAATCTTTTTCATTGAGGAATTTGGTTTAATTTTATACTGTTTTACACGTGGCTTTTTCACATCCAAAAACTTATAAAATTATTCTTTGAGTTACTCTGAATTAATTTTCATTCAAAATCTTAAATTTTAATTTTTTCCTTTAAAAAGAATAATTTTTTTAATATTAAAAAAATAATAAAATTCATAAAAAATCTTTTAAAAATATCTTAAAACACAAAAATAATTTCTTTTATCATATTTTTTCTCTTTAAGTGTCTTTAATCAAATACTCTGCAGCTGGTAACAGACTCAGTAAAAGATACATCAATAGTCCAGAATCTTCAGAAGCAGAATCTGAAGACAGTATTGAGGTGCAGATTGCTAAAAGAGGCACCTTATTCAACTCAGAAAAAGCTAAATTACCACCAAAAGGTGTGTATTTTTATCTTTTATTTTCACCTTTTATCTTTAAATTGACGTGAAAATGGTGCATACCAGAAATGGAAGCAACTATTCAGTCCAACCAGATGGATGTGGACAAGGAAGAGGCAAGACCAAATCCAGAAGTGCCAAATCTTCCACAAGAAAGACACATCTGGAGGATGCCAGAGTTGCCCCCCATTCCCCAAGGTCTGTACCAACAGATTTTGACGTAAATTCTGAGCCTGAACTGATTTATGGTAATATTTCCAGGGCTGAACCACTTTCAGGTGGCAGCAATAGAAATTTATCAATGCCAGTACAAAAACTGGTTCAGAGCAGCCAAGGAAGAGGAGTGGGAAATCTGCCCAAGCCTTTGGCAGGGGGCCATGAACTCCTACTTACACATCAAGAGCTTTCTGGGTCAGGAGAAGACCATAGAACTCTTAGGAGGATGGAGCCCCCTGTCTTGCAAAGACAAGGTCAAAAAGATAAAGAATTGGTTGAAGAACCAAAGTCTTTTATCCATAGACCAGAAGAAAGAGTTGGAAATGACTCCAGCTTTGGAGACAGAGGCACCAGTGGCATCTACCAGCTCCAAACCAGCTCCAGAAGCGCCCAAGGACAAGCCCAAAGGACCTCAAAAGAAACAGAGAGGTCCCAAGAACCATCAAGGCAAGGGCAAAGGCAAAGCCAATTGGCACAGACCTTACCCACAAGGGTACAGGATCCCCAAATTGGAGCCTTCAGTCGTGGACAGTGTCTTCAATATGGCCAGAACTCTTATGGAATTCACAGCCAAGGAGCAGGAAAGGATGAACAGGACTTTTCCACGCAAATAAATGATGTACATAGAAGTATTAGTGTAGAAATTGGCAAACTTGAGTCAAAGTTAAAGCAAATTACACTAGACATCAATGATTTAAAGAAAAATGACAAGCAACATTCTGATTGGCATCAATTGACAACTGTCACCCTTGAGTCAATTAGCAATGCTTGTGAAAGAATTGAGACCCAATGTCAAAATAATGACACAGAGGATCCTTCTATTTTTAAAGTAAATGATAGACTTAAAACTCTTGAAGACCATGTCTTACAAATAATTAAGAACACCAATCAATTTGCTATACATTTAGCAAAAAGTGACAGTGAGAGGCAGAAATTGAAGAATGATATAATTGCAAGTGTGGAGCAAATTCATAAGAATCATGAACCACATATGCCAAGACATTCTACACCTTTTACTGAAGAAAAACTTTCCGTCAAAGAAAGTTTGACTCCATTCTTAGGAGAAAATGCCTACTCTGCAAGAGATATTCCCAAAATAGAAGAATGGCCAACATTCTCTGGTGAAGGAGAATATAACCGTATTGAATTCATCAGAACTATTGATATGTTGCAAGAAGACTTTAATATACCTGATGAAATCATAGTGGTAAAATTACACTGTTTGTTTACCAGAACTGCAAAGAAATGGTATTACAAAATGAGGATTGATCATGGTAAACATGACTGGTCTTGGTGGAAATCTGAAGTTATTACCAAATGGGCCAATAATTCTTGGAGGTTTAAAATGGAGAATGCTTTTGAAAGTGCCATTTTTAACTCAGAAAAAGACAAACCACTTACTTGGTTCTTCAAACAAAAAGACAGATTATCTTCTTTACACCCAGATATGTCTGACACTATGATTAATATGAAAATATTAAGAAAGTGTGGAGGAGAACTGGAACATGCTATCAAAAGCAGATGTGTGGAACCTTGTTCAACAGAGGACTACATTAATGCTATGGAAGATATCATTACCAGGACAAGAATTGGTAAGACTTGGATTAAAAACCCAATAGAGTCCAAAATAGTCTCAAAGATTCCTAGAGAGGAAAGGAGACCAGAAAGACCTGTCTTGAAGTGTCATAAATGTGGAAGTACTTCACATTTAGCCAACACTTGTCCTAAGAAGACAAAAATCAATGAAGTTCAAGTCATTGAAGAAATTCAGTGTACTGAAGAGAAAGAGGAGTCTGATCAAGATTCTGCAATCTCTGAAGATACACCAGTGGAAGACTATCCCATTGAAAACATTTCAGCTTTCTTTGAGGTCACAGAAGTCCATACCCACTTGCCACAGTACAGTGAAGATTGCTGCAACCTGATCAATATCCAAGATGCCAGAATGTGTAGAACAAAACCTGCTAGAGGAAATGGTTATACTGCTGGAACATCCTGTATCACATCAGTTCTGATAAGTGATATTGAAGCCAAAGTAAATTTGGATACAGGGGCATTTTGCACTTGTGTTGGCAAAGATTATCTCCAAATTATACATCCTGAATGGAAAAACCATCTATTACCAATAGAAGGTGTACAATTCAGTAGTGCCAGTAACAATATGTACCCCTTGGGCATATTGGACACTAATATTGTATTCCCACATCCAGCAGGAAGTGTAAGAATGAAAACTGAGATTGTAGTAATGGATAATTGCACATCTCAGCACATCATTCTTGGAAATGATTACTTGAATATTTATGGTATTGATATAAATAACCATAAAGACAGATATTTCACAATTGGAGATAACAAGAGACAAAAATTTGCTTTCTCCAATATGCCAAAACAGGTATCTGTAGTATCTTCTGTCAAGGATACTTAAAAAGATGAATTTGTGACTAATCAACTTGTTGAAGCACAAATTAACCAATCATTGTCACCAAAGATGAGGAATGAGCTTATTAATGTGTTATACACATATAAAAATGCATTTGCCTCTGATAATGAACCATTAGGCGCTATAAGAGGACATGAAGTTGATATTACTCTTAATATTGACAGACCATATCCTCCAGTACTTAGAAGACCAGCTTATCCAGCCAGTCCCAGAGCTAGAGAGGCCTTGGAAAAACATATCCAAGAGTTGATCCAACTTGGTGTGCTAAGGAACGTAGGCCATAATGAGGAAGTTGAAGTGACAACACCTGTTATTATTGCATGGCATAATGATAAGTCAAGAATGGTTGGAGATTTTAGAGCTTTGAATACCTACACAGCTCCAGATAGGTATCCAATCCCTAGAATTCAAGAAACCTTGACTCAATTGTCTAAATCCAAGTATATAACATCAATGGATGCATTGAAAGGCTTCCATCAAAATGTTTTGACGCCTAAAGCTAAGAAATTACTTAGAATTATCACTCACTGTGGCATTTTTGAGTATCTTAGAATGCCATTTGGCATTAAAGATGCTCCATCTCATTATCAAAGAATGATGAATACCATCTTCCCCACAGAGTTGTCTGAAGGATGGCTTATCATTTATATTGATGATATTATTATATGTTCTGACTCATGGTCTTTGCACCTTGAAAGACTTGCAAGAGTACTTCATAAAGTTGCAGAAGTGAACATGAAAATTTCACTTAAGAAATGCAATTTTGGTTTTGAAGAACTCAAAGCATTAGGACATGTTGTTTCTGGTTTGAGCTTGGGTATTGACAAGAATAAAGTAGCAGCAGTGTTACTTAAGCCAATACCCCAGAATAAAAAAGAAATGATGTCTTTTCTTGGATTTGCTAGTTACTATAGGCAACACT
Source organism: Austropuccinia psidii (assembly GCA_023105745.1). NCBI lineage: Eukaryota > Fungi > Basidiomycota > Pucciniomycetes > Pucciniales > Sphaerophragmiaceae > Austropuccinia > Austropuccinia psidii. Next base: position 31,839,673 of record JALGQZ010000011.1, read on the forward strand.
TGAAAGATTTTGCAATTCTAGCCAAGTCACTCTATAGAATCTGTGATCAACAGACTGTATTTGAGATGACACAGGAAAGAATTAAAGCTTATGAGAAGATAAAGAAAGCCCTTACAGAAGCACCTTTACTCCTCATGCCTGACTGGAATATTCCTTTTAAATTGTACATTGATGCATGTGGAGATGGACTAGGGGCAGCCCTACATCAAGTCCAGATTATTGATGACAAACCTACAGAAGGACCAGTTTGTTATATCTCAAGACAAATCAAACCAACAGAAGCCAGATATGGTGCAAGCCAAATGGAGTGCTTATGTTTGGTATGGGCACTTGATAAACTACACTATTATCTTGATGGCAGTGTTTTTGAAGTGATAACTGACTGTAATGCCGTGAAATCACTTCTTAACATGAAAACTCCCAACAGACATATGTTGAGATGGCAAATAGCCATTCAAGAATATAGAGGAAACATGACTATAGTTCATAAAGCAGGAAACATTCACAAGAATGCTGATGGACTTAGTAGATGGGCTTTAGCCAACACTCCTGATAACCCAGCTTATGTACCTTTGGAAGCTGAACCACAGATTCCAATTGAAGGAATTAACATAACTGATATTGGGACTGAATTCTTTGAAGAGGTCAGAGAGTCTTATAAACAAGACAAGAATTGCCATATCTTGACTTCTTTATTGGATAAAGACTGCAAAGATACATCTTTGGTTAATGCACTAGATGAAGTTTGGAAAAATTCCTATTCTGAAGGAAGATTTCACTTGTTTGATGGGATTATTTACCATAGAACAAAACATTCTTGTGTGATGACACTGTGTAGTAGATTGCTTATCAATACCATTCTTCATGAATGCCATGATAGCATTTACTCTGGACACCTATCAGAAGACAGAACACTTGAAAAAGTAAAGAACTGTGCATGGTGGCCATCTTGGAGAAAAGAAACCATTGAATATTGCCATACCTGTGATAGATGCCAAAAAGCAAACAGGAGTACAGGCAAGAAATTTGGATTGATGATCCATATTCAAGAACCAAAATCCCCTTGGGAAGTTGTTCACATGGATTGGGTCACAGCACTTCCTCCAAGTGGTGACAAAAGTTATAATGCTTGTTTAGTCATTGTAGACAGATATAGCAAAACTCCCATATTCTTACCATGTCATAAACATGACACTGCTATGGATACAGCTCTTCTTTTATGGAGTAGAGTTATTTCTCATACAGGGTTATTTAAGAATATCATAAGTGACAGAGACCCCAAGTTCACATCTGCACTTTGGACCAATCTTCATAGATTGTTTGGGACTAAGTTATCATTCTCTACAGCATATCACCCTCAAACAGATGGGCTAGCAGAGAGGATGATTCAAACTTTAGAAGACATGATCAGGAGATTTTGTGCTTATGGATTAGAATTCAAAGACTCAGATGGCTTTACCCATGACTGGTGCACTCTGATACCTGCATTAGAATTGGCATACAAGACATCAGTCCACTCTTTCACAGGACAAACTCCTGCTATGTTAGAAAAAGGATGGAATCCAAGACTCCCAGCAGACACACTGAGGAAAGACTTGATTGACATTCATCCTACAGCTTCCAGCTTCAAATTAATGCTAGATAAAGTAAAACACCATGCAAAACAGAGTATGGATGATGCTTTTGATTATGCAAAACAGAAGTGGGACAAGAGTCATAAAGTACCAGACTTCAAAGTAGGGGACTTAGTTTTAGTTTCAACCTTGAATTTTAATAATATCAAAGGCCCAAAGAAACTTAAAGATTCTTATGTAGGACCTTTTGTTATTGTTGCTTTACATGGAACCAATGCAGTTCAAGTGGAATTGAGTGGTGAATTGGAAAATAAACACCCCACATTTCCAGTCAGCTTGATAAAACCTTATCAACCAGCTGATAAAGAATTGTTTCCTTTAAGAAACCCAACTCCTTTAACTGTACCACCTGTGGAACAGAATGAAGACAAAAAGATAAAGAAAGTCATTAAAGAAAGGAGACTTAGGGGTAAAAATCAAAGAGAATATCTTGTCAGATATAGAAATCCAGTACATGAAGATGAATGGATGGCAGAATCAGAAATACCTGACTCAGATAAACTCTTAAAAAGATTTAGACATGAAAGAAGGCCACAAGCCTGAATATGTCTATAAATGTGCTTTAAATTACTTGATCTGAGTAATGTGAAGAGGTTGGACAGTGGACATTACCCCCTTTGGGGCCTTATTCTTTTTTCACTAATAAAATTGTAGTACAATTTTATTTTTTGGTGGGAGGGAATGTGAGCCTTGAGGTATATTTTACATACCCAAATAGGCCACAATTATCTTAAAAAGAAATTTTGAATTATGCAAAACTCATAAGTCATGCATATATCCAAAATTCATAATTTTCAATTTCAGAAAAGATGAATAACTTTTTATTGAGTAAGTAAATCCATGGATTTAAGACCAGATTTGGATTCTACACGAAAATTCACCTAGGGTAGCTCCATAGAGTGAATAAGCTCAATTTAAGTATTTGAGGTGGTAAAATGGAAAATACTTCAATACCACATCATTAATACCACATAAAAGATTCGTGAAAATTTTTGTTTTTCTTGATTTTTAGCCAAAATAATGGGAAAGTGAGAAATACCATGTTACATATACACTAAGAATAGTGTTATGCATGTTTTGAGCACTTAATATCATGGTATTCTTACATGGACTTTTGGTACACCCATAGTGGATATCTCACTTTAAGCTTAAAATTACTATTTTGACATAAAAATTAGGCAAGGGGGACAAAAGACATCAAAGAGAGCCAGGGTACCCAACTTCTGAGGCCTCAGAGGCGTGGATAGCTCCAGAGCATGGATCCATGGCTCATCTTGGCCCAATTGGTAAACTAAAACTCTTTGGGAACTTGGTTACCAAGTTACACCTACTGTAATTATAAGAAAAATAGCAAATAACCTGCTATTTTGACATGCCAAGGAGGTAATAAGCTACTTAGGCTCCTGTAACCACGTCAATTCTTGATGACTTTCCATGACTAGACCCTAAAAGAGTAATTAAACCCTTTTGGGATCCATATTTATTGATTTACCTCATAGCAACCAGCAAAATACTGCTATTTGCAATTCTACGTAGAAATGAGGTAAAAACTTCAAAAATTCATTAAAAATACAATTCTTAATGAATCTTCCTGAAACTTTCAGGACCAATGAAGAACTGTATTATCTATGGTACAACCAAAAAGAATTATGGTTTTACTAGTAAAATTAAAAGTTTTACTTACACTCCATTTTTGACCATTCTACGTGAAACACTGAATCTTCAAAAATTCACAGTAATTACAACCTGTGATGAAATTGGCAATAACATTGATAACTTTGAGAAATCAATGATTATTTTAGAATAAAAAGAAGATTTACAGATGTTACTCCTTTTATTCTTAACCATATTGGGGTTGGTAGTCACGTAAAAGCATCAATTAAGTAATTATGATAATCTTACGTGACAACAGATGATGCAATCATTAATCCAAAAGGGTTTATTGTTTTCTCACTCACTGGTTTTTCAGTTTGCTCCATGGCACGCCTCTGTGAGCTGTTGTTGACTTAAAAGAAGCCTATTCTTGCTGTTTTTTCCGTATCATCATCTTATCAATTTATTAAATCATTATTACCAACAAGTAAGTATTAGTTAAAGCTATTCTTAAGTGTTTTAAATCTTTCCAAATCATCCAGAAAGACGTGAAATCCTAGAATCCAACTATATATTGTTGTAATACTGTTATAAATCCTTTTGATCCCTTAAATCCACAATTCTACGTCAAATTTCTCTACTCTTATCTATCAATAAGTTCTTTGGAGTATTAGTGAGTCATTTATTCTTAATTCTTAAAGTTTTTCTCTAGTAATAGTTTTCTTCAAGAATTATCTTTATAATTATTCTTGCAAAAGATAATTATATATTAAAATAATTTTATTATTTTAATAAAGAAGTTTTTATTATTAAATTCTTCTTGTAATTGATTCTTGTAGACAATTACTTGCTCACTGTTAAAATCACTAGTAGTGCTTAACACGTGAAAGAAATAATTTTTTAATTATTTAATTGTGGTTATAATAATATTTTATTATTATATTTCATAAGAACAGACATAGTACTGTTGATTAATAGTAATATTATCACCAGTTTCATAGTCACATCTTACAATTAGGATAGATACTGTAAAGTTGTTTTGTAACCTTTTTGAATATGTGGTCATATCTCAAAGGCTCAAATTCCCTTCCACCAAAAATGATTGTACCACAATGTGATATAGTTAATTTGGGTATCATCCACTGTCCTACCTCTTCATTAGACTTTATTAGTCTTGAAGCTCAATAATTCTTAAGCTTTTCTATTCTTTAGGTCTTCTTTCATGTCTAAACCTCCTTAATAGCTTATCAGCATGAGCTATGTGCTTCTAAAGTAGCCATTCATATTCTTCAGTTGGGTTTCTATACCTTACAAGGTATTACCTTTCTTTTTTGTTTCTTGTCCTCCTTTCTTTAAGGACTTTTAAAGTTTTATTTTCTTCTCCTTATTCTAGAGGGGGAATCTCAAGTAGTGGTTTATTTATTAGGGAAAATAACTCTTTATCACTCAAGCTGTAAGGATTTATCAGATCCACAGGGAAAGCTGTGTGTTTCTTCATTAATTTGGTCTTCAATTTAGTTGAACAGCATTAGGGCCATGTAGTGCTCTTATACTAAAGGGTCCTTAAAAGGAATATTTCAATTTCTTTTGTAATTTAATGTTATTAAAGCATATAGTTGATACTAAGAACAAGTCTCCTACTTTAAAGTCAGGTGGCTTATGACTTTTGTCCCATCTTTCTTTTGCATATTTGAATGAATCTTTCATACATCTGTTGGCATGATGCCTTTATTTTTCAAGAATTATTTTGAATCTGCTTTCTGTTGGATTTATATTAGCTAAGTCCTTTTTGAGAGTATCATAAGGAAGTCTTGGATTACAGCCTTTTTCTAACATTGCTGGTGTTTTGTCAGTTGAATAATGGATTTATTTCTTATATGCCAGTTCAAGAGTTGGTATGACGGTACACCAATCAACAGTAAAACCATCAGAGTCTTTGAATTCTAGTCCATAAGCATATAATCTTTTGATCATTTTTTCTAAAGCTTGTATCATTATTTCTGATAGACAATCAGCTTGGGGGTGGTAAGCTGTTTAGAATGATAACTTTGTTCCAAACAAGTTATGGAGATTTTTCCATAATGCTGAAGTTAATTTTGGAGCTCTATCACTTATGATGTTTTGGAATAAGCCTATATGACTAATGACTCTATTCCATATCATTATGGCTTTGTCCATAGATGTGTCATTTTTATGAAATGGTAAGAAAATTGGGGTTTTGCTGTACCTGTCAACTAGTACTAGGCATGCATCAAAACTCCTGTCTCTTCCTGGAGTTAAGGCTGTTACCCAATCCATGTGAACTATTTCCCATGGTTAATTTGGTTCCTGGATTTGGATCATCATTACAAATTTCTTTCCTGTTGCTCTTTTTGCTTTTTGACATCTGTCAAAGATTTGGAAGTACTCTGCAAAATCCTTTCTCCAATTTTGACACCAAGAGCATGTTTTCACCATCTCTAGTTTTGTATCTTCTGAGTGTTGTCCAGATACAACACTATCATGACATTCATTTAGGATAGTTTTATCAGATTCCTATCTGTTGAGGTCATAACACATGTGTGTTTAGTACTATGATAAGGGATTCCATCAAGTAGGTGGAATATTCCTTCATCATATGCTTTTTTCCATATTTAATCTAGTTTGGAGGATAGTGATAGGTCTTTGCAATATCTCATAAATAGTTGGCATGAGATATGACAATTTGTGTTCATCTTGTAGTTTTCTTTGACTTGATTAAATAATTCTGTGCCAGTGTCTGTGACACAAATGCATGCTATAAAATGCTGTTCCTGTGGTACCCATGCTGGGGTTTCAGGTGTATTTGCTAAATACCATCTGCTAAAACCATTGGAATTTTTATGAATATTTCCATATTTATGAACCATGGCTTCTCTAGCTCTTGGGATAGCGGGGTAAGCTGATCTTCTTTACAGGGGTTGAGAAGATTTTTTCACATTAAGAGAAATATCTATATCATGTCCAAAGATAGCATCTAGTGGTTCTTTGTCAGTTTTAAAGCCACTTTTATGTTTAAATAAGAGATCAGCCAATCTTTCTTTAGTTTTTTCTGTTAATATTTAATTAAATTCTGCCTGTATAAGTTTTTCACTTATTAATGAATGTCTTTTTGGGCTTTTCTCTTCATTTTCAATAACAGTAATTTTTCCTTTTATTTTTTAAAAACAAAATTTCTGTCTTTTATTGTCTTCTATTGTAAAATATCTGTCTTTCTGGTTAGAGATATCTACACCATAGATTGACAAGTAATCATTCCCTGATATGAAATGGTTACTAGTACAGTTTTCCATTACTATAAACTCTACTTTCACTCTTATACATTGGGAAGGGTGAGGAAAAATTATTGTCAAGTAAATTATTCCAAGGGCCTTCATGCTCTCACTTGCACTCCTAAATCTAACCCAATTTATTGTTATACATTTTTCTTCCCAATCTGGTATGATTGTTTTCAAAGAAATCTTACCAACACAGGTGCAGTATGCTCCTGTGTCCAGGCTTACCTTTTCCTATTTGTTTTCTACCATTAAAATACTTATACTTGACTTTCCAGCTGTGCATCCCACTCCTTTTGCAAGTTTGATTCTATGAAGCTTGGCATCTTGTATGTTTGTGAGGCTTGTATAAGATGTTACAGCCTGTGGTAAGCTTGAATTTAGATCTAGTACTTCACATTAAATAAATATTATTAATTTTTGCATTGATTTTATAAATTTAATCACTTTCATAAGTTTCTGACTCTTCAGTGTCTTTTGAAGAGGCAGATTCATCTGCTTTATTGTCAGGCTGGGTCTATGATAAAGTGTTAATAAAGGTATATAAAACTATAACTATGACTTTCACACAGATAAAAAACTATTTTAAAAGGCTTTGGTTAAATATATTAAGGGCTTTACTAATAAAATTAGTGGTGGTGAGAACTACTGAAAGCCCCAGATGCAGTTTTACCTGTTGGGTTACAATAATAAAGACTACAATACTTAAGTTAAAAGTATACCTGACTTTTTTTCCAAGAGTATAACTGTTTTTGGACAGTTTTACTATGTACAAGCTTGAGAACAGGATGAGGAAACCCTTTCTGGTGGAGAAAAGGCCTCCTTTTATTCTAAAATGGGGTGGAATGGCCCTCTAGACCATCAACTTAGAGGAAGTGAAGAGTTTTTCACTTCAGGGTAGTGGCTTGTGGTTTCCACAAAGCCTGTAAGCACTTTATTGGGCTCAGATGTGGTTTTGAAACCACATATGGGCAGTTTTTACCATTACAGGATGAAAATTTTAATCTGGGGACCACACAGCCCTCTTCTGACATATATGATGCATAGAATGCTGTACAGAGCCTGTATGAGACCCCATTATTGAATGAACTATGAGGTATTGAATTATAAACATTCTTCTTTGTCTTTTTGACACCTCATAATCATGGTTATGGGATATTATCCCACAATAAAGGCGTTTTGGCCCAATTGTGCAATTTTAACGTTAAAACTTCTATAAATTTGTCAGTTTTTGAGATATTGAGCTCAACGTGGGTTCATTGTGTAGTTATGGATGCGATCTACACGATGGTAAATCATTTGGTATGTGTAATATTAAACATGGCAGAGGTATGTCATGTACAAGTTCTGTTATTCATACATATGATTTTCTCAATATCTGTATGGAGTTATTTGCTCCATAACTTTTGTTCTAGATGGGATATGGAGAAATGAAAGGCATCATCAGAGAGCCCTGATTGTTCTCTTTTCAAAAAGACCCCACTTGAGGTATCTCAAACCAAAGCTGTAGAAGGTAGATGAGAGGTGAATATTTTATTCACTCTTATTTGACCTTATTTTGGCAATAAATTCTGTAGTTTTTGTGCTAGCTCAATTTGGCTAGTACAATTGGATAGCCCTGACTTAGAGCTTCAATTTGCATACCCATTTTATGGGGTTAAGCCTCTTCCTCTGGATTTCAGATGAGAGGTGAAAATTGAGGCTTATGCGCAGCAGCAACTTTGAGCAGGAATAACTTTGCATTTCTTTGTCCTATGATAATGGGACTGGTATATTTTGCAATAGGTGAGTTTTCTATTTATTTTGATACTTTTTTGAGCTTATTTTGCTCAACTCCATGCTTTTGTGGTATCTTAGCTCTACCATTGTTTTATGGTATTTGGCTGTCATGCTTGTGCTCTGGTTTTGAGTCACAGGCTGACATACCCTCCCTCCAAAAATGGCTCATCATTGATGAGACTTCTCATTCCTCCTAGAGGCCCTGAATCTTTTTAGATGAAGGTTCCCATCTGGTATGGCCTCTTCTGCCAACCATTTGTCTTTTTCTGCTGTCTGGTCTTTACCATTCAGCCTAATCTTCCTGGCCTTGATGATTTTCTTCACAGGACCAGGGGAGTCTTCCACTTCCACTATTTCTGGTGAACTGGGATTTTTCTTCCTGGAGGGAAACTTATCCTCCTCTGTTTGGAAGTATGGCTTAACCAAACTCACTGGGAATATTGGGTGGTTTCTAGAAAATTCCTTGGTGAGTTTGACCTCCACTGCATTCTCCCTATCAGTTTAATAATAGTGAAGGTCCCTAAAAATGAGTCCCTCATCTTTCTTGGTCCCCCAAGGCTGTTGAAATTGAGTTTGGACACTAACATCTGGTCCCCTTCTTTGAATTCAGGTTCCATATGGGATTTGTCCCACCTCTGTTTGTTGTATTCTTTTGCCTTGGCTATGCATCTAGAAGCTGTATCACAAGCTCTGTTCCACATATCATGGAAGTCTTTGGCTTTTGGGTGGATAGTCAGAAGATTTTTCTTCAGATGATCCACAGGCCATAGGGGGTTCCACCCTTTGTCTACCAGGGAGGGTGATTTCCCTGTGGTAGAGTTCTGGCTTGTGGTGTAAGCCAGCTGGACTGCTGGTAGAAGGGTAACCCAGTGATGGTCCTTGTATTCCATGCCATATGCACAGAATCTCCTGACAATATCTTCCATATTTGGGATCATCCTTTCTGCTAAACCATCTGTCTGTGGATGGTAAGCTGTAGAGAATGCAAGTTTTGTACACAGAATGTCATAGATATTGGTCCAAAATTCTGATGTCAATTTTGGGTCCCTGTCATCAATGATGATTTTTGGGACTCAACATGTGGATATTATTTGATTCCAAAATAACAAAGCTGTATCCACTTCTGTGTCCTCCTTGTGACATGGTAGGCACCTCAGACCTTTACTGAGCCTATCAGTTATGATCAGGAAAGCATTGAAGATTTCTCTGCCTCCTGGGACAAGTCCTGTGACCTAGTCCATGTTGATGGTTTCCCATGGGTGTTTGGGCTCTTCTATGTGTTGAATGATCCATACTTCTTCCCATGTTTTCTGTTTTCCTTCTGGAATCTTTCACAAGTGTTGATAAATTCACTCAACTCTTTTTCCCATTTGGGCCACCAAGCTGTGTGTGAGCCTTGGAGGTATTTTCATATACCCAAAAGACCACAAATAACAAAATAAGATACAAATATAAATGAAATTAATTTATTTATATTATCAAAATAAAAATTATAATATAAATACAAATTTATATACAAAAATAAAAAGACAATTCTAATTTAAAATGAAACTTACATAAGATTTTAAAATTATGAAAATGCATTTTTACTTGAAAAAATTAATTAAATTGAAATACTTTTGGCAATGGTTACATTGAATATATTATAACTTTTTATCAAATAAATAAAATTAAGAAAATTACTTCACCATTGGATTCCTCATAAACAATAAGGTAGTGTCACCTCTGGGTAAAATTTCTGTAACTCAACTCTAAATAAGCTTAAATCAAGTTTTTAGTATTTTCTGTACAAAAGTTGAAAATCCTCAAAACCTTAGTTTAATTCACACCACATGTGGTGTAAACCATCAATTTTTGTGTTAAAATTGAGGTGTTGTGTGTAATCTAGAAGTTATGAGGAATTTAAGTATTTTCAATTGAAATATCAAAATGTGTGAATGTATTACATGAGTGCACTTTAATGTAAATATGAGGTATCAGTTATTACAGTTGTGTACTGTAAAATCTCAATTGAATTATATGTGTAAATTAGAAGTGTATTATATGATGAGAAATTAGAGGAAAAATAAATTGGAAAGATTAGTTCTGGGGGAGCCAGACCCCCAAAGTCCTTCCTGACAGGCATGGGATCTCAAAATCCACACAAAAGTTCATCACTTTTTGCCTGGAATTGAGCTACAGTGTCTGCAACTCAATTGATGATGAGGTTTTGATACCAACCAGGGTGGTTTTAACTGTTGCCAAGAGGGTAAAACTACCCTTAAGTTAAAACAATGTTAGTAAAAACAGTCTTAACTGGTTTCTACGTCTCTTACACACATTCTGACGTGTTTTGAAGGCTCTAAACTAGGTATTACTATATTAATGGTTGATTTAAGGGTCTATAATGGCTAAAACCAGCCCTTTTTGGCCTAAACCAGGGTTCAATGATGCCATAATTGGCTTTTCTGTTGTCAGAGTGTTTTTCACGACTGACAAGAGTAAGCTGTACTTTTGGAGCAAGAAAATTGATGGCTATAAAAGAATTTCTTCTTTGCCTCACTTTTCTCTTCATGTTAGAATCTTTTCCTTTTATAATTAGTTTAAACACTGTTAAACCAATCAATAAAAGATTCCAACCACCCTTTTTATATCATTTCAAACCTTCTAATCACTTGAAAAAATCATTATAATCATTTTTTGTAACTCTTATAATCATTTTTATCCCTTGAACCACCCCATAAGTGAGTTAAAGCATCTTTCATCACTGTTAACTTTCTCACTTGGTTTACAAATTCACTCTGGTCACTTTTGGGCATGCTTTCTCTTTAAATACCTTTTTAAAGACTTTGTTCTTCAATTAATTTCTTACAGTTCTTTGCTCAATTCATTCCAATTGAAATTGCTCTTGAAGAAATTTCTTTTGTAGCCATAAATATCTCTTGTAGAGTATTTTTGGATAACTTTTTATTGTTGGTCAAACAATAAATCTTTATAATATCATTTTTTATACTTATAAAGTTAAAAACAATAAAATTGGCTTGTTTTCTCTTAAATATACTATTTCATAATTTTTTTCAATTATTTTTTTTACCTTATACAAATTTTTGAGGACAGGAAAAGTACTTGATTTTTTATCAAAGTTTCATATCCACACCGTAAGCTGTGCTTTCTAACCTCTCCTTGGCCCTGTCTTCACTCATTTCTCCCATATAGGGGCAGTCATGACATCCCTGCAAGTTCAGGTATATATGGTCTCTTTTTATCACTTTCAGCGCACTTGTGTGATTTTCTCTATGATAGAGCAGGCCATCTATGAGTAAAAGCCTTTTACCCTTATAATCCCTCAACCAGGGTCCCTCTAACTGTGCTCCTGTACTTCTGTTGAAGGAGTTGCAACAGTATGCCACACTGTTTATGTTTGGCATAGGTCTTCATTACTGCACTGAAGAACTCATTATGTAGTTCTGAGGAACTCATTTTAAATATGAAAGTTTCTGTCCCTTGTGACTCAGTGTCTTCACTTTCTGGGGTACCACTTCCTGGTGCCCATTCAGAAAGTCTGAAGTGCTTCCTCCTATCTGTTTCCATGAAGTGGATAGTAATCTTGGCTTCTAATTCAGGGTCATAAGCTGGGTTGTGTTTGACATTATCTAGTGGCCATCTGCTGAGGCCATCTGCATTGTTGTGGCTTTTTCCCTCCTTTTATATGATGGTCATATATCCTCTATACTATTGGATGCCTATTTGCCACCTCAAAATGTGTCTATTTGTATTCTTCATGTTCACTAAAGACTTCAAGGCTGTGCAGTCTGTGTAGACTTCTAAGACTGCACCCTCCAAATAATAGTGGATTTTCTCTAGAGCCCAGACTAATAATAGGAATTAAGTCTGGTTAGCCCCATACCTGGCTTCTGAATATTTCAGTTGCCTTGAGATGTAGCATATTTTTCCTTCTCTTGGTTCACCATCTACAATTTGTCTCTGGTGAAGGGCTGCCCTTAAGCCTTGGCTATGGGCTGCATCTATATATAGCTTAAATGGTAGTTCAAAGTCAGGTAAGATGAGCACAGGTGCATTAGTGAGCTCATGTTTTATCCTCTCATAAGCATCCCTTCTTTCTTTGGTAATTTCAAAAACTACATCTTTTGAGCATAACTTGTATAGAATACTAGTTATGTGGGAAAATATTTTGATGTGGTTTCTGTAGTAGCTAGCAAACCCAAGGAAAGATTGTATCTCTTTGATGTTCTTTGGTACTGGTTTTTGAAGTACTGCTGCTACTTTATGCTGGTCTATGGCCAGACTAAGACCTGAGACTTTATCTCCTAGTGCCAGTAATTCTTGTTGGTAAAAATTGCACTTCTTAAGTGAATTTTCGGATTTATGGGTGTGCATTTTCTTAGTACTCTGTCTATGTACTGCACATGGTCTTCCCATTTCTCTGAGTATATAATTATGTCATCAATATATACTAGCATCCAGCCTTCCAATATTTCTTCTTAAAATATTGTGTCTATCATCCTTTGGAAGTGGGTTGGTGCATTTTTGATGCCAAATGGCATCCTGGTGTACTCATGTATACCCATATGGAATATGATTCTTAGTAGCTTCATGGAGTTTGGTTTAACTTAATGATGGTTAAAACCTTTCATACAATCCATTTTGGTTATATATTTGGCTTTTGCCAGCTTGTCTAGGGCATGAGGTATCCTTGGTATAGGGTACTTGTCAGCTTTTGTGTAGTTATTCAGAGCTCTGAAATCCCCACACAACCTAGATTTGCCATCATTCCAGGTGATAAGGACAGGAGTGGTGATCTCCACTATTTCATTGTGTCCTATTTTCCTGATTACATCCATGTCTAGGAGTTCAGGGATGTGTTTCTCAATTTTATTCCTAGTTTCCAGACTTTCTGGGTATGGAGGTCTTCTCATCATGGTTGGATACGGTCTTTCCACATCTAGATATAGTTCTATATCATGGCCTCTGATTTTTTGTAAGGGTTCTTCACCAATGGAAAATACTGGTCTATCTTTCCTCAGCATTTTCAGCAAACTTAGTTTCTGTTTACTGGTGAGGGTAGTGCTGAATTGCCCCTCTCTGAATTCATTAAGTAGTTCTTCCAGAGGGTCATGGGTAGATATGTGGTATATATCAAGTGAAAATTTCCTTTCCTTGTTTGTACAAATGGTAATATGCCTGTTTTTACTATTGTAAAGATAAATTCCATACATCCTCTGGTAGTCTGTCCCCAGTAAAAACCCTTGGATGTGGGCATCTTTAAGCACAACAAACTCTGGGTTGAGTCTCATATTACCTTTCCTATGGGGTATAATTATCACTTTGGTAATTGTCCCAATGGCCTTTATCTTCCCTGATACATGTTTGAAGTTCTTTGCCTTGGTTGGAAAGGGTTGTTTTCCCAATTCGCGAAGTGATGATCCAGATAATTTCTGTCCACTATTGAGCAGTGTGCACCACTGTCAATGATCAATGGGTTTTGACCATGGTCAATACAAACAGTCATCTTTGTGGCTGTCCCATTTATATATTCCATTTCTTTTGTTGGTGTGACCAGGAATGTATGTGCATCTTTTGTTTCTTTACACAAGTTTCTATTTGCAGTATCTTTTAACATGCCTACCTCTAGCTTTATGTCCTGAATTTCTATTTGTGTTTCCTCTTGGTACTCCACTACAAATTCTTCTCTTGGGTCTTGGTAATCATCAGATTGTTCTCTGATGGCATCACCCATAGAGTCTGATTCAGAATCCTCTGTTGGGGATTCCTCCTCTGGAACTTGCTCAATTTCATATACTTTCTTCTTTGCATTTGGACAGTTATTGGCATAGAGGTCCATTGAACCACAATTATGAAAATTATGTTTCTTCTTGGTCAGTTCTGCCATTTTCTTTGGGTTTGTCTTTGAAGTCCACCCTTACAGTTTGTTTTTCTTGGAAAATACTGCTTCTAAATTGGGAATATTTCCCTATATTTGTTCTTTTCCTTACATGTTGTAAGGTCTTTGCAATGTCATCTAGAGTGAAACTTTGGTTGCATCTTCATTTTACTGCATGCTTTAGTTCCCCTGGCATTTGTGTCAGGAGTTTGTGGTTCCTCATCTGAATATTCATCTGAGGATCAATGGCTTTAAGTCTTTTGGACTGTCTAAGACACCACTCATATGGATATTTTTCCACATAGTACTTGTCATTTTCAAATGACATTGTATTTTTCATATCCAAATACCATTGCTGTACCTTTGAATAATCTGACTCTTCCACCATGGACAGTTTCTTCTCCCATGGATTTCCTTCATCTCTGTGTACCATATACTAGCATGACCTTTGAATTCTGTATTAAGTCTAGCATTAATCCAGTAGTCTTTTACGCTTTTGAAATCAATGAAGAGTCCATTAATATAATTAATGAGCTCCATGTGATCATATTCTCCTGTGCCAGTGAATTTGGGCCATCTTTAGGCCTCTGGAAGCTTTTTCAAGGCTTTCTTCTCAGAATAAGACATATTATCTCCATCTTGGTATTGAGATGGAGATCTTTCCTTATTCCCCAATAGGGCACCTGGTTTGATGTCTTCTTGGTGGTAAGGATCATCCAAAGCATGGCCTTGTGGTTGGGGGTCCATGTTTTGGTAGACATTAAACAATGTTTTTATGTCCTGATCCAGACAGTCCCTGTCCCTTTTGCAGTTGTTTTTCTATTCAAAGACTTGATTCAGTATTTTGTTGGTTTCTTCAGAGGCTTGGCTCAATTGAGCACAGCTCTCTTGGATGGCTTTAATTTTAGCCTCTTGTAAGATTGCATTTCTTTGCAATCTTTCATTCATTCTCTTGAAATCATCAAGTTGTTCTTGATTTTTCACTGCTAATGGGACATTTGTAACCACATTTTATCACTGTTTAGGATACTCTCAGGTGTAATAACATTAGGTTCTATCTGAGTGGGATTAATATTTCTATTAGTGGGGCTACTGATTCTAGAAGTATTTACAACTATTTCTGAGTGTTATGTACTTTTTTTACCAAGTCCAACAGCTTCTGGATCATTGGTTCTGAATCTCTCTTCCTTTGGTTGAAAGAGGTCTTGTTTTTGCCCTTGTATCCTTGTCTTCTCCTGGAAACTACCTGGAATTGTAAAGAATGGTGACTCTTGGCCACTTATCTGTTTGTGCCTGAATGGTGTGAGGCCACTGGAGAGGTGGTTTGGTCTACTCCGTATGAGCCTGAATGAATCACAGTAGGCCCTGTCTGGTTCAGCTGTTCTTCTATAGCTTGGATAGTGGCATGATTCTCCCTTATCCTGGTTGCCCTCTCCTCCAGGAGTCTGAACTGACTGGTGGGTTTCCAACCTTTGGTTATTTCCATAAGTTCTTTGAGACATATCTTCTTGCAACTTGCTCCAATCTCTTCCCAGTGGGATGCTAGGTTGAACCTCTTGTTGTCCATGCTCCATTGTAAAAGATCTTTGATGAGTTGGTGGAGCTGAAGAACTTGATCCATATCCTTCCAGTACTCTGGTTTGAGGTTTTGTTTGAATTGGAAAGTGAATGGCAGAGTGGGTATGATTTCCCTCAATTTCTTGCCATCCACCACTGTGTTCAAGGTTTCCTTCTCCAGGTCTTCTGGTTCTGGACAAGCCTTCCCTGTACTCTGGCTGGTTCCTTGGGATTCAAAGGTTTCTGAGGCTTACAGGTGACATATCAGTGTTTTCAGGCAGTCAACAACTTAATTTTCTTAGGTTATTTACCTTTTACTGTGCCTTGTATATATGTATTTTCTACTGCTTTGGGAAATTTTCCTTTAGAGGTTACAACTTGGTTAGTTATTGTCATCTTCCCTGTACAACTGATTAAGGCTGGCTTACCTTGTATTGATGAAGAGTGTTGTGGGTTTCTACTCCTCTGGGTGGAAATTGGTGTCCACATTTTTGCTGTTATGAGGCCTTCACTGTTCCTCTTTCCTCTTCCCTTGCTTCCCTCTGCCTCTGAGGGTGTCACTGGTGTGTTGGCCTGTGACTGGGTTTCAAGTGGTATGAAGCTTCATTCCACTGAATCGAACAAAAAGGGGGCTTATGCCAGTTAAGACTTCTTAAAATGCTGTTTGCACATCTAAGAATGGCCTCTGGGAAATATATTTCTATATTTTACCCTTGTATTATGATGGTGTGATTGAAATTATCAATTACACTTCAAAAATACATCTTGTGGATTTCTGGTGCACTTTTTGGGTACCAGTATCCCACAGATTAACTTGTAGCTTACAAGTTTGATCTCAGAAGACGTTATTTAATGGGCAATTGAAGCTATCAATATGCCCAATCATGCCTCTAATACTGTTGGTTTACAGTAAGAGAGGTGTTCTTTTTAATGAAAAAAGAAAAATATTCATGGCTTTGGGTGTTTTAATATGCAAAACATGGCAAAAATATGTATTGTGGTGATTATATTATAATCAACCACATGAAAAGTAAAAAAAACAGTGGTATATGATTGTATACCACTCAAAAAAATGATAATAATAAATTATTGTATTATTATTATTATTATTAATTTTGATGCCTACAAATGGAAGCAATAATGTCCGAAAGATAAGAATATAAGAGAAAAACCCACTTTTACATGAGATAGGGACCAAAAAGTCAAAAAAACACAGCCCAGGCCCCAAAAATGTCTGGTTGAGTGTATGATAAAGTGTTAATAACAGTATATAAAACCTTAACTATGACTGCAACACGGATGAAAGGTATTAAAGAAGGTTTGGGTTAAAGTATCAAGGGCTTTCCTAATAAAATTAGTGGTGGTGGGTGCTACTGAAACCCCTGGAGGAAGTTTTACCTGTTGAGCTACAATGATAAAGACTACAATACTGAATTTTAAAGTATACCTGACTTTTTTCCAAGAGTATAACTGTTTTGGACAGTTGTACTACATAAGACTTTTAAGAACAGGATGAGGAAGCCTTTTCTGGTGGAGAAAAGGCCTCCTTTTATTCTAAAATGGGGTGGAATGGCCCTCTAGACCATCTACAAAGAATAAGTGAAGAGGTTTTCACTTCAGGGTAGTGGCTTGTGGTTTTTAAAATTCCTGTATTCCCTGTATTGGGCTCAGATGTGGTTTTGAAACCACATCTGGGCAGTTTTCACCAATACCAGGTGAAAGGTTTCATCGGGGGACCACACAGCCCTCTTCTGATGTGTATGAAACATAGAATGCTGTACAGAATCTGTATGATACCCCTGCATTGAATGAACTATGAGGTATTGAATTATAAACATGCTTCTTTCTCTATTTTGCACCTCATAATCATGGTTGTGGTATATTATCCCACAGTAAAGGTGTATTAGACCAATTGTGGGATTTTAACCTCAAACCTGCTATAACGTTGTCAGTTTTTGAGATAGTGATCTCAAGGTTGGTTCATTTTTTAGCCCTGAATAATATATACACAATGGTAGCTCATTTATTATGAGTAACATCAAATATGGAAAAGTTATGCCATGTACATATTTTGTTATTCATACTTATGATTTTCTCAATATCTGTATGGAGCTTATTTGCTCCATAACCTATTTTCTATATGATATATATAGAAATGAAATTCACCACCAGATAGCCCTGATTGCGCTCTTTCCAAAAAGACCCCACTTTACATATCTCACACTAAAACTGTAGAGGTTAGATGAGAGGTGAATATTTTATTCACCCTTCTTTGACCTTCTTTTGGCCATAGCTCCTGTAATTTCCTTTCTAGCCCAGTTTGGCTAGTACCATTGGATATCCCTGACTTAGAGCTTAAATTTGAATACCCATTTGATGGGGTTAATTCTCTTCCTCCAAATTTCAGATGAGAGGTTAAAAATAAGGTTTATTCTCAGCAACAAGTTTAATCAGGAATAACTTTGTTATTCCTTGTCCTATTATGGTGGGACTTGTTTATTTGGAAAGTGGTGGTTTTCCTCTTTCTTTTGATACCTTATGAGCTGATTTGGCTCAGCTCCATGTTTTGGTGTTATCTCGGCTTTACCATTGGTCTATTGTATTTGGCTTTCATGCTTGTGCTCTGGATTTGAGTCACAGGCTGACATCCAGATTGAAAGAAAATATACCCACCACTGCTTCTGCTCACCTCTATGAATCATTGGGACCATGAAAGATCAGGTACTACTGTGACAATAGAAAACACAATCCAAATTGCACCTACCACTCAAAGGAGGGACGTTTTGCTGAAAATCTGAATCTTTGACGACCACGACAAGAAAACAAAAGAAAAAATGGACGTTGTCAAAGCCCAGAAGCTCATTTTGCATCCGTAGCCAGGCCTTCATTGGAGGAACTAAATTTTCCTTGTCTGGTCAATTTCTCATCATCAATTGTGGTGCAATTCACCACATGTTCAATTTGAAAAAGATTTTCTTCTCCCTTAAGGAAACTCCCTATATCCAGGTATCATCAGGAGACTTATCAAGTTCTCTCTGCACAGAAGCAGTTGGTACTGTCAGTATCTTATGTGATGGTAAAATTCTCACCTTGAAAAACTGCTTGTACCTCTCAAAATCAAATGGCAACCTAATCAGCCTTCTGGAGCTATTTAAAGAAAGTTTGTCTATCAAAAACACTGAAAACTTGTAATGTTTGTATATGAAGCTTTGATTAAAAATCAAGTACTCTTCCTGTCCTCACAATTTATTTAAGGTAAAAATTGATTAAAAATAGTATGAAATAATATTTTTAAGGAAAAACACACCAATTGTATTGTTTTTAACTTTATTAGTAAAGAAAAATAATATTATAAAGATTTATTTCTTTAACAACAATGAAAATTTATCCAAAAATACTTTACAAGAGATATTTAGAGCTACAAAACCAATTTCTTCAAGAGAAATTTCAATTGAAATTAATTGAGCAAAGAGCTAAAATCAATCGATATTAGAACAGAGCTTTTGAAAAGATTCTTAAAGATAAAATACACCCAAAAGTGATGAGCGTGAATTTGGAAACAAAGTGACAAAGTTGACAGCGATGAAAGATGCTTTAATTCATTTATGGGGTGGTTCAAGGGGTAAAAATAATTATAAGAGTTACAAAAAATGATTATAATGAGCTTTCAAGTGGTTAAGAGGTCTAAAATAATTTAAGAAGGGTGGTTGGAATCTTTTATTGATTGGTTTAACAGTGTTTAAACTAGCTATAAAAGGAAAATATTCCAACATGAAGAGAAAAGTGGGGCAAAGAAGACATTCTTTTATAGCCACCAATTCTCTTACTCCAGAAGTGAAATCTGCTCTTTTAAGTCGTGGAATGCCCTCTGACAACAGAAAAGGTAATTATGTCATCATTGAACCCTGGTTTAGACCAAAAAGGGGCTGGTTTTAGCCATTTTTTGCTATTTTCAGCCATTTTGGACCCTCAAATCAGCCATTGATATAGTAATACCTGGTTTTAAGCCTTAAAAGAACTTCAGAATGTGTGTAAGAAACTTCAAAACCAGTGGAAACTGTTTTTACAATGTTTGTTTTGTCTTAAGGGTAGTTTTACCCTCTTGGAAAGAGTTAAAACTGCGCTGGTTGGTATTAAAACCTCATCATCAATTGGGACACAGACACTGTGACTCAATTATGGGCCAAAGGTGATGAACGTTTGCATGGATTTTGACATCTCTCACACCTTTCAGCAAGGAATTTGGGGGTCTGTCTCCCTGTGAGCCTTGAGGTATATTTTACATACCCAAACAGGCCACAATTATCTTAAAAATAAATTCTGAACTATGCATAAGCCATAAGTCATTCATATATTCAAAATTCATCATTTTTGATTTCAGAAAACATGAATAACTTTTTATTGAGTAAGTAAATCCATGGATTTAAGGCCAGATTTGGATTCTACACAAAAATTCACCTAGGGTAGCTCCATAGAGTTAATAAGATCAAATTAACTCTTGGAGGTGGTAATATGGAAAATACTTCAATACCACATAATCAATACCACATAAAAGATCTGTGAAAATTTTTGTTTTTCTCTATTTCACATCAAAATAATGGGAACATGAGAAATCCCATGTTACATATACACTAAGAATAGTGTTATGCATGCTTTGGTCACTTGATATTATGGTGTTCTTGCATGCACTTTTGGTACACCCATAGTGGATATCTCACTTGAAGCTTAAATTTCTATTTTGACGTGAAAAATAGGCAAGGGGGACAAAAGACATCAAAGAGAGCCAGGGTACCCAACTTCTGACGCCTCTGAGGTGTGGAAAGCTCCAAAGCTTGGATACATGGCTGATCTTAGCCTAATTGGGAAAGTAAAACCTTTTGGGAACTTGGTTACCATGTAACAACTTCAGTAAATCATAGGAAAATAGCAAATAACCTGCTATTTTGACATGGCCAGGAGGTAAAGAGCAACTTAGACTCCTATAACCATGTCAATTCTTAATTACTTTCCATGGACAAACCCCAAAATAGTAATTAAAAGCCTTTTTGGACTAGTATCCATTGATTTACCTCATAGCAACCAGCCATAGACTGCTATTTGTAATTCTACATAGAAATGAGGTAAAACTTCAAAAATTCAATAAAAATACAATTCTTAATTAATCTTTCTGAACCTTTAATCACCAATTGAGAACTGTATAGTTCATATAAAAGCCAAAAAAAATTATACTTTTATATTCAAAATTAAAAGCTTTACTTACAGTCCATTTTTGAGGATTCCACATGAAACACAGAATCTTTAAAAATTTACAGAAAATATATTCTGTGATGGAATTTCCAATAACATTGATACCTTTGGGAAATCAATGATTATTTTGGAATAAAAGAATATTTAAAGTTGTTACTCCTTTTATTCTTAACCATAAATGGGCTGGTAGTCATGTAAAATCCTCAATTAAGTAATTATGATAATCTTACGTGACAACAAATGATGCAATCAATAATCCAAAAGGATTTACTGTTTTTGCACTCACTGGCTTTTCAGGTTTCTCCATGGCATGCCTCTGTGAGTTGTCTTAGACTTAAAAGAGGCCTCCTCTTGCTGTTTTTTCCACATCATCATCATCACATTCTATTATACCTTTATTACCAACAAGTAAGTATTACTTAAATCTTTTCTTAAATTGTTTTAATTCTTTCTGAATCAATCAGAAGGACGTGAAATCATAGAAATCAACTATATATTTTTGTAATCCTGTTATAAATCAATTTTGATCCATTAAATCCACAATTCTACGTCAAATCTCTCTACTTTTATCTTTAATA
The DNA here is from genome assembly GCA_023105745.1 of Austropuccinia psidii. Taxonomy (NCBI): domain Eukaryota; kingdom Fungi; phylum Basidiomycota; class Pucciniomycetes; order Pucciniales; family Sphaerophragmiaceae; genus Austropuccinia; species Austropuccinia psidii. The sequence goes on from JALGQZ010000011.1 coordinate 31,861,235, forward strand.
AGTTCTTTGGAGTATTAGTGAGTGATTTATCTTTAAATTCTTACAGTTTTTCTCTAAAATTAGTTATCTTCAAGAATTATCTTTATAATTACTCTTGTAAAAGATAATTATATATTAAAATGATTTTATTATTAAATTTTTCTTTCAATTGATTCTTGTAGGCAATTACTGCTTACTTTTATAATCACTAGTAGTGTATAACACGTAAAAGAAATAATTCTTTCATTACTTCATTTTGGTTATAATAATTTTATTATTATATTTCATAATAACTGTCATTGTACTGTTGATTAATAGTAATATTATCAACAGGTTCATTGACACATCTTACATTTGGGGGCCTGGCCGGGATTTTAACCATAGACTTGACTTCAATAATATATTTTTAAGCTCTAAAATATATTAATTTAATAATTTTTTTTCTTTCAATTTAAAGTTGAAATTATTTTTATTTTTGAAATTGTCTTAAAATCTTTTTCATTGAGCAATTTGGTTTAATTTTATACTGTTTTTACACGTGGCTTTTTCACATCCAAAAACTTATAAAATTATTCTTTGAGTTACTCTGAATTAATTTTCATTAAAAATCTTAAATTTTAATTTTTTATCTTTAAAAAGAATAATCTTTTAATATCAAAAATAAAAACTTATAAAAAAAAACTTTAAAAATATTTTAAAAGAAGTATAGAAAATATCTTTTCTCTTTTATAATTTTTCTAGTGTCTTTGATCAAATACTGTGCAGCTGGTAACAAACTCAGTAACAGATATATTACCAGTCCAGAATCTGAGGACAATATTGAAGTGCAAATTTCTAAAAGAGGCACCTTATACAACTCTGAAAAGACTAAATAACCACCAAAAGGGGTGTTTTATCTTTATATTTTCACTCTTTCTCTTAAAATTGACGTGAAAATGGTGCATACCAGAAATGGAAGCAAATATTCAGTCCAACCAGATGGATGTGGACAAGGAAGAGGCAAGACCAAATACAGAAGTGTCAAGTCTTCCTCAAGAATGACACATTTGGAGGATTCCAGAGTTTCCCCCCATTCCCAAAGGTCTGTACCCACAAACTTTGATGAGAATTCTGAATCTGAACTGATTCATGATAATATTTGAAGGGCATAACCACTTTCAAGTGGCAGCAATAGAAATTTATCAATGCAAATACAAAAATTTGTTCAGAGCAGCCAATGAAGAGGAGTGGGGAATATGCCCAAGCCTTTGGCAGGGGGCCATGAACTCCTCCTTACACATCAAGAGCTTTCTGGGTCAGGAGAAGACCGTAGAATGTTTAGGAGGCTGGAGCCCATTGTCTTGCAAAGACAAGGTCAAAAGGAGGAAGGATTGGTTGAAGAACCAAAGTCTTTTATCCATAGACCAGAACAAGGAACTGGAAATGAATCCAGCTTTGGAGACAGAAGGCCCAGTGGCGCCTACCAGCTCCAGAAGTGTTCAAAGACAAGCCCAAAAGACCTCATAAGAAACAGAGAGGTCCCAAGAACCATCAAGGCAAGGGCAAAGGCAAAGCTAATTGGCACAGACCTTACCCACAAGGGTACAGGATTCCCAAATTGGAGCCTTCAGCTGTGGACAGTGTGTTCAATATGGCCAGGACTCTCATGGAATTTACAGCCAAGGAGCAAGAAAGGATGAACAGAACATTTCCATACAAATAATAGATGAAATACATTTTGTTCAATCTAATATTGATGTAAATATTGGTAAACTTGATGAAAAGCTAACTAAAATAACATTGGACATCAATGACTTAAAAAAGAATGACAAACAGTCTGCTTAAATGCATAAGTCTGTAATTACCACACTGGAATTACTTACCAATATATGTGACAGAATTGAGAGTAAATATCAAGTTTAAGATGATGAAATGGAATATCTTTCCATTTTAAACATTAATGATCAACTTAAAACTCTGAAATATCATGTCTTGGAAATTACTAAAAATACCAATCAGTTTGCCACACATTTGGCAAAAAGTGACAGTGAAAGGCAGAAGTTAAAAAATGATATCATTGCAAATGTAGAACAAATTCATAAGAATTATGAGCCACATATGCCAAGACACTCTACACCTTTGACTGAACAAAAATTTCTGTCAAGGAAAGTTTGACCCCATTCTTAGGAGAAAATATTATTTCTGCAAAAGATATTCCCAAATTGGAAGAATGGCCAACATCCTCTGGTGAAGGAGAATACAACCATATTGAGTTCATCACAACTATTGATGTGTTGCAAGAAGATTTTCACATACCTGATGAAATTATAGTGCGCAAATTACACTCTCTGCTTACCAGAACTGCAAATAAATGGTATTACAAGATGAGTATAGATCATGGAAAACATGATTGGTCTTGGTGGAAATCGGAAATGATTACCAAATGGGCCAATAACTCTTGAAGTTTCAAAATGGAAAATGCTTTTGAAAGTTCCATTTTCAACTCAGAAAAAGATAAACCACTTACATGGTTCTTCAAGCAAAAAGACAGATTATCTGCTTTACACCCAGATATGTCTGACACTATGATTAATATAAAAATATTAAGAAAATGTGGAGGAGAACTAGAACATGCTATCAAGTGCAGATGTGTAGAACCCTGTTAAACAGAGGACTACATTGATTCAATGGAAGATATCATTACTAGAACAAGAATTGGTAAAACCTGGACTAAAATCCCTATAGAGTCCAAGATGGTCCCAAATATTTCCAGAGAGGACAGAAGACCTGAAAAACCTCTCTTGAAGTGTCATAAATGTGGAAGCACTTCACATTTAGCCAACACCTGCACCAAAAAGACAAAAGTCAATGAAGTTCAAGTCATTGAAGGAGTTAAGTGTACTGAAGAGAAAGAAGAATCTGACCTAGATTCTGAAGTCTCTGAGGATACACCAGTAGAGGACTATACCATTTAAAACATTACAGCTTTCTTTGAGGTCACAGAATTCCATACTCACTTTCCACAGTACAGTGAGGACTGTCATAACCAGATAGATATCCAAGATGCCAGAATGTATAAACCAAACCTGCTAGAGGTAAAGGTTATACTGCTGGAGCATCTTGTATCACATCAATTATGATGAATGACATTGAAGCCAAAGTAAATTTGGATACAGGGGCATTTTGCACTTGTGTGGGCAAATAGTATCCCCAAGTTATACTTCCTGAATTGAAAAACCATTTATTACCAATAGAAGGTGTGCAATTTAGTAGTTCCAGTAACAATATGTACCCTTTGGGCATATTGGACACTTATATTGTGTTCCCACACCCTGCAGGAAGCATAAGAATGAAGACAGAGATAGTAGTGATAGACAATTGCACATCTCAACATATCATCCTTGAAAATGATTACTTGAATATTTATGGTATTGACATCAATAACCATAAAGACAGATATTTCACAATTGGAGGAACCAAAAGACAAAAATTTGCTTTTTTCAATATGTGCAAACAAATATCCATATTATCTTCCAAGAAAGATACTTATAAGGAAGAATTTGTAGCTAATTAACTTGTTGAAGCACAAATTAATCCATCATTGTCAACAAAGACAAGACATGAGCTTATTGATGTGTTATACACATATAATAATGCCTTTGCCTCTGATAATGAGCCATTAGGCGCTATAAAAGGGCATGAAGTTGATATTACTCTTCATATTGACAGACCATACCCTCCAGTCCTTAGAAGACCAGCTTATCCAGCCAGTCCCAGAGCTAGAGAAGCCTTGGAAAAACATATCCAAGAGTTAATCCAACTTGGTGTACTAAGTAAAGTAGGCCATAATGAAGGAGTTGAAGTCACAATACCTGTTATTATTGCTTGGCGTAATGATATATCAAGAATGGTTGGAGATTTTGGAGTATTAAATACCTACACAGTTCCAGATAGGTATCCAATTCCTAGAATACAAGAAACCTTGACCCAATTGTCTAAAACCAAGTTTATAAAATCAATGGATATGTTGAAAGGCATCCATCAGAATGTTTTGACACCTAAAGCTAAGAGATTACTTAGAATTATCACTCACTGTGGTATTTATGAGTATCAAAAATGCACCATCTCATTATCAAAGAATGAAAAATACCATCTTCCCTACAGAATTATCTGAAGGATGGGATATCATTCATGTTGATGATATTATTATATGTTCTGATTCATGGCCTTTACACCTTGAAAGAATTTCAACAGTACTTCACAAAGTTGCAGAAGTGAATATGAAAATTTCACTCAAGAAATGTAATTTTGGTTTTGAAGAACTTAAAGCATTAGGACATATTGTTTCTGGTTTAAGCTTGGGTATTGACAAAAACAAAGTGACAGCATTGTTACTTAAGCCAGTACCTCAGAATAAAAAAGAAATGATGTCTTTTCTTGGATTTGCCAGTTAGTAAAGGCAACACTTGAAATATTTTGCAATTCTGGCCAAGTCACTCTATAGAATCTGTGATCAACAAACAGTATTTGAGATGACACAGGAGAGAATTAAAGCTTATGAGAAGATAAGGAAAGCTCTTACAGAAGCACCTTTACTCCTCATTCCTGACTGGAATATACCTTTTGAATTGTGCATTGATGCATGTGGAGATGGATTAAGGGCAGCCCTACATCAAGTCCAAATTATTGATGATAAACCCACAGAAGGGCCAGTTTGTTACATCTCAAGACAAATCAAACCAACAGAAGCCAGATATGGTGCAAGCCAAAGGGAGTGCTTATGTTTGGTATGGGCACTTGATAAATTACACTATTATCTTGATGGCAGTTTTTTTGAATTGATAACTGACTGTAATGCCGTGAAATCACTTCTTAACATGAAAACTCCCATCAGACATACGTTGAGATGGCAAATAGCTATTCAGGAATATAGAGGAAACATGACCATAGTTCACAAAGCAGGAAACATTCACAAGAATGCTGCTGGACTTAGCAGATGGGCATTAGCCAACACTCCTGATAACCCATCCTATGTACCTTTGGAAGCAGAACCACAGATTCCAATTGAAGGAATTAACATAACTGATATTGGGACTGAATTCTTTGAAGAATTCAGAGAATCTTAGAAGCAATACAAGAATTGCCATATCCTGACTTCCTTATTAGATAAAGATTTCAAAGATTAATCCTTGGTCAATGCACTGGATGAAGTTTGGAAAAGTTCCTATTCTGAAGGAATATTTCACTTGTTTGATGGAATAATTTACCACAGAACCAAACATTCTTGTGTGATGACATTGTGTATTAGACTGCTTATCAATACCATTCTTCATGAATGCCATGATAGCATATACTCTGGACACCTGTCAGAGGAAAGAACACTTGAAAAAGTGAAGAACTGTGCATGGTGGTCATCTTGGAGAAAAGAGACCATTGAATATTGCCATTCCTGTGACAGATGCCAAAACGCAAACAGGAGTACAGGCAAGAAATTTGGACTTATGATCCATATTCAAGAACCAAAATCCCCTTGGGAAGTTGTTCACATGGATTGGGTCACAGCACTTCCTCCAAGTGGTGATAAAAGCTATAATGCTTGTTTATTCATTGTAGACAGATATAGCAAGACTCCCATATTCTTACCCTGCCATAAAGATGACACAGCTATGGATATAGCTCTTCTTCTATGGAGTAGAGTTATTTCTCATACAGGAACATTTAAGAATATCATAAGTGACAGAGATTCCAAGTTCACATCTGCACTTCGGATCAAACTTTCATAGATTTTTTGGGACTAAGTTATTATTCTCTACAGCATATCACCCTCAAACAGATGGGCTAGCAGAAAGAATGATTCAAATTTTAGAAGACATGATCAGGAGATTTTGTGCTTATGGGTTAGAATTCAAAGACTCAGATTGCTTTACCCATGGCTGGTGCACTCTGATACCTGCATTAGAATTTGCATATAAGACATCAGTCCATTCTTCCACAGGTCAAAGTTCTGCTATGTTAGAAAAAGGATGGAATCCAAGACTCCCAGAAGATACACTGAGGAAAGACTTGATTGACATTCATCCTACAGCTTCCAGCTCCAAACTAATGCTTGATAAAGTGAAACATAATGCAAAACAGAGTATGAATGATTCTTTTGAATATGCTAAACAGAAGTGGGACAAGAGTCACAAAGTACCAGACTTCAAAGTAGGGGACTTAGTTCTAGTTTCAACCTTGAATTTTAATAATATCAAAGGCCCAAAGAAACTTAAAGATTCTTATATAAGACCTTTTTTTATTTTTTCCTTACATGGAACCAATTCAGTTCAAGTGGAATTAAGTGGTGAATTGGAAAATAAACACCCAACCTTTCCAGTCAGCTTGATAAATCCTTATCAACCAACTGACAAAGAATTGTTTCCTTTAAGGAACCCAACTCCTTTGACTGTACCACCAGTGGAACAGAGTGAAGACAGAAAAAGAAAGAAAGTCATAAAATAAAGGAGACCTAGGGGTAAACATCAGAGAGAATATCTTGTCAGATATAGAAATCCAGTACATGAAGATGAATGGATGGCAGAATCAGAAATACCTGACTCAGATAAGCTCTTAAGAAGATTTAGACATGAAAGAAGGCCACAAGCCTGAATATTTCTATAAATGTGCTTTAAATTGCTTGATCTGAGTAATTTAAAGAGGTTGGACATTGGACATTACCCCCCTTTGGGGCCTTTTTCTTCTTTTATACCATTGATAAAATTTTAGTACAATTTTATTTTCTGGTGGGAGGGAATGTGAGCCTTGAGGTATATTTTACATACCCAAATAGGCCACAATTATCTTAAAAATAAATTCTGAACTATGCATAAGCCATAAGTCATTCATATATTCAAAATTCATCATTTTTGATTTCATAAAACATGAATAACTTTTTATTGAGTAAGTAAATCATGGATTTAAGGCCAGATTTGGATTCTACACGAAAATTCACCTAGGGTAGCTCCATAGAGCTAATAAGCTCAAATTAACTCTTGGAGGTGGTAATATGGAAAATACTTCAATACCACATAAACGATCCATGAAAACGTTTGTTTTTCTCTATTTCATGCCAAAATAATGGAAATGTGAGAAATCCCATGTTACATGTGAGCCTGTGAGGTATGTATAACATACCCATAAGGCCACAAATGATTTTACAGACAGTTAATTTTGTCTTAAACAGACTTTTTAGTTGAATTTAAAATAAAAAATAACAAAAAATTAGTATAACTTTTTTTGGATAAACAAAGTTATAATTATTATGTCATTTTTGGATTCTACACCAAAAATAACCTAGGGTACACCCATAGGGTGTTATACCCAAAAACACTTATTTCTTGTGCTATTGGAAGATTTAAGAATCTCACAGTACTAATGTAGCTTTTTTAACATTTTTTTAAAATTGTTAAATTTAAGCTTAATTAAGCTTAAATTTAAAGTAACATAAGGTTTATGCAACTTTACCAAAATTTTAGTTAAAATTGAGGTGTTGTGTATATTTACTGAATTGGCTAAGAATTTGCCATACAGAATGTAAATCCTGCGTAAACTCAATTTAAAAGGGTTTAAAGCCATGGTATGGCTTTAAATAAATAAAAGGGCAAAATCCACGCAAAAAGGTGGGACAAAGGAAAAAGACCAAATAGAGCTGGGGTACCCAACTTTTTGGATCTGCAAGGACTCAATTAAGGTTGTCCACCTGTATTGGAGGATTTTCAACCTTATTTAAACTTTAAGATTAGACTTTGATCCAACCTTAAGGTTTAAACTGGTTTTATCCCAATTTGGACAGGAATTTCAAGCTGCCAAAGGGTAAATCCCAATATGCAGGCTTGAAATCAAGGTTTTAAGAACTGTAAGAGCTTAATTAAGCTTAAAAACCTTGAATGAGCTGAAAACTTTAAAGTTTCAAGCATTAAAACCTTATCAAAACTTAAGGTTTGGTGTGTATTGCTATTTTACATGGAAAAATAGCAATAACTTCAAAAATTCATTAAAAATTCAATTCTTAATGGATTTGCTTGAAAATTTCACACAACTTAGAATTTAATATTATCAATATATAAATCAAATTTTAAGTATCTTTTATAAATAAAATTCCTGGGTAATTAGCCTGGAAATTTACTCTTTTAATTAAGCTTAAAGAAAATTATGATTTCTTTAAAAATTAATTAAAAATTGAGTTTAAAAGATTTCTGCTTGAAACTCTAATTTTAAGTTGTTCATGTGATGAACTTTAATATAAATAAACTTATTTTATATTAAAACTTAAAATAATTAAACTAAATGAGGATTAAAGTTACTTGGAGTTAAGAATAACACTGGTAACTTTAAATTGGAAGTAAAAATAAGTTGCCTTAAGTTAAGAACTCTATTTTTAAGCATGGTTTTTCAGTTTTGACCCGAGCACGCCCTCTACATTCATTATGAATCATGAGAGCTGCCCTGAAGACATAAAAAGAGTCTTTTCATCACTGTTTTTGTCCATCATTCATTATCAAATCCAATCATATTAGAAATTTAAACAGGTAAAGTTTTATTAAATATAAAATCTTATTATTAAAAGTAATTCTGAAGTTATTTTTATTCTTTATTTATTGAAATTAAAGAATTGAAGTCATAGAATTTAGATTATTGTTGTAATCACCAATAATATATTTTATTATATAAAATTATCATTTTAAATATCTTTTAAAATCCACAAATTCCTCTCAAAAATTCTTAAATCATAATTTATATTATTAAAAGTTGTTTTATCTTTAAATTTATTGATTTTTGACGTGTTTTTAACTTATAATTATTATTTATTATTATAACTGTTGTATTTTGACTTATTGTATTAAATAAATCTTATAAGTAAGTTTTCTCTAGAATTCTATATTTTTTTATCTAGTATTAGTTTTTTTATATGGAATTTTTATTCTAAAAGAATTATTTCTGCACAGTGTGTGTTTAAGTCTTTTTATAAATAATATATATATTATTTATAAGTGGTTAATATTCATATTTTCCATGTGTAATTGTCTCATTAAGAGATTTACACTTCTTATTGTTATAACTGTCAATGACTATAACAATAATAGAATAATTATAATTTATTATAATTATTATTTTTTTTATTATTATATTATTATAATAATAATTAAATTTATTTTTTATATATAATTATTTTTAATAATTATATTTAAATTTGTGGTTATAATATTTTATTATATTATATTTTTCTACTGAGGACAGTCATAGTACTCTTGATATTGCTACTATTATCAAGAGTTTCATAGACAAACCTTACATTACATATACACTAAGGATAGTGTTATGCATGTTTTGGTCACTTAATATTATGGTTTTCTTACATGTACTTTTGGTAAACCCATAGTGGATATCTCAATTTAAGCTTAAAATTCTATTTTGACGTAAAAAATAGGCAAGGGGGACAAAAGACATCAAAGAGAGCCAGAGTACCCAGCTTCTGAGGCCTCTGAGGCGTGTACAGCTCCAAATCTTGGATCCATGGCTGATTTTGGCCTAATTGGTAAACTGAAACCTTTTTTGAACTTTTTTACCATGTTACAACTTCAGTAAATCATAATAAAATACCAAATAACCTGCTATTTTGAGGTGCCAAGGACCTAAAGAGCAACTTAGAATCCTTTAACCATGTCAATTCTTGATTACTTTCCATGGATAATCCCTAAAAGATTAATTAAGACCCTTTCTGGACTAGTATCCATTGATTTACCTCATAGCAACTGGCCATAGACTGCTATTTGCAATTCTATGTAGAAATGAGGTAAAACTTCAAAAATTCATTAAAAAACAATTCTTAATGAATCTTTCTGAAATGTTCAGGACCGATTGAGAGCTGTATAAATCATATAAAAACCAAAAAGAATTATACTCTTATATGTAAAATTAAAAGTTTTTCTTACAGTCCATGTTTGAGGATTCCATGTGAAACACAGAATCTTTAAAAATTTACAGAAAATATATTCTGTGATGGAATTTCCAATAACATTGATACTTTTGGGAAATCAATGATTATTTTGGAATAAAAGAATATTTACAGTTGTTACTCCTTTTATTCTTAACCATAAATGGGATGGTAGTCATGTAAAATCCTCAATTAAGTAATTATGATAATCTTACGTGACAACAAATGATGCAATCAATAATCCAAAAGGATTTACTGTTTTTGCACTCACTGGCTTTTCAGGTTTCTCCATGGCATGCCTCTGTGAGTTGTCTTAGACTTAAAAGAGGCCTCCTCTTGCTGTTTTTTCCACATCATCATCATCACATTCTATTATACCTTTATTACCAACAAGTAAGTATTACTTAAATCTTTTCTTAAATTGTTTTAATTCTTTCTGAATCAATCAGAAGGACGTGAGATCATAGAAATCAACTATATATTTTTGTAATCCTGTTATAAATCAATTATGATCCATTAAATCCACAATTCTACGTCAAATCTCTCTACTTTTATCTTTAATAAGTTCTTTGGAGTATTAGTGAGTGATTTATCTTTAAATTCTTACAGTTTTTCTCTAAAATTAGTTATCTTCAAGAATCATCTTTATAATTACTCTTGTAAAAGATAATTATATATTAAAATGATTTTATTATTAAATTTTTCTTTCAATTGATTCTTGTAGGCAATTACTGCTTACTTTTATAATCACTAGTAGTGTATAACACGTAAAAGAAATAATTCTTTCATTACTTCATTTTGGTTATAATAATTTTATTATTCTATTTCATAATAACTGTCATTGTACTGTTGATTAATAGTAATATTATCAACAGGTTCATTGACACATCTTACATTTGGGGGCCTGGCCGGGATTTTAACCATAGACTTGACTTCAATAATATATTTTTAAGCTCTAAAATATATTAATTTAATAATTTTTTTTCTTTCAATTTAAAGTTGAAATTATTTTTATTTTTGAAATTGTCTTAAAATCTTTTTCATTGAGCAATTTGGTTTAATTTCATACTGTTTTTACACGTGGCTTTTTCACATCCAAAAACTTATAAAATTATTCTTTGAGTTACTCTGAATTAATTTTCATTAAAAATCTTAAATTTTAATTTTTTATCTTTAAAAAGAATAATCTTTTAATATCAAAAATAAAAACTTATAAAAAAAAACTTTAAAAATATTTTAAAAGAAGTATAGAAAATATCTTTTCTCTTTTATAATTTTTCTAGTGTCTTTGATCAAATACTGTGCAGCTGGTAACAAACTCAGTAACAGATATATTACCAGTCCAGAATCTGAGGACAATATTGAAGTGCAAATTTCTAAAAGAGGCACCTTATACAACTCTGAAAAGACTAAATAACCACCAAAAGGGGTGTTTTATCTTTATATTTTCACTCTTTCTCTTAAAATTGACGTGAAAATGGTGCATACCAGAAATGGAAGCAAATATTCAGTCCAACCAGATGGATGTGGACAAGGAAGAGGCAAGACCAAATACAGAAGTGTCAAGTCTTCCTCAAGAATGACACATTTGGAGGATTCCAGAGTTTCCCCCCATTCCCAAAGGTCTGTACCCACAAACTTTGATGAGAATTCTGAATCTGAACTGATTCATGATAATATTTGAAGGGCATAACCACTTTCAAGTGGCAGCAATAGAAATTTATCAATGCAAATACAAAAATTTGTTCAGAGCGGCCAATGAAGAGGAGTGGGGAATATGCCCAAGCCTTTGGCAGGGGGCCATGAACTCCTCCTTACACATCAAGAGCTTTCTGGGTCAGGAGAAGACCGTAGAATGTTTAGGAGGTTGGAGCCCATTGTCTTGCAAAGACAAGGTCAAAAGGATGAAGGATTGGTTGAAGAACCAAAGTCTTTTATCCATAGACCAGAACAAGGAACTGGAAATGAATCCAGCTTTGGAGACAGAAGGCCCAGTGGCGCCTACCAGCTCCAGAAGTGTTCAAAGACAAGCCCAAAAGACCTCATAAGAAACAGAGAGGTCCCAAGAACCATCAAGGCAAGGGCAAAGGCAAAGCTAATTGGCACAGACCTTACCCACAAGGGTACAGGATTCCCAAATTGGAGCCTTCAGCTGTGGACAGTGTGTGTGAAGCTTAAATTTCTATTTTGACGTGAAAAATAGGCAAGGGGGACAAAAGACATCAAAGAGAGCCAGGGTACCCAACTTCTGACGCCTCTGAGGTGTGGAAAGCTCCAAAGCTTGGATACATGGCTGATCTTAGCCTAATTGGGAAAGTAAAACCTTTTGGGAACTTGGTTACCATGTAACAGCTTCAGTAAATCATAGGAAAATAGCAAATAACCTGCTATTTTGACATGGCCAGGAGGTAAAGAGCAACTTAGACTCCTATAACCATGTCAATTCTTAATTACTTTCCATGGACAAACCCCAAAATAGTAATTAAAAGCCTTTTTGGACTAGTATCCATTGATTTACCTCATAGCAACCAGCCATAGACTGCTATTTGTAATTCTACATAGAAATGAGGTAAAACTTCAAAAATTCAATAAAAATACAATTCTTAATTAATCTTTCTGAACCTTTAATCACCAATTGAGAACTGTATAGTTCATATAAAACCAAAAAGAATCATACTTTTATATTTAAAATTAAAAGCTTTACTTATAGTCCATTTTTGAGGATTCCACGTGAAACACAGAATCTTTAAAAATTTACAGAAAATATATTCTGTGATGGAATTTCCAATAACATTGATACCTTTGGGAAATCAATGATTATTTTGGAATAAAAGAATATTTACAGTTGTTACTCCTTTTATTCTTAACCATAAATGGGCTGGTAGTCATGTAAAATCCTCAATTAAGTAATTATGATAATCTTACATGACAACAAATGATGCAATCAATAATCCAAAAGGATTTACTGTTTTTGCACTCACTGGCTTTTCAGGTTTCTCCATGGCATGCCTCTGTGAGTTGTCTTTGACTTAAAAGAGGCCTCCTCTTGCTGTTTTCTCCACATCATCATCATCATCACATTATATTATACTTTTATTACCAACAAGTAAGTATTAGTTAAATCTTTTCTTAAAGTGTTTTAACTGTTTCTGAATCAATCAAAAGGACGTGAAATCATAGAAATTAAATATATAATGTTGTAATCCTGTTATAAATCAGTTTTGATCCATTAAATCCACAATTCTACATCAAATATCTCTACTTTTATCTTTAATAAGTTCTTTGGAGTATTATTGAGTGATTTAACTTGCAATTCTTAAAGTTTTTCTCTAAAAATTAGTTTTCTTCAAGAATCATACTTATAATTATTCTTTTAAAAGATAATTATAGATTAAAATAATTTTATTAATTTAATAAAAGAAGTTTTTATTATTAAATTCTTCTTGTAATTGATTCTTGTAGACAATTACTGCTTACTGTTATAATCACTAGTAGTGTATAACACGTAAAAGGAATAATCCTTTAATTATTTAATTGTGGTTATAATAATTTTATTATTATATTTCATAAGAACAGTCATTGTACTGTTTATTAATAGTAATATTATCAACAGTTTCATAGACACATCTTACACTCCCCCTTGAAGCCAAGATTCCTTTTTCCCCCCAGAATCAATCTTTCCAATTTATTTTTTCTTTAGTTCCTCATCATGTATTATACTTATAATTTACAGATGTAATTCAATTGAGTTTTTACAGTACACAACTGGAATAATTGACACCTCATATGTAAATTTAAATTCACTTATGTGATAGATCTGCACATTTTGACATTCAGATTGAAAAGACTTCAATTCCTCATAGCTTCTAAACTACACACAACACCTCAATCTTAACACAAGAATTGATTATCAACACCACAATTAATGTGAATTAAATTAAGTCTTTAAGGATATTCAACTTCTGTACTGAAAATATTGAAAACTTAATTTAAGCTTATTTAGAGTTAAGTTGCATAATGTCACAGCCATGGAGACAGGCAGGGAATTACCACTCATTACTAATGGAAAATCTTCCAACACCTAATCAGCAAGGGGTTTCATGGAAGATTCACCAAATACAGTTCCAATCCTCAATACAGCTCAATACAGGAAAACCCAAATACAGGATTCACCAAATACAGGCACAAATACCTGTATTGATTCAAATAACTGTATTGGATACACCAATACAGTTTCACATCTCAAATACAGGTTCCTCAATCATACAATCATGGTTTCTCAACACTCAAACACCAGGCTGGAACTTTTTCACATATACCAGCCCCCTTTCACCCACCTGGGGGTTTTCCCCCAGTTAATTAAAATATTGGATTTATTATTTAATATTATTTTATTAATTATTAAGTTAGTCTTTGCCTTCCCTCACCTGTTCAGTAGAGTCCTGGTGGCCATATCCTTTATTAATCCTTTTCTCTTTTCTGAACAGGTTGAAACAGTAGTACAGGATTATTTGTGGTTGGCTCTTTATTATTGCTTTTGTTTTTCTCTCATATCTTTTAATTCTTATTATTTTATGACTAGGAATTTATCCTCTTATTTCATTACTCTTATTGATTGAGTATTTTATTCTGAGACCTCCATAAGTAAGTCTGTTCACTGAGTGCCAGGCCTTCTTCATTTGGAAGAGCCCCTGTGACATTATTTTAATTAACTCATAATTGCCTCTTTTCTTTCATTCATTCTTATTCATTTCTCTCATTCTCAATTATGATTTTGATGATTTCATTATCTCATCAATTTTCATCTCATTCATTTCATTCAAATGAAAATTTATTCTTTTTCTCATTTCAAAAATTTTGCTGACCATTTCCTTTTCTTCTTAATTCACAATCAAATTTCATTTCCATTTTCTGTCTTAATTCAGGTTCTTTTATCAGATTTAATTGATTGGAATTTGGGATGAATTGATTCATTTTTTCAGGAGTTTATTGAATTAGGGTTATCATTGTTGATTTGAAATTCTCAAGAATTATTGATTGATTGATCTGATTATTCAAGAAATTGACTTTACCTCAAGACTCTGATTTGATTTAATTGATTGATCTGATTTGATTCCTCAAGATAGCTGATTTATCCTGAAGATTTGATTTAATTGATTGATTTGAATTTGATTCCTCCAGAAAATTGGTTTGACTTTTGAAGATATTGATTGAATTCCTCAAGGCACAATTGATTTGATTTTGAATTGACTTGATTTATTGATTGACTTGATTTGACTTATTGATTGAAATTGATTATTAATAAGAATTTGACTTTGTCATCTTCACTCTTCAAGATTCATTCATATTGATTCACTTCAAGACTATTGATTGATTTCTCAAGTTCATCAAGATTCTCATTTGATTGTTTTGGTCAAGCCTTGTTTATTCTCAAGTATCATCAAGTTTTATTTTCTTTCTTCAATAATGCCAGTTCAGCATAGCCCCCCAGCCAAGGATACAAGATCTCAAAGACATCAAGCTGTTCTCACTCCTACAGCAAGGGCTCCTCTTGACCACACACCATCAGTTCATCAACTGAGTGCAAAATTGGACAGAGGACCGCCAATGGAAGGAGCAGCACCCTCCAGAAGAGGAGGTGTGAAGTTGAGAAGATCAAGATCATTCTCTGGCTTGTTGGGTGGCTATCCAAGCATTCCTCAAGGGCCTGGAAGCAGATTAGTGGGAGGAGTCTGAATAAACTGAAGTAGCAGCTGCCTTGGAAGGTGCCTCTGAGGCTTCTGAAGCTCCAAATCTAGCCCTTTCTAATCAACCTCTTGTCTCTCAAGCTGAACCAAATTTTCTCAAAATGATGAAGCAGATGACTCAATTCATGGGTCAACTCACTCAAGCAGTTGCCCCAAGGGACACTTCAAAAGCCCCTGCATTCAAGACTCCATAAATGAAGGCACCTGATTCTTTTGATGGTACTAAAGCTTATAAATTGAGAGGATTCATCCAATCTTGTCAATTAATTTTCCATAATGACCCAGAAAACTTCTTCTCTGCCAGGAAGAAGGTCTTATACTCAACTTCTTTCCTTACTGGTAGAGCTGGCAAATGGATTGAACCTTACCTCTCAAATATCTCCAATGAAGGCCCTTCTTATCTCCTCAATAACTGGCAGTTGTTTGAAACCCAGCTATTCACTCTGTTTGGTGATCCTAATGAAGTCAGGAAAGCTGAACAAGAGTTAGACAATCTCAGGATGAAAGAAAGTGGTCAAGTTTCCTTGTACATAGCAGATTTCAGAAGCTTAATGTCAAGAATTGGAGACTGGGGGGAAAGGGCCTATATTCATGTGTATAGGAGAGGCTTGGCATCAAGATTGTTGGACCAATTGGCTTCTCACCCTGGAAAATTTGATAACCTTCAAGAGCTCATGGACATCACTTTGGAATTAGATACCAGATACCATGGGAGGCAGAAGGAAAAGGGTAGTCATCAAGAGAAGAAGCCTCCAATCAGTGGATCCAACTCCTCCAAGCCCCCTCAAAGTTCATCATCAAAGAAGCCTTATCACAGGAAGAATAAGAAGGGGAAGAATTTTCAAGTGTCCAAAGACAAGCCTCATGCTGCTCTCCTCAATAAGGACAACAAATTAATTAGTTCTGAAAAGGAGAGGAGTATTAAAGAAGGCTTGTGCAATTATTGTAGTGGAAGGCACCCATTTGAAAAATGCTTCAAGAGGCCTGAGAATAGGCAAGGGTCATCAAAAGGCTTCCCTAGCAAGCAGGGAAAAGCCTGAGTGGGAATCATGATGTGTTCAATGGTTCTCACTTATTTCCTTCAAGAGCACAATTGTGCACTCTGAATAATAGTGTCAAGAAATATTTAAAATTTCTTATTTTCCCTTCTCTCTCTGATATTTGTTATAGTATTCTCATTGATTCTGGTGCTACAAACTCTTTTATTGCAAAGAATTTTGTTCTCAAGTACTCATTGACCATATCAGAGCTCCCTGAAAAGATTCCTCTTTTCATTTTGGATTCCAATGAATCCACTTCCCTGTTCATCACCCATTATACCAAGTGGATTGTTGACTTGCCTTCATTCCCAAGCTTTGAATGGGATTTCCTTATCATAGATTCACCCAAGGGAGAAGACCTGATATTGGGCTATGATTTCCTTTACCATTTTAATCCCATTATTGATTGGAAAAATGGATTTATCACCTATGATTCTAGTCATAAGGATTCTAGTGGTATTATTTCTTCTACTAGTAATGCCTTTGCCACTGCTGTCAACAGTGTTGCTCTGGTTGGTGAACTTAAGACACCTTCCCTTCCTCCTTCTGTCCATATCTCTTCCATCATTCCCTCTCAGTCATTACTTCCATTAAGAGATGAAGTCTTCAAAGAGATAAAAGATGTTGGAGAAGATTTTGCTATATCTTCACTTCATCTCTTTCAAGGGGATATGGACCTTCCTCCTTTATCTTTTCATGCCTCCCTGGAGGAGCAGTGGGATGAGGAGGAAAAGCCAGAAGAGATTGAAACTGTGCTGAAGGTAGTCCTTCCTGCATATAACAAATATTTGGATGTATTCTCCAAGGTGAAAGCAGAGAAACTTCCTCCACACCATGCCTGTGATCACCATATCGAACTGGAGGGTCTTCTACCTCCAGTTGGTGTTATCTACTCTTTAGCAAAGAATGAGTCAGAAACACGGCTGGCCTACATTTCAGAGAATGTAGAGAAAGGTTTAATCAGGCTAAACTCCTCTTCAACAGGAGCACCTGTCCGTTTTGTTAAGAAAAAGGTTTGTGGCTTTCGTTTGTGTGTTGACTACCACAAACTTAATGCTGTCACTAGGAAGAGCAGGTATACTGTTCCTCCAATGAATCAGCTTCTTACCGTCTTTAACGGTGCTACTATCTTCTCCAAGATAGATTTTTGTGGTGCTTATAACCTCTTGAGAATCAAAGAAGGGGATGAGCACTTAACTGCCTTTAGAACTAAATATGGCAGTTATGAATATTTGGTTATGCCATTTAGCTTGACCATTGCTCCTGCTTCATTCCAGAATCTTGTGAATGATATCTTTTCAGATTTCTTGGATATTTTTGCTGTAGTATACTTAGATGATATTATGGTCTTCTCTAGTTCTCAGGAGGAACATGTCAAACATGTGGCCTCTGTCCTTCAAAGACTGAGGGACAATATTTTTTTTTCCAAAGCCTCAGAGTGTGTATTCCATGCCTCAAGTGTGGAATACTTGGGCTATTTTGTTTCAAGTGAAGGCCTCAAGATGGATTCTTCCAAAGTTCAGCAAATCCTCAATTGGCCTCAGCCAAAGAACATCAAAGCACTCCAATCTTTCCTTGGCTTTGCCAACTTTTATTGTTGTTTCATTAAAAATTATTCCAAAAAAATCTCTGCTCTCACTTCCCTCCTTAAAAAAGATTCTCCTTCCATCTTCAATGAGGAAGCTCTTAGTCAGTTTCAAATACTCAAAGAAGCTTTCACCACTGCCCCTATCCTATCCCATTTCAATCCTTCTCTACCAACTATTGTAGAGACTGATGCTTCTGATTATGCCTTGGGTGCTGTACTGAGTCAGGTGAATGACTCAGGAAAGCATCCCATTGCATTTGATAGTCGCAAGCTCCTCCCAGCTGAGCTCAACTATGAAATTCATGACAAGGAACTCCTTGGCATAGTTTGGGCTCTCAAGCGCTGGAGAGCCTTTCTTCTTTCTCTTTCTGATTCCTTTGAAGTCTTGACAGACCACTCTTCCCTTCAATATTTTATGTCCTCCAAAGTCCTTACTTGCTTCCAAGCCCGTTGGGCTGAGTTTCTCTCTGAATTTCATTTCTCTATCACTTACCTCCCAGGCAGACTGGCCAATTTACCAGATGCCTTGTCACGTTGGGACGACATGTACCCAGAGAGGGGGGTGGACTTTATTAGCAAGAACCCTAAACGCTTTCATCAAGTTCTCAAGCAAAATGAAATTAAAGAGTCAAGATTTTTCTCAATCAAAGTTGAAGTTTTCTCAGATTTAGTTGATCAAATTCAGAAGGCAGTATGGAAAGACAAACATTATAAGTAAATTCTCAAGCAATTAGCAAGAGGTGAATCAATCTCAGATTATACTCTTGAACCTCAAGCCAAATTTTTATTATTCAAAGATAGAGTAGTCATCCCAAGAAATCATGAACTTCAATTGGATATCCTTCAAAAGTGTCATGACTTACCATTGGCTGGCCACCCTGGCCAGGAGAAGACCCTCAAGCTCATCAAGAGGGATTTTTATTGGGCTGGCATGAATCAAATTATCAAGGACTATGTGTCCTCATGTCAGCAATGTTCAAGAAAGAAGAACATTCATCATAATAAGCTTGGATTACTCAAGCCTCTCCAAATTCCATCTGGTCCTTGGAATTCACTATCAATAGACTTTATCACTCAATTGCCCTTGTCAAGCAACTTTGATTCAATTTTAGTAGTTGTAGACAGATTTTCAAAAATGGCAATATTTATTCCAACTTATTCCACAATCACTGCTTTGGACTTAGCTCAAATCTTCATTAGTCATGTCTTTTCCAAACATGGTCTTCCAATCAGTATTGTTAGTGATAGAGGTTCATTATTTGTTTCATCATTTTGGACTCAATTGTGTCAGCAGCTCAAGATATCAAGAGATCTTTCAACGGCCTTTCACCCTGAAACAGATGGACAGACAGAGAGGGTAAATCAGATTCTAGAACAGTATCTTCGGATGTATGTCAGTTACCATCAAGATGACTGGCACACCTGGCTCCCTCTGGCTGAATTTGCCTATAATAATGCAGAACATTCATCAACAAAACAGTCACCATTTTTCACCATTTATGGAAGAAATCCCAGCTTTGACTCAATTCACATTTCTCAAGATACACCTGCTGGAAAGGTATCCACAAAACTCCAATCAGTACAGCAAGTTGTCAAAGAAGGATTAGAGTCAGCAATAAAGCATTTTAAGAAGTATGCAGATAGAAATAGAGCAATTCCACCTGATTTCCAACCTGGGGACAAAGTATGGCTAGCTTCCAAGAACCTCAAGACAACAAGACCCACCAAGAAGCTTTCAGAAAGATGGCTCCGACCCTTTGAAGTTCTCAAGAAGATTGGCAGCCATGCATATCACCTCAAGTTGCCTCAACAATGGAAGTCAGTTCACCCTGTCTTCCATGTGTCCTTGTTAGAACCAGTGAAGCAATCAACTATCCCAAATTGACACCAATTGCCACCACCTCCAGTAATAGTGGAAGAGCAAGAAGAATGGGAAGTGGCTCAGGTTCTGGACTCAAAACTCAAGAGAGGTACACTATGGTATCTAGTGGAGTGGAAACAATTCAATGAAGACCCAGAAAGAACAACTTGGGAACCAGCTTCCAACCTTACCAACTCCCCAGACCTTGTCAAGGGTTTTCACACTTTGTATCCAGACAGGCCTGTCCCAAATGCCTCAAGAGTTTGATTTATGGTGCTTGATGGGGATTGGAGTTTATGAAAGTAAGTTCCTTTCCTTGAATGCACCTTTAAGGGGGTATTCTACCCAAATATTTTGTAAACATCACCTTGGCCACTTTGTGAGCACTTGTCAATTTCTTTCCACAGGTTTAGAAGGCCTTGCAACATCAACACCCTCAAATTTGGACCTTTAATCAAGATATGGCCAAGTTCTCTTTTCCTTTTTATTCTTTTTCTTTCTTTCACAAATATTATTCCAAATTATGCCATTCAATATTATTCAAGACATTCTTTAACTCAAATTCATTTATGGCAAAGTTTTCTATTCTGTTATGATGCTTGGCAGGGAGTGGAAGTTATGAAAGTAAGTTCCATCTCCTGGTATGCATCTCTGAGGGTTCTACTTCTTGTAAAACAACACCTTGGCCACTCTGTGAGCATCAAATGTTTGGTTTTATCTTTTCAGGAAAAATTATGGCCAAAATCAAGCAGCTCACCACAAGAAGATCAATCCTCAGAAGTTTTCTTATTTCTATTTCTCTACTCTCTTTTTCTCTCAATTCTTTTTAATTTTTATTTTATTTCATTTTCTTTTACTTGTATGATT
Organism: Austropuccinia psidii; assembly: GCA_023105745.1. Taxonomy (NCBI): domain Eukaryota; kingdom Fungi; phylum Basidiomycota; class Pucciniomycetes; order Pucciniales; family Sphaerophragmiaceae; genus Austropuccinia; species Austropuccinia psidii. Next base: position 31,882,266 of record JALGQZ010000011.1, read on the forward strand.
TATTTTTCATTTCTTGTTTCAAAAGCATCAATCATAACTCCCATATCTTGTTTGGGGAGTCAATTTATTCAATAATCAAAGAGCAAACACTAGTAATGGTAAAGACCAGCTACAGATAATCCTCATCAAAATCTCTTCAAGGCTTCTCTAAACTGAACAAACATGGCTTCTTCATAAGCAACTGCCTCCTTGGCCAAAGCAATAGTAGGCTCCCCTGGAATAGCACTCTTCATAGCCCTATCAACAAACACCTCAGTCAAAGCATCAACTTCAGAAAATAAGGATGTGACCACCTTCTTGTTCACCCTTTTCTTATCAGTGAAGTTTCCAGTTATATTCCAGTGGCTACGGGTTTCAAAGATTGATTCAGGTTCTGGAGACATTGGGTCTCTGGAAGTGCTGGCCACAGGTGGTTGGATACTGGTAGAGGTAGAGGCAAGTGTGGATGGCCTGGTTGGGGATCTAATTGGAAGTTGAGGTGGTTGGGGGGACCTGATCACTTCATTATTGGTGGTACGGGCTTGGACTGGGGATTTTGAAGTGGATTGGATTCTTCTTTTCTGGATTGGGGTAGTTATTTCAAGCTCTTCACCATCAATCTCATCACTGCCTTCAGCATCAGTATCAATTTCATCTTGAACCACCAAATTTCTCTTCAATCTTCCAAGTTTTCCATCTTTTCTGGTGACCAAAATGGGAACCTCTGGGTCACTCCAATGGGATCTCCTTGGGGGTGGATGGTTCCTCCAATGGCTGCCCAGGAACTGCTGGTACTATTCCATTGTTTGACACCTCTCATTCTAGATCCAGTCATTGAAGAAGAATAAAAGAAAACATAGAAGTCAGTAACCCATAAATTGTATGGCCAATCAACTCACAATTGGAGTGACCAGAGGTGGGAGGTTCATCAACAGGAGCTTCCAATCCAAATCTTCCACCCTTCTTGATGCTGCTCCATAATCTTACGGGATTTTCAGGAAAGCTATAGTGGGCTTGAGAACAATTTCTTTTTCCAAGATTGCAAAATTGACACCTGGTGGACCTAGCATTGGCAGATTCAACACAAGGAATCCCTTTCCTCTTACAATTGGTGCAGGGTGGTTCAATAACTCTGACAGATTTAAAACCATTATAGGTTTTATTGATGTCCCAAATCTCCGTAGGGGCCATACTCTCTTCAGAAAGCTCCCTCAAGTTATCAAAAACACCAGGACCATAAATTACAGAAGGTGGGGAATCACAAAGGGAATTCAGCCTTGAACTCATCTTCAAGTCAAAATTTCAAAGTCAAGACCAAGAGAATTATGTACAATTGCAAGTCAGCAAGACAATTATGGAAATTTGAACTGCAAGAATGAGTTGAATCAAAGAAAATAGGAGGGAAAAATCAAGAAAACACTGTTTCATAGGCCAAATTGGCCATTTTCATGCATTTGCACACTTTTGCGCATTTTGTGCATTTTTGCGCATTTTTGGCTTCATTCTTCTTCAAAACATCAAAATCTATGTTTTATTCAATTCTTCAGCAAAATATGCCATTTTGACCATATTGGCATATCTGCGCATTTGGGCGTCATTTCTCTTCAAAAACTCATTTTCATTCAATTATTCATCAAATATGCCATTTTAATGATATGGGAATATTTCTGCATTTTGCGCATTTATGGCTATTTCAACTTCAAATCATGTAAAAAGGGCAAAAATCATCCAAAACTTCATTATCTTGCATTTTGCACACTTTTGCGCATTTTTGGCCATTTTGACCAAAAAAACCATAATACAACAATTTTGGGGAACAATTCAAGGACTTCTGAAATGGTCCAAGCAAGAAAAAAGGCCAAGTTGGCCCAATCTCTAAATGAAGACAAAATTGATGGAATGGCAGTGGGTTCTTAGGACATGGACCTGAAATCACTTTTTATCATGAGCCATGAGGACTCAAGACAAAATGAGTTAAGAAATCTGCAATTAGAAGAAGATCAAAGAAATAGAAGAAAAAATTGATTAAGTGAAGACAGTTATGAAGTGAAGAAGAATCAGAATCAAGACAAAGAAGAAGGACCTACAAGTTATGAAGCTGAAAGGGGTTGAAATTATGATTTATGAAGAGGAACTTTGAGAGATGAAAATTGGGAATTTGGGGGGAAGAACAAATCAGTTGATCTTATCAAGAGTCATTACTTTTATGGTGCTCAGAGCTCACCACTTTTAAAAGGGGGATAATGTCACAGCCATGGAGACAGGCAGGGCATTACCACTCATTACTAATGGAAAATCTTCCAACACCTGATCAGCAAGGGGTTTCATGGAAGATTCACCAAATACAGTTCCAATCCTCAATACAGCTCAATACAGGCAAAACCCAAATACAGGCGCAAATACCTGTATTGATTCAAATAACTGTATTGGATACACCAATACAGTTTCACATCTCAAATACAGGTTCCTCAATCATACAATCATGGTTTCTCAACACTCAAACACCAGGCTGGCACTTTTTCACATATACCAGCCCCCTTTCACCCACCTGGGGGTTTTCCCCCAGTTAATTAAAATATTGGATTTATTATTTAATATTATTTTATTAATTATTAAGTTAGTCTTTGCCTTCCCTCACCTGTTCAGTAGAGTCCTGGTGGCCATATCCTTTATCAATATTTTTCTCTTTTCTGAACAGGTTGAAACAGTGGTACAGGATTATTTGTGGTTGGCTCTTTATTATTGCTTTTGTTTTTCTCTCATATCTTTTAATGCTTATTATTTTATGACTAGGAATTTATCCTCTTATTTCATTACTCTTATCAATTGAGTATTTTATTCTGAGCCCTCCATAGGTAAGTCTGTTCACTGAGTACCAGGCCCTCTTCATTTTGAAGCGCCCCTGTGACACAGAATTTTTTACCCAGAGGTGACCCCACCTTATTTTTTTTTATGAGGAGTCTAATGGTGAAATAATTTTCACATTTTTATTTCTAGGATAAAAATTTATGATAATTTTTTAGTTAAATCTTTTTCTAAAAATATTTTAATTTAGATATTTTCTTTAAAAACTCATTTTTACTTAATTTTTTCAATTATAAATGTGTTTTCACAAATTTAAAATTCAATTTAATTTTATTTTTAAATTATAATTAAATTCTCATTTTTTTTTATATAAATTTATATTTATATTTTTCAATTTTTGTTTTTATAACTAAAATAAATTCATTTTATTTATAATTGTATATGATTTTATTATTTGTGGTCTTTTGTGTATCTGAAAATAACTCTAAGGCTCACATAACTCCTTCACTCTTGAGTACAAAAGAGCCTCAATCCTCAAAGTAAAAATTGTAAAAAACCTCACGCAAGTCACATACTCTCTTCCAATTGCCCTGGCAATTCAAGCTCCAACCAATCTTTGGCATATGCAACTTGGGCACCCTGGGGAAGCTCCTCTCAAATCAATGGGACTCCCTCCTCTCCAGCAAGCCTGTCAGGTTTGTGAGGTCAACAAAGAAACTTTGCTACCTTTCAAGGATGAATTTGAAAATGTAAGCTGGCCTTTAGACTTTGTTCACATTAATCTTGTAGGGCTCATTTCCGGCTTTTGGTATTTTTTGACAATATTCAACCAGTTCAGCTCTTTCAAAATGGTTTGTCTACTCAAGTCAAAATCAGATGCCTTTGTGTTAGCTGGTGCCTCTTTTGTGGCTTCCAGACTAAAATACTACAAATTTTAATAAATCAAAAAGAAGTCGAATACTATTATTTGAAGTAATAGATGGGTCACTTGATTTATAATGATGTACTGTTGGGATTAAAGCTTCAACAGTACTATAAATGGCAAAGTGAATTGAATCACTTCCAAGTGAGAGAACTCAGTATTTCTAAAATAAAATGTAAGCCATTTCAAATGTAAAAAATTCAATTGGTAAGAGCTCTGAGGATTAACTCCAAGAGCCTTAATCCTCTTTAAATGTTGTAATTACAAATTGAAATCAAAATAATACGAAATAAGTTTTGTTCAAATGAGGAAAGATCTGTTATAGAAACATGAGCAGATACAACAACAAGATTAATGACATAGTGGGAACTTTATACTATGACATATTTAGTAATCAGTCATAGCAACAACATTCAATTCATATTATAATAATATGAATTTGAGTATTTGAAACTTTTTACAAAATATTGAAAGAAAAATGAGACAAAATTTTAAAGAAAGTGATTGGGGTCTGTATAGCAGGTAGAAGTTTACATGCTTGCAGGCTCACACTTTGACCAATTTGTCATCACCAAGAACCTCATGGAGAACCTGCATTCCCAAAATTTGAAGAAACATATCTTCAATTGAGGTGGTGAGTTTATTAATCCTTCTTTCGCAGTTCTGGCAAACAGAAAAGGCTTTTTCCATCATTTTTCTCCATCAGAAACCCCCCAGTACAATGGCTTTTCCAAAAGTGCAAATTGAACCATTCTGGAGAAGGCTCACTGTTTTCTCAATGGCTCTAACCTACCCAGAAACTACTGTAAATAGTCCATCCTCACAGCCACTATGCTGTGCAACCTCATTCCAACTCCCTCCAGTCACAATCGTAGTTCATACATCATTTGGAAGTGAATCCCTCCCCAAATAAAGAAACTTCAAACCTTTGGTTTCAGGGAAGTTTTCTCACTCTCTAAATGTCACCGGGGCTCTTCTAAGTGAAGAGGGCCTGTGACTCACTGCAGAGGGCTCAAAGGATAAGATAAGGCAAAACACTTAATAGTGTAATGAGAGTAAGATTTCTAAGCAATACTAATATAAGAAAAGCAGCAACAAAGAATAACAGTAATAAAAAGAAGAGCCAACCACAAACAAGTACAAGTCCACTGTTTCAATGTTCCAGAAGGAAAGAGGAGGGTTAATAAGGATATAGCCACCACACCTCATACTGAACAGGCAAGCCAAAATGCAAAGACTAACTTGATACCAAAAATAAGAGTAAGAATATTTATAAAATAATAAATGAACTAAATTAATTAACTGGGGAAAAGTCCCCAGGGGAGAGAAAGTGGGGCTGGTATATGTGAGAATTACCAGCCCTGATCCAGAAAGAGAGTTTTTATGAGAGGGATTGATGATTGAATTGAATCTGGCCAATACAGGTCCTGTACAGGAGGAGTGGTAGTGTTGAGTGATCATACAGCTTCAGGATGGTGTATCCAAACTTTATTGGGTAATTCCAACCTGTACAAGTATTGACAGGCTGTATTGATTCACCAGACTGTATGCATGTTTCAGCAAGTAAGATTTCTGAAACTGATTTCTGATACACACAGTGGATTTCTGATTTGAGGTGTTTGAGTGGGTGTAAGATTGAATACCCTTACCCCTGACTAGTGGTTGTGACAGTATCCCCCTCTTGAAACTGGTGGGCTCCTGAACACCATAATACCCTGCCACTGTTGAGTGGCATCACAAAATACCCACATTTATTCCAAAACATTTCTTTTGATTTTCGTTTTCCTCTTGACCATTATCCTGAAAATCCTCTCCTCTCTTCATTGTCTTTGATTTTCTGTCTTCTCCCCTTCTTTTAATCTTGAGTAAGTTCTTCAACCTTTGCATTATACTCTTCTTCTGAATTTCAATCAATAATTTCCTTAAAGACATTGTGAGCCTTTGAGATATGACCACATACCCAATAAGGTCACAAAAAAGACTCATAATAATTATACCTTTAATATAATTATATTAAAATTACTTAGAATAATTACACATTAAGAATAATTACTTAAATATACAAAAAATACCATAAATTGGTACAAAAATTGGTTTAACTTAAAAACCAATGAATCAACATGTAAAATAAATTATACCATTGGATTCCCCATCGAAAAATACACATATACCATTTTTATGGTATATCTGTAAAGTCAATATTTAAGGAATTATAAGGTATAATATCTTATAAAAGCCATAAAACCTTATTTATCTCAAAAACTAATGAAACAACATGTGAAGTAAATTGTACCAGTGGATTCCCCATGAAAATCCACACATAAAACAATTAATAAGCTAATTTCCAATGTTAATACTTAAGGAATTATCCTGAATATATGCACTTTTTTGGTCAACGCATATATTCAAGGATCATAGCTAATATCTTCTAAACTATACATGATAGAATGATGAACCAAAAATAAAGTTACCACGTAATTACTGTAAGAACACATATATGAAATTTATTTTACAAATTATAAACAAGGTTAAAACCTATGATGAATTATTGATAAAAATCAACAGAGCTGTTGACCACTTTGTTGTGAAAGTGCTCCAAACTTAAAAAAAAGTACACAGTTGGATTCTCCTAGTTCATTCGTGAAGAATGATGTAATTTTTATTATTAAATTCAGGGTATAACCCCCTGAAATCAAGGTTTGAAGTTTAAAATATTGAATTTCGACAGAAAAGATGAGTTACAAGAAAAATCATCAAAATTAGAGTTTTGATGATGTAATGAAAAGCTCTTGGCAGCATAATAAGGTTATGCCAGGCTATCAGAATTCACTCTCTGAATTGCTGTAGCGTGTAAATCTTAAAAGTTATTGAGGATCAAAGTTTGAGCTTAATTTGAGAAGTTATGATCACATACTGTAACCTTAATTTAAGTTTAACAGTCTTAAGAGTGATAAAATTGGTGAATACTATTAGTTTATGATTAAAACTAATAAAATCCACGAAATTTGGGGTTCTGCCAAGCCTCTGATGTCATCAAACTTAGAGTTACAGTGATAACTCTAAATAATGGTGTAATGATGATGTAATATGGTTTGATCATGATGTAATCACCCTCAAACCTTAAAATATTGATCAATTCCAGTGGATATGATCAATACACGTCTACTAGAAGCCTGTTGGACTCTAGGAGGGAGGTATTTACTATAAATAGAGCTCCTTTTACTCTATTTACCCCTCAGACGCATCAAAAACATTAAATCAATTAAATAAAAGGTAATTTTCTTGATTCTTTATATATAAAACTCTTATATTATTAAAGACCAAAGACCATATTAATATTAATCACTATTTTTACGTGATTAAATCAATTCTTTAATTGTTTTTGTCATAAATCTCTCTATAAACTCATTTCCACGTAAAATCAAGAAATTTAGTAATTTTCTTTATTTTTTATTGTAAATACAATTTGAAAAAGTTGTATTATATTCTTTTGCCGTAAAATATCTCAAAATTATTATTTTAAGTGTTAAAAGTAGGTTATTTCATCTTATTATAATAATTTCTCTCTTATTATTACTCTTAATAATTCTTAATTAATATAAATAGTATTTATATTAATATATAACTTTAATATTAGTAATATTATTGTTATTAATTGTTTTTTATTTATAAAAAACAGTTTTTTACGCCTTTATTATTTGTTGGTAACAATAATAAAGAGCTTTATAATATATTAATTATTTTATATTAATATATTATTTATAATATTATAATTTCATATAATATTAATTTATATTATTATATTTATTTAATAATATAATATTTTTACGCCATAATAATAATATTTCTTTATTATTATTATTATTTTAATCTTATTTATTTTAATTATAAGGACATTCAGAGTACAATAAGTAATAAATTAGTAATTTTTACTTATTGTTTCATAGTCAAACCTTACAGACATGACCCTTGGGCTGTAACCCAAAACTAAGTTCTTAGAGTTATTCACCTCAAAAAATGATTCATAATGGTGATATGAACATATATTCCCATTATTGACTGGGCAATTGTTCCTCTTGGGTCCTCTTCACCTTGATTGGCCTTTGGCATCATTCAAGGGGCGGCTTCAGTGTGGTTTGTGAAATCAATAGCACTTTAAAAAAAGGGGGGTGCTTGTCCCCATTGTCCTTGAAATTTGGCCTAATAATTGGTTTTTGGCCATTACCATGGCCATTTTTGATGTAATGGTGATGAGGGGCCCTTTTGGGTATTTGGCTTGTCCTACGGTCCGTGGGGGTTAATAGAGCCCCCCAGGGCTAAAATGAGCCCATATGCCAGAATTCCAGGGGGTCCATGGGACCATAACTTCACCCTCATGGCCTGGGCCCATTGAGAGGGTTCAGGAACATGGAATCTGACCTTCCCCAATATTGCAAGGAAGGTCTTGGTTGATTGATTGGGGCCCAAATTGAGGGGCAATCACTGGCTTCTGGGCTATCTTCAGGATTGGAGTGAAGTACTTCTGTTTTGTTGCAAAGAAGCCATGTCATTGTCCTGGTTCAGCGGCTTCCAACGTCAGAAGGTAATTTTGGAGTAAAAAGGATGGGCCGTTTGGGAAGGAGTTCCCAGTTTCTGAGGGCCCAACTCCTGATGCTACTTCAGGATATTCTGATTGTGAGTCGAATGAATTTCTTGATTTACTTGGATACTGATATCTTGAATTAGTGACTGGTTCTAGGCCAAGGAATGTGGCAAGATGGACCAATGTTGGAGGATTCATTCCAGTTGGCGGTAGGCCAATCTACTCCAGCTCAGAAGTCCCAATTTCCAGGATCAAAACTGAAGGATTAGTGAAAAGAATAAGAAGAATTGCCAATTCCCCACCTGATCTGGATGCTGAAGGTAGTGATGAATTGGATGGTGAAGAATTTGAGGTGGTTAATAATCTGGTTGGCCATCAATCCAGCACTTCTCCTTCTCAGCCTCCTTCCAAAAGATTCCAAAGCCGCCTTATTCCCAGTACCCCTAGAAATTTTCAACCAACTCTTTCTGCCATTCCTAATTCCCTTCCTCATTATTCACCAAGCTCTTCCCACACCAGGCCTGCCATAAATCCAGCATTAAGACCATCCCCTATTCAACAGTCCAGAGCCTCACCCATAGGCACCTCTCATCAGCTCCAACCTGAGGCCAGATCTGGTAGAAGAAGAGAAGAGCTTTCACCTTTACCATTTCCTGCCTCCCAAGTATTTCAGTGAAGGGATTGTTGGCCTATCCAAGTTACCAGAGAAGATCCAAATACAGAGAGTGAAAACCAAGATTCTGTGACCAGGTTGCTTAGACAATTTGATAGGAATAGTAGGGAGGCCATTATGTATACTAATGATAGACCTCTTCCTGGTACTGCTTCAGGAGAGATGGCTGCAAATTTTTCCTGGTATGAAGATGAATTGATCAATGATTTCCAAAGAACTTTTGATCATGTGGGTAGAGACAACTAGTTTCATTGTCCTTGTTTGTGTTTGGTTTGACTTCTTTCACCACTCTTATAGCTACTAAATAAAATAAAAAATGAATGGAACCTCCCAATACATGGTATGGGAGGGGATTCTTCTGCTTCAAAGATAAAAGAAATAAAGTGAAATATATAATTAAAGATAAGAAAGAGAATGAGAGAAAAAGAGAGTAAAGAAAAGAAATAGAGAAATTCCTGAGTTTTGTCCTTCTTGTGGTGAGTTGCTTGATTTTGGCCAAGAATTTTCTGAAAGATGAAAACCAAGCATTTTATGCTCACAGAGTGGCTAAGGTAATGTTTGACAAGAGGTAGAACCCTCAGGGATACATACCAGGAGATGGAGCTTACTTTCATAACTCCCACTCCCCACCAAGCACCATAAAAATATAACTTTGCCATAATTGACTTTTAATTAGGGATGTCTTGAATAATTATGATTGGAATAAGTTTGAAAAGAATGAAATAAAGAAAAGAAGAAGGAATTTGGCCATATCTTGAAGAAAGGTCTAAAGTTGAGGGTATTGATGTTTCAAGGCCTTCTGAATCTGTCCAAAGAATTGACAAGTGCTCAAAAAGTGGCCAAGCTGATGCTTACAACAACATTTGGGTATAATACCCCCTGAAATGTGCATGCCAGGAGAGGAACTTACTTTTGTAAAATCCAATCCCCACCAAGCATCATAAAATTAAACTCTTGAGGTATTTGGGCCAGGCTTGTCTGGATGCAATGAGTGGAAATCCTTGAAAAGGTCTGGTGAGTTTGTAAGGCTAGAAGCTGGCTCCCAAGTTGTTCTTTCTCGGTCTTCACTGAATCCTTTCCACTCCACAAGATACCATAATTTACCACTTTTGAGTTTTGAGTCCAGAACCTGAGCCACTTCCCATTCTTCTTGCTCCTCCACTATGACTGGGGGCTGTTGCAATTGATTCCAATTTGGGATAGCTTATTGCTTCACTGGTTCTAATAAGGACACATGAAAGACAGGGCTAACTGACCTTCATTGTTGAGGCAACTTGAGGTGATATGCTTGGCTTCCAATCTTCTTAAGAACTTCAAAGGGTCCCAGCCATCTTTCTGAATTTTTCTTGGTGGGTCTTGTAGTCTTGATGTTCTTGGAAGCTAGCCATACCCTATCCCCAGGTTGGAAATCAGGTGGAATCGCCCTATTTCTATCTGCATACTTCTTTAATCTCCTTATTACTGACTCTAATTCTTCTTTGACACCTTGCTGTACTGATTGGAGTTTTGTTGATAACTTTCCAGCAGGTGAGTCTTGATAAATATGGATTGAGTCAAATCTGAGATTTCTTCCATAAATGGTGAAGAAAGGTGATTTCTTTGTTGATTAGTGTTCTTCATTATTATAGGAAAATTCAGCCAGAGGGAGCCAGGTGTGCCAGCCATCTTGATGGTAACTGACATACATCCAAAGATACTGTCCTAGAATCTGATTTACCCTCTCTGTCTGTCCATTTGTTTCAGGATGAAAAGCAGTTGAAAGATCTCTTGATATCTTGAGCTGCTGACATAATTGAGTCCAAAATGATGAAACAAATAAGGATCCTCTATCACTAATAATACTGGCTGGAAGACCATGTTTGTAAAAGACATGTCTAATAAAAATTTGAGCTAAGTCCAGGGCAGTGATTTTTCCATAAGCTGGAATGAAGATTGCCATTTTTGAGAACCTGTCCACAACTACTAAAATTGAATCAAAGCTGTTTGACAAGGGAAATTGAGTGATAAATTCCATTGATAAATAATTATAAGGACAAGATGGAATTTGAAGAGGCTTGAGTAATTCAAACTTCTTATGATTAATGTTCTTGTTTCTTGAGCCTTTCTGACATGAGGACACATATTCCTTAATGAATTGATTCATGACAGCCCAATAAAAATCCCTCTTAATGGGCTTGAGGGTCTTTTCCTGGCCAGGATGGCCAGCCAACAGTGATTCATGACACTTTTGAAGAATATTGAGTTGAATTTCTTCATTGCTTGGTACTACCACTCTATCTTTGAATAACAATAATTTGGCTTGAGGTTCAAGAGAAAAATCTGAGACTGCTTCACCTATTGCTAATTTCTTGAGTATTTCTTTATAGTCTTTCTCCTTTCCATACTTTGTTTTGGGTCTGATCAACTAAATCTGAGAAAATTTCAACTTTGATCAATAAGAATCTTGACTCTTGAATTCCATCTTGCTTTATTAATTTATGAAAATTTTGAGGATTCTTGCTGATGAAGTCCACCCCCCTCTATGGGTGCACGCTGTCCCAAAGTGACAAGGTAACTAGTAAAGTGGCCAGCCTGCCTGGGTGGTAAGTAATAGTGAAATGAAACTCAGAAAGAAATTCCGCCCAGCGGGCCTGACCACAAGTAAGAACTTTGGAAGACATGAAATATTGAAGGGAAGAGTGGTCTGTCAAGACTTCAAAAGGATTGGAAAGAGAAAGAAGGAAAGATCTCCAGCACTTGAGATCCCAAACTATGCCAAGAATTTCCTTATCATGAATTTCATAGTTGAGCTCAGATGCAAGAAGCTTGCAACTATCAAATGCAATTGGATGCTTTCCTGAGTCATTCACCTGACTCAGTACAGCACCCAAGGCATAATCAGAAGCATCAGTCTCTACAATAGTTGGTATAGAAGCAGTGAAATGAGAAAGGATAGGAGCAGTGATGAATTCTTATTTGAGTAGTTGAAACAGACTAAGAGCTTCCTCATTGAAGATAAAAGGAGAGTCTTTTTTGAGAAGGGAAGTAAGAGCAGTAATTTTTAATGAAATGACAATAGAAATTGGCAAATCCAAGGAAGGATTGAAGAGCTTTGATGTTCTTGGGCTGAGGCCAATTGAGGATTTTCTGAACGTTTGAAGAATCCATCTTGAGGCCATCACTTGAAACAAAATAGCCCAAGTATTCCACACTTGCAGGCTTTGGCAAACAAATTATTGTCCCTCAGTCTTTGGAGGACAGAGGCCACATGTTTGACATGATCCTCCTCAGAACTGGAAAATACCATAATATCATCTAAATAAACTACAACAAAAATATCCAAGAAATCTGCAAATATATCATTCACAATATTCTGGAAAGGAGCAGGAGCATGGGTAAGGCCAAATGGCATAACCAAATACTCATAACTACCATATTTGGTTCTAAAGGAATTTAAGTGCTCATCCCACTCTTTGATTCTCAGGAGATTATATGCACCACGCAGATCTATCTTGGAGAGGATAGTGGCACTGTTGAATATGGTAAGAAGCTTGTTCATAGGAGGAACAGGATACCTGTTCTTCCTAGTGACAACATTGAGTTTGCAGTAGTCAACACAAAAACAAAGACCTCCATCCTTTTTCTTGACAAAAGGGACAGGTTCTCCTGTTGAAGAGGGGCTTGGCCTTCAGAAATGTTTCTCTACATTCCCTTAAATGTAGGCCATCAGTTTTTCTGACTCTTGATTTGATAGTGAGTAGACAACACAAGCTGGAGGTAGAAGACCCTCCAGTTTGATATGATGATCACAGGTGCAGTGTGGAGGAAGTTTCTCTGCTTTCACCTTGGAGAATACATCCAAATATTGGTGATACGCAGGAGGGACTACCTTCAACACAGTTTCAATTTCTTCTGTCTCTTCCTCCGCATCCCACTGCTCCTCCAGGGAGGCATGAAAAGATAAAGGAGGAAGTTCCATATCCCCTTGAAAGAGATGAAGTGAAGATATAGCAACATCTTCTCCAACATCCTTTATCTCTTTGAAGACCTCATCTCTTAACTTAAGTAATGACTGAGATGGCATGATGGAAGGGATATGGACAGAAGAAGGAAGGGAAGGTGTCTTAAGCTCACCAACCAGAGAAACAATGTTGACAGCAGTGGCCAATGCATTAAAAGCAGAAGATTTAATACCACTGGAATCATAGGTGATCAATCCATTTCTCCAATCAATAATAGGATGAAAATGGTAGAGGAAATCATAGCCCAATATCAGGTCTTTTCCCTTGGGTGAATCTATTATAAAGACTTCCCATTCAAAGCTTGGGAAGTAAGATAAGTCAGCTACCCACTTGGTATAATGGGTGATAAACAAGGCAGGGGATTCATTTGAATCAAGAATGAAAAGAGGAATCTTTTCAGGGAGCTCTGATGTCAGCCTGTGACTCAAAACCAGAGCACAAGCATGACAGCCAAATACCATATATCAATTGTATATCCAAGATACCACTAAAACATGGATCTGCGCCCAATCAGCTCAAACGGTATCAAAAGAAGGAGGAAACTCACCCTTTTCCAAGTATACAAGTCCCATCATCATAGGACAAAAAATAACAAAGTTGTTGCTGAGCATAAACCTTAATTTTCACCTCTCATCTGAAATAAAGAGGAAGAGGCTTGACAACATAAAATGGGTATTAAAAATGGAGCTCTAAGTCAGGGCTGTCAAATGGTACTTGGCAAATTGAGCAAGAACCATAATTACAGAAGTTATGATGAAAATAAGGTTAGATAAGGGTGAATAAAATATTCACCTCTCATCTAACTTCTACAGCTTTAGTGGGAGATACCTAAAGCGGGTTCTTTTTGAAAGAAGCACAAGCAGGGCTATCTTATGGTACCATCAATTTCCCCATATATCATCCAAAACAAAGGCTATGGGGAAAACAAGATCTATACAGTTTTTAAGCAAAACATATATATGTACAAAAACTCTTGTACATGGAATAACTTTGCGATACTTAATTATAGCCATATCAAATGAGGTACCATTGTGTAGAACACATACAGGCCTACTCAATGAATCAACCTTGAGCTTGATATCTCAAAAACTGACAAAGGTATGGCAGCTTTAAGCTCAAAATCCCACAATTAGACCAATACAGTCTTACTGTGCAATATTCTCCCATAAGTATGATTATGAGGTGTCAAATAGACAAAGAAGAATTTTTATACTTCGATACCTCATAATTCATTCAATACTGGGGTCCCATACAGGTTCTGTACAGCATTCTATGTGTCAAACACATCAGAAGAGGGCTATGTGGTCCCCAGTTGAAATTTTCACCCTGTATTGGTCAAAAGTGTCCAGATGTGGTTTCCAAAGCACATCTGAGCCCAATACAGAGCATACAGGCACTATCAAAGCCACAACCCAGTACTCTGAAGTGAAAAACTCTTCACTTCCTCTACGTGGATGGTCTAGAGGGCCATTCCACCCCATTTTAGGAGAAAAGGATCCCTTTTCTCACCAGAAAAGGTTTCTTCATCCTGCTCTTAAATTCCTACTTAGTAAAACTGTTGAAACAGTTATACTCTTGGAAAATAACCAGTTTATACTATAAAATTTGGTATTGTAGACTTTATTATTGTAACCCAACAGGTAAAGCTGCACCCAGGGATTTCAACAGCACTCACCACCACTATTTTGCAATAGCAAAGCCCTTACTATTCAATCTTAAATTTTTATTCTCCATTATAAACCTCTTTTAAATTAATTTTACCATGTCACAGTCATAGTTAAAAGCTGTAAATAGCTTTATTACACCTTCCTCATAGACTCAGCGCGACATTTTGGGGGCCTGGCTGTGTTTCTGAACCCTTTTGGACCTTATAAGTGAGTTTTTTCTCCTATTTTATTCATTCTGACACTTTTGTTTCTCTTTTTTAGGTGTAAATTTCATTAAAAAATAAATAAAATATATATATATTCTTTATTTTTTGAGTGACATATGCTGTATACCACTGTGTTTTCTTCTATTTTTTGCCTTTTTGCATGGTTTATTATAGTTTAATTACCACAAAACCCTTATTTTTTGTGTGTTTTACATATTTAAACACTTTAAGCCATCAATATAGTCCTTCTTTTAATTAAATAAGGACACCTCTTACTGTAAAACCAACAGTGGAGGCATGGTTGGATACATTGCTAATTTCAATTGCCCTCTTACATAACCACTTTGTCAGATTATACTTGCTGATTACAATTTAATCTGTGATATACCGGTATACCAACAGCCTGCCAAATACCTGTAAGCTGTATTTCTGGCATGGAGTTGTTAATCCAATTACACTGTCATAATACAAGGGCATAATATAGAAATATATTTCCCAGAGGTCATTCTTAGACATGCAAACAGAGCTTTAAGAAGTCTTAACTGACAATAAGCCCTCTTTTTCCTGTCTAATTCAGTGGAAGAAAACTACATCCCACTAGAGACCCAGTGACACCCTCAGAACCAGAGGTCAAAAGTGGAAAAGGAAAGAGGCACAATGAAGGCCTTATAACAGCTAAAAGGTGGACACCCCTTTCCACGCAGAGGAATAGAAAACCAAAAAACTCTGCATCAATACAAGGTAACCAACCTTAAAAACTTGTACAGGGAATACTACAGTCATTAACCCAGTTGTAACATCTAAAGGTAAATTTCCAAAAACAGAAGACAACAATGTTCTACAAGGCACAGTGAAAGGTAAATACCCTAAGAGCATAAAGTTTTTGATTTCTTGCAAACACTGATATGTCACCTGTACACCTCAGAGACCTTGGTTTCCAAAGGCACCAGTCAGAGGACCGAGAAGGCTTGTCCAGAACCAGAAGACCTGGAAGAGGACACCTTGGACACAGTGGTGGATGGTGAGACATTGAGGGAAATCATACCCACTCTGCCATTCACATTCCAATTCAACAAAAACCTCAAACCAGAGGACTGGAAGGATATGGATCAAGTTCTTAAGCTCCACCAACTCCTCAAAGACCTTTTTCAATGGAGCATGGACAAAAAGAGGTTCAACCTGGCATCCCACTGGGCAGAACTTGGAGCTAGTTGCCAGAAGATCTGTCTCAAAGAGATAGACTTCAGAGAACTTATTTTAATTACCAAAGGTTGGAATCCCACCAGGCAGTTCAGACTCCTGAAGGTGAGGGCAAACAGCATAAGGGACAATCAAGCGACTATCCAACCTATTGAAGAACAACTGACCCAGACAGGGAATACTCAGATTTCTTCAGGCTCAACAGTGGCTTCACACCATTCAGGAACCAACAGATCAGTGGCCAAGAGTCACCATTCCTTACAATCTCAGGAAGTTTCCAGGAGAAGACAAGGATACAAGGGCAAAAGCAAGACCACCTTTAACCAAAGGAAGAAAGATTCAGACCCAATGATCCAGAATCTGTTGGATTTGGTGAAAGAAGTACACAAGAACCAGAAGTGGCTGTACATAACTCTAGGATCAGTAGTCCTATTAATAAAAATATCACCCCCACTCAGATTGAACATTATGTTGTCACACCTCAGAGTAACCTGAACAGTGATGCACTGTGGTTACAAATGTCCCAATATGCTGATTAAACTCAAAAGCAGTTTGCATAACTTGAAGCAATCCATGAGAGGATGATAAAATTGACAGCCTCCATTGACAAAATTGTTAAAACCCTTCAAGAAAGACATGCTCAATTGAGCAAAGCCTCTGAAGAAACCAGCAAAAGACTCAATCTAGTCTTTGAAGAACAACACCACAGCAAAAGGGATGGGGATTTTCTGTATCAAGACATAAACAAACTGTTTAATGTCTACCATAACATGAAGCCCCAACCACAAAGCCATGTTATGGATAATCCATATCACCAAGAGGACATCAGACCAGATGCCATGCTGGTGAGCTAGGAAAGATATCAATCTAAATACTAAGATATATACAATATGTATTACTCTGAGGAGGAAGCCTTAAAACAGCTTCCTGAGGCCACAAGCTGGCCGAAACTTTCTGGTACAGGAGAATATGATCATATGGAGCTCATAGATTATATTGATGGACTCTTCATTGATGTAACAAGCATACCAGACTACTGAATTACTTCTAGACTTAATACAGCATTTAAACAACATGCTAGTATTTGGTACACAGAAATGAGAGAAATCCATGGCAGGAGAAACTGGCCATGGTGGAAGAGTCAAATCATCCAAAAGTACAGTAATGGTACTTGGATATGGCAAAAGACAATGTCATTTGAAAATGACAAGTATTCAGTGGAAAAGATCCATATGAATGGTGTCTTAGACAGTCTAAAAGACTTAAATCAATTGATCCTCAAATAAACATTCAGATGAGGAAACACAAACTCCTGACACAAACTCCAGGAGAACTAGATCATGCATTAAAAGGCAGATGCAACCAAAATTGCACACTAGATGAAATTGCAAATACCTTGCAAGACATAAGGAAAAGAACAAATATAGGGAAATATTCCCCACATAAAAGAAGTGGTTCCACAGACAAACAACCTTTCAGGGTGGGGCTCAAAGACAAACCCAAAAAAAGAGTGGCAAAAGTGACCAAGAAGAAAAATTCTTGTCACAATGGTGGTTCAATAGACCACTATGCCAACAACTGTCCAAAGGGAAAGAAAAAATTCTATGCCATTGAGAAAGTCCCAGAGGAGGAACCCCCCACAGAGGATTCTGAATCAGACTCTATGGGAAATGCCATCAGAGAACAATCTGAAGAAGAGCAAGACCCAAGAGAGGAACTTCTAGTGGAATACCAAGAGGAAACCCCACCAGAAATCTAGGACATACAGTTGGAAGCAGGCATTCCACAAGATACTGCCAATAAAAACTTGTGCAAACATACACAAGATGCACAGACATTCCTGGTCACACCAACCAAAGGAATGGCATACATACATGGGACAGCCACAAAGATGACTGTTTGCATTGACAATGCTCAACACCCATTGATCATTTACAGTGGGGAACACTTCTCCATAGTGGCCACAAATTATCTGGACAACCACTTCTCAAATTGGGAGAAACAACTCTTGCCAACCAAGGAAAAGAACTTCCAAAGTGCTTCGGGGAAGACGACCTCCATTGGGACAATTATCAAAGAGATAATTATACCCCACAGGAAGGGTAATATCAGACTCAACCCAGAGTTTGTAGTGCTTGATGATGCCTACATCCAAGGGTTCTTACTGGGGAAATATTACCAGAGAATGTATGGTATTGATATTTACAATAGTGAAAACAGGCACATTACCATTGGTACCAACAAGGGAAAGAAATTTTCACTTGATATATACCAAATATCTGCCCAGGATCCATTGGAAGAACTACTGAATGAATTCAGAGAGGGCCAGTTCAGCACTACCCTCACCAGTAAACAGAAACTAAGTTTGCTTAACATGCTGAGGAAGAATAGACCAGCATCTGCCATTGGTGAAGAACCATTAGGCACAATTAAAGGCCATGATATAGAACTATATCTGGGTGTGGAAAGGCCTTATTCACCCATGCTCAGAAGACCTCCATACCCAGAAAGTCTGGAGAATAGGAAGGAAATTGAAAAACATATCAATGAACTCCTGGACATGGATGTGATTAGAAAGATTGGACACAATGAAATAGTGGAAACTACCACTCCTGTCCTGATCACCTGGAATGATGGCCAGTCTAGGCTGTGTGGAGATTTGAGAGCTCTGAATAACTACACAAAAGCTGACAGGTACCCTATACTCAGGATACCTCATGCCTTAGACAAACTGGCAAAAGCCAAATACATAACCAAAATGGATTGTATCAAAGGCTTTCATCAGAATGGAGTTAAACCAACCTCCATGAAATCACTCAGAATCATATTCCATATGGGCATATATGAGTACAACAGGATGCTATTTGGTATCAAAAATGTACCAGCCCACTTCAAAAGGATGGACACCATATTTCAAGAAGAGATATTGGAAGGCTTGATGGTATTATATGTTGATGACATCATTATATACTCAAAAACATGGGAAGAATATGTGCATTTAATAGACAGATTGCAGAGTAAATGTGCACACATTAATCTGAAAATTTCACGTAAAAAGTGCAATTTTTGCCAACAAGAGTTACTAGCTCTAGGACATAAAGTCTCAGTTCTTAGACTGGAAATAGGCCAAAACAAAGTAGCAGCATTACTGCTAAAACCAGTACCAAATAATGTAAAATAGATGCAATCTTTCCTTGGGTTTGCTAGCTACTACAGAAACTACATCAGAAATCTTGCCCACATAACTAGTAGTCTGTACAAGTTATGTTCCAAAGATGTAGTTTTTGAAATTACAAGGGAAAGGAGGGATGAATATGAGAGGATCAAAAATGAACTCACAAATACACCTGTTCTCATCTTACCTGACTTTGAACTACCATTCAAGTTATACATAGATGCAGCATGTAGCCAAGGCTTAGGGGAAGCCCTTCACCTGAGACAAATTGTGGATGGTGAACCAAGAGAGGGTGTAATATGTTACATCTCTAGGAAACTGAAAGATTCAGAAGCCAGGCATGGGGCAACCCAGGCTTAATTTATATGCTTATTCTGGGCTCTAGAGAAACTCCACTATTATTTGGAGGGTGCAGTCTTTGAAGTCCACACAGAATGCACAGCCTTGAAGTCCTTACTGAACATGAAGACTACCAATAGACACATGTTGAGGTGGAAAATATCCATCCAAAAGTATAGGGGCAATATGAACATCATATAAAAAGAGGCTAAAAGTTATACCAATGCAGATGGCCTCAGCAGATGGCCACTGTATAATGTCAAAAGCAACCCAGCTTATGACCCTGAAGTAGAAGCCAAGATCCCTATCCATTTCATGGAAATAGATAGGAGGAAAAAACTTCAGATTTTCTGAACAGGCACCAGAAAGTGGTACCCCAAACATTGGAGACACTGATTCAGAAGGAACAGAAACTCCCATACTGGGAATAAGCTCCTCAGAACTGCATAATGAATTCTTCAATGCAGTGATGAAGACATATGTCAAATACAAACAATGTGGCATATTCTTTCAACTCCTTCAACAAAAAATACAGTAGCCCAAAGCTGGAATCCCAGTTAGAGGAGCCTTGGTTGAGGGACTATAAGGATAACAAGTTTTTTCTTATAGATGGCCTGCTCTACCATAGAGAAAAGCACACTAGTGCACTCACCATAGTAGATAGGGACTATATATCCTTGATCCTACAATAATTCAATGACTGTCCCTATATGGGACACATGAGTGAGGTCAGAATCAAGGAGAGGGTAGCAAGCACAGCTTGGTGGCACAAATGGGAACAAGAGTTGAGTGAATACATCAACACTTGTGAAATATGCCAAAATGCAAATAGAAAACATGGGAAGAAGTATGGGTTACTTAAACACATAGAAGAACCCAAGCACCCATGGGAAACCATCAACATGGACTGGGTTACAGGACTTGTCCCAGGAGGCAAAGGAAACTTTAATGCTTTCCTGATCATAGTTGATAGGTTTAGCAAGAGTGTGATGTGCCTGACATTTCACAAGGAGGATACAGAAATGGATACTGCC
The DNA here is from genome assembly GCA_023105745.1 of Austropuccinia psidii. Taxonomy (NCBI): domain Eukaryota; kingdom Fungi; phylum Basidiomycota; class Pucciniomycetes; order Pucciniales; family Sphaerophragmiaceae; genus Austropuccinia; species Austropuccinia psidii. The sequence continues at coordinate 31,902,849 of JALGQZ010000011.1, forward strand.
TTGTTATCTTGGAATAACATAATATCCACCTGTGGAGTCCCTAAAATCATTAGTAGTGATAGGGACCCAAAGTTCACATCTGAATTTTTGACCAACTTTTATGACATGCTTGGTACTAAACTTGCTTTTTCTACAGCTTACCATCCACAAACAGATGTATTAGCTGAAAGGATGATCCAAACAATGGAAGACATCCTTAGAAGATTCTGTTCCTATGGCATGGAATATAAGGACCATGAAGATTACACCAATGACTGGGTTACCCTTCTATGAGAAGTCCAGCTGGCTTATAACACAAGCCAGCACTCTACCACAGGAAAATCACCTTCACTGGTAGAGAAAGGGTGGAATCCCCTATTTCCTATGGATCACTTGAAGGAAAATCTTCTGACCATCAGCCCCACAGCCAAAGACTTCCATGATATGTGGAAGAAAGCTTGTGACACAGCTGCCAAATGCATAGCTGAGGCAAAAAAATACAACAAAAAGAGGTGGGAAAAAACACACATGGAACCTTACTTCAAAGAAGGGGACCAAGTGTTAGTGTGTACACTAAACTTCAACAACCTTAAGGGACCAAAGAAGATGAGAAACTCATTTGTAGGTCTCTTCACCATTGTTACGATGATAGGGGAAAATGCAGTAAAAGTCAGGCTCACAGAGGAGTTTTCTAGGAAACACCCAGTATTCCCAGTGAGTCTGGTTAAGCCATACTTCCAAACAGAGGAGGATAAGCTCCCCTACAGGAATAAGAATCCCACCCCACCAGAAATAGTGGAAGTGGGAGACTCCCCTGGGCCTGTGAATAAAATCATTAAGGCCAGGAAGATTAGACTGAATGGTAAATACCAGAGACAGTACTTGGTCAGATTGAAAAACCAGACAGCAGATAAAGACAAATGGTTGGCTAAAAATGGCATACCAGATGGGAACCTTTATCTAAGGAAATTCAGGGCCTCTAGGACGACTGAAAAGTCTCATCAGTGATGAGCCTTTTTTAGAGGGAGGGTATGCCAGCCTGTGACTCAAAACCAGGGCACACGCATGACAGCCAAATACCATAAATCAATGGTATAGCCAACATACCACCAAAACATGGATCTGAGCCAAATCAGCTCAAAAGGTATCAAAAGATATAGGAAACTCACCGCTTTCCAAATATACAAGTCCCATCATCATAGGACAAATAATAACAAAGTTATTCCTGCTCAAAGTTGTTGCTGAGCATAAACCTTAATTTTCACCTCTCATCTGAAATACAGAAGAAGCGGCTTAACACCATAATATGGGTATTAAAAATGGAGCTGCAAGTAAGGTCTATCCAATAGTACTAGACAAACTGAGCTAGCACCAGAATTACAGAAGTTATGACCAAAATAAGGTCAAATAAGGGTGATTAAACTATTCACCTCTCATCTAACTTCTACATTTTTAGTGTGAGATACCTAAAGTGGGGTGTTTTTTGGATGAAAACAATCAAGGAGATCTTATTGTGTCATCATTTTCCCCATATCTCATCTAGAACAAGCGTTATGAGGCAACCAAGCTCTATACAGTTTTTAAGCAAAGCATATATATGTATAAAAAATCTTGTACCTGGCATAACTTTTCCATACTTAATGATAGCCATATCAAATGAGGTACCATTGTGTAGAACACATCCAGGCCTACACAATGAACCAACCTTGAGCTTGATATCTCAAAAAACTGACAAATTTATGTCAGTTTTAAGCTCAAAATCCCACAATTAAACCAATACAGTCTTACTGTGGGATATTCTCCCATAAGTATGATTATGAGGTGTAAAATAGATTAAGAAAAATGTTCATACTTCAATACTGGTGTCCCATACAGGTTCTTTACAGCATTCTACACATCATACATGTCAGAAGAGGGCTATGTGGTCCCCAGTTGAAAATATTCACCCTGTATTGGTGAAAACTGCCAAGATGTGGTTTCAAATCCCCATCTAAGCCCAATACAGGCTGTAAAGGCTTTGTAAAAACCACAAGACAGTACTTTGAAGTGAAAACCCCTTCACTTCCGCTATGTGGATGGCCTAGAGGGCCATTCCACCCCATTTTAGGATAAAAGGAGGCCTTTTCCCCACCAGAAAAGGTTTCCTCATCCTGCTCTTGCATTCCTACATGATGAAACTGTCAAAAACAGTTATACTCTTGGAAAATAACCAGGTTATACTATAAACGTTAGTATTGTAGACTTTATTATTGTAACCCAACAGGTAAACCTGCACCCAGGGATTTCAATAGTGCTCACCACCACTATTTCACAATAGTAAAGCCCTTATTATTCAATTTTTAACTTTTATTCTCCATTATAAACCTCTTTTAAATTAATTTTACTGTGTCACAGTCATAGTCAAATGTTGTAAATAGCCTTATTACACCTTCATCATAGACTCAGCCTGACATCTGACATAATCAATGAGTACTTGAAAACAAAATTCTTTTCAATAAAAGAGTTTTTAGCACCAGAATCAATGAGAGTACTATAAGAAAATATCAGAGACAGAAGAAAAAATAAGAAAGTTTAAAGATTTCTTGACACTAGTATTCAGAGTGCACAATTGTTCTCTTGAAGGAAATAAGTGATAACCATTGAATACATCATGATTGCCACTAAGGCTTTTCCCTGCTTTCTAGGGAAACCTCTTGATGACCCAGGCTTGTTCTGAGGTCTCTTGAAACATTTTTCAATTGGGTGCTTACCACCACAATAAGTACACAACCATTCTTTGATCCTCCTCTCCTTTTCATAACCAATTAATTTATTGTCCTTATTAAGCAGAGAAGAATGGGGTTTGTCCTTTGAAACTTGAAAATGCTTTCCCTTCTTGTTCTTTTTATGGTGAGGCTTTTTTGAAGATGAGTCTTTAGGAGGCCTTGAAAAATTTCCTCTATTAGCAGGAGGCTTCTTTTCTTGATTACTACCCTTCTCTTTCTGCCTCTCATGGTATCTGGTATCTAATTCTAGGGTAATGTCTATGAGTTCTTGAAGAGTATCAAAATTACCAAGGTAGGACGCCAACTGGTCCCAAAGTCTTTATGCCAATCCTCTTTTATAGAAATGAATATAATCTCTTTCTCCCCAATCTTTAATTCTTCACATTAAAATTTTAAAATTAGCAATGCACAAGGATACATGACCACTTTCCTTTATCCTCAAATTGTCCAACTCCTGTTCAGCTTTTCTAACTTCATTGGGATCACCAAATTGAGTGAATAATTGGTTTTCAAATAACTGCCAATTATTTAGGAGGTAGTAATTATTTTCATTGTAAATATTTGAAAGGTAGGGTTAAATCCATTTTCCAGCTCTACCAGTGAGAAAAGAAGTTTAGTACAAAAATTTCTTCCTTTCAGAGAAAACATTTTCTCAATAATTATGGAAAAGCAATTGAAAGGATTGGATGAATTGTCTCAATTTATGGGCTTGAGTACCATAAAAAGGATCAGGTGCTTTCATTGATGGAGTCTTAAATGCAGGGTCTCTTTAATTATTGCTTGGGGCAGCTGCTTGAGAGAGTTGTCCCATGATAGTACCCATCTGCTCCATTATCTTGAGTAGACTTGGATCAGATTGAGAGACAAGAGGTTGATTTGTAGGGGCTAGATTAGAACCCTGGGGTACCTCTGGAGCATTTTCCAAAACATTTTCCACTTCAGTTTCCCCAGAATATTCCTCTTCCACAGACTCCTCCCCCTCTTCATCTTCAACTTCTCCTAGTCTTGCTCTTGCACCTTCAGAAGTTCCATGGTAGCCACCCAAAGGTCCAGAGAAAGATCTTGATCTTCTTTATTTAATTCCCCCTCTTCTGGAGGGTGCTGCTCCTTCTATTGGTGGTACTCTTTCCAAATTTGCACTCAGTTGATGAACTGATGGGGTGTGGTCAAGAGGAACCCTTGCTGTAGGAGTGAGAACAGCTGGATTTCTTTGAGATCTAGTATTCTTGGCTGAAGGGCTGTGATGAACTGGCATTATTGAGAAATTCAAAATAAAAAAATTGATGATACTTGAGAATAAGGAATCAAAGCTTGTCCAAATCAATAATCAATAAAATCTTGATTATCTTGAGGAATTAATCAAAAGTCTTGATGTGAAATCAAGTTCAATCAATCAATCAATCAATCAATTCATTAAATATCAACAATCAATAAAATATCAATAAATCTTTAATAATTCAAAAATAAATAAATTAATAATTAAATTTCAATAATCAATCAAATATCAATGAGTCTTTAAAAATTCAATAATCAATCAATCAATAAATCAATGTCTTCAATATAAAATTAAATCTTGAGGAACCAATCAGTCAAATCAATATCTTCAGGATTCAATTAAATATCTTTATGATTCAAAGTGAATTAATAATCAAAATAAATTCTTAAAGATCAATTAGTTATCTGGAGGATCCAAAATCATTCAATCAATCTAATCCAAAATCAAAATCCTGACTTGCTGAATCAATAAACCAATTAATCCAAACTAATCAATTAACCAATTAATAAGTTTTCTGATAAGACCTGAATAATCAAACAAAAAAGAAAAATTTAATTTTAGATAGAATTTAGAATGAAATGAGATGTTCAGAAATGAAAAGAAGTAATTTTCATATGAATATAATGAATAAGATGAAAATTGATGAGAGAAAAATTCATAATCATAAAGAATCATAAAATCATAAAGAGGTCATAATTGATTAATAAGAGAAATGAAGTTAAATGAATGAAAGAAAGAATTAAATATGAGTTAATTAATTTAATGTCACATGGGCTCTTCTAAGTGAAGAGGGCCTGGAACTCAGTAAACTGGGACTCACTGCAGAGGGCTCAAAGGATAAGATAAGGCAAAACACTTAAGATTGTAATTAGAGTAAGATTTCTAAGAAATACTAATATAAGAAAAAGCAGCAACAAAGAATAAGAGTAAGAAAAAGAAGAGCCAACCACAAAAAAGTCCAAGTCCACTTATTCAAACTGTCAGAAGGAAAGAGGAGGGTTAATAAGAATATGGCCACCACACCTCATACTGAACAGGCAAAAGAAAATTCAAAGACTAACTTAATACCAAATAGATATAATACCCAAAAATAAGAGTAAGAATATTTATAAAATAATAAATCAACTAAATTAATTAACTGGGAAAATTTTCATGAGAGGGATTGATGATTGAATTGAATCTGGCCAATACAGGTCCTGTAAAATCTGTACAGGATCTGTACAGG